>JANJGN010000425.1:167500-513177 GCA_026770705.1 Isurus oxyrinchus
GAGCAAATCTGGGGGTTGTGGGCTCAGATTGGGACTGCACTACATCAACGTTTTCAGCAACAGCCTGGGCTGGCTGTTGGGTGACAGCAAGGACACTGGCGGATTCGCAGTGAAAGGAGAACAAATGCTGTGATCCTAAGAGGAAAGCAAGTTTGGTGCTCATTGGTGACACTCTCTTTCAAACAGCCCAGAACCTCAACTATTATAATAATCTGCCAGAGCAAAGATTGCTGGGCTGCTGAGAGAGTCTGAGGGGGCTGAAGATTTGCCTGGTCCCCTCTGCACTCTGTCGCTCCCTCTGCTTAACGGGGCACATTGTCCTGCCTGCGAGAGGTAGAAGGCCAGTGATGGTGCTGTACTGTGTTGAGCGATGTGCCTGCCATAGCTGAATAGCTGGAGTTATGTTGATACAGTGATTGGTGAGAATGTGGCTGGTACCAGTGGAAGCTGTGTGTGAGTGAGCTGGTGATTGTGAATATTGGGCATTAGTACTGAATATTCCAGACTGCTGATAGTTCACTAAGGTTTGTATCGTACAGTGAAATGCCTGAGAGGTTGGTGCTCCTGTGGGCAGGAGATGCCATTTTGAAATGAAATCACTTGTGCTGGCCACCCAGGTATGCATATTAATCGTCTTCTGGCACAGCTGCCATGTCCTGGGGCCAGATGTCTTAATTTGCTGCCTTTCCACATGCTCCCATTCCCTTCGGAGCATCTACCCTTTGAGTATCCAGCCCCCACAACACACGGGAGCATATTCTCTCGTGCCTTGTAAAACATTCTCGGCAATGGAATTCTATTAACTTTTGTCAATTGCTTTCAATCTGTCATTTCTTATTCCTGAAAAGTCAGCCGCTTGAACCAATTTCTGATCAACCATGAATGAATTTGAAATCTAGATGTAAGCAAGCCGTACACCTAAGTGCCCTAAAAAGACCCTCCCAGCATTTCCATTCTCACCAGATGCTGGGAACTACTTCAATAATTCTCCTCTGTGTCTTCACCTCGTATTTCGATTCTTCCCAAAGTCTGATTGAAGTTGGACAGAATTTTCCCACTGGAATTGAACTAATATTATGAATATTACTAATATTTCTTCCGACATTTTTCCTGTCTGTCTGTTTTTACAGCCAAGTGCGCTGCTTTATTTTATTTTTCAACTGCTTTCTGCACTTGTCCTGACACATTCAAATATATTGTGTTTGTTTCCAAGACTAGGTTTTGTGTCCTGCTAGAGATAAGGATTTAGCCCAGGATCACCAAAGCTTAGGTATTATTTTATGTTTGAAGATTGTTTCTGCTGAAATGTTGAATATCCAATAGATAATTGAATCCACAAAACGTTGTTGAGCAATAATCCTCTGCGGGAGTTGAATGAGTGGAGACCGAGGAGTCAGTTGAGGCCACACCAAGCCACATAGCTGTCAGCCAATTGGGTCACTTTAGCCATAAATCCTGTGACAGTCAGCGAATGATATTCGATTGCTTCTTTGGTCATGGGTGTGGCACCAGATCAATGGCCAGTCAGAGAGGCTCAGGAGCAGCAGCAGCATGAAGAATGTAATGTACTAGGTGGACGGCTCCATAGTTGGGTTTATGATGTGTTTATACATGCGTTCACAAAGGTATGCTTCTGCATGTGTGGGATTGTGTGTGAGTCCATGTGTTTCATTTTGTATGCACATTAGTTTGTGTGCCTGTGTGTGTGTGTGTGTGTGTGTGTGTATTTGTGCATGCATGTGCGTGTTTCTGTGTTATTCTGTGTGTATATGTGGTTGAGTGTGCGCACCTATGTATTCCTATGAGATTGTCTGTATTATGTGTGTGAGCATGTGTGTGAGTGTGTGTACGTTGGCATATCTGCCTAGGCCAGCATTTAATCCTCATGTTTATTTGCGTTTGAGAAGTTTCTTTGTGCGCGTGTGTGAGCGTGGATGCATGTATCTGTGTATGTGCAAGTGTGTATGTGTGTATGTATCTGTGCCTGTGTTTGTATGTGTGTCTTATGCATGAGATGGATGTTTACCTTGAGCGTCTGTGTGCGTGTGTGTGCATGCATTTGTGCATGCCTTTGTGTGTAATGCGTGTGTGTGTGTGTGTGTGTGGTTTGTGCGGCAAATGTGTACGCACATGTGTGTGTTAGTGAGTGTGTGTGAGAGAGACAAAGAGAAACAGAGAGAGGCAGAGAGACAGAAAGGCAGTAAGAGACAGTGCGAGGTAGAGATTGATATTTCAATGTGAGTGTTTCGAACAGTCTGTCGTTCACTCCTCTGGGACACCAGTCAGGTTTTGCATCGCTGGGGGTATTTCGGGGTGAAATGTGAAACCAGCTTCCTCCTCTCTCTCAAGGCTCCCCCCATCACTCTCGACTGTGTCTCCAGATATCGCTGTTTCTGTAATGTCACATTACTGTGAAATTGTTGGGTGGATGGAGGAGAGATTCGGAGATTGTTAATAATGGGAATGTTAATGTGTGGACATTGAAAAACCAACATCGTTGTCACAGGACAGGGAGACAGTTTAGAAAGTAATTCAAGAACTAGCATTTTATAATAGATTGTTTTAAAGCATGCATTGACAGCCATTATTTATCTTCAAGAATTGAGGAGGTAATACTTCAGGCCTTCAAATTTATCAACCATCAGCTGAAGGGAAGTAGAAAAGTGACCATTTCCTGTTCCAAATTTCGAATAGTATAATGTGTTTTGCGTTTCTTGAAAATGTTTTCTTATGTGTGTGTTTGTGCCTTTATGGAAACAGTATTTATTATGGATTGCCTCTCAGGTTTTGAATAATTTATTTTTCATGCATTCATTTGAGGTTTAAAATTACAAGGAAGTCTTTTTTGTGACTACATTTTAAAAACTGCAGAACTGAAGGGGTTAAAACATCTTCTGCGTAAATCCTTTTTTTGGATTCAGCATGGGAGAGGGAAAAATCAGATATTATTCCAAATTTCTTCCCCGTCAGTATCACACGTTTCACCCTCGGCTCCTCTTCACTGATGACTTTGGCCCAAAACTCCTGAGCCCTGCCAGTATCCCTTCGCTCCCAAGTCAACATTGGGTTCCTTTATTACGTCTGACTTGCACGTCACTCTTTCCAAACCTCCTTCCTCAAAGCCAGTGTTTCTTATTTAATCTCTGGTAACTTCCATTATATCAAAAACCTCCCCTTATGTACCTTTATGCCCATTTAATTCATTATATCACTGAATGCAGTCACCATTTGAAATTATCGAAAACTGCTCAGTCAAAGTGGCTTTATAATGCTCAGTGTGATGAATAATTCCATTGCTTATTTCCCTTTCTTACAGTGAACATAATCACAATTGTGATCCTGAAATGCAAAAACTGTGGCCTGACCAAATGTGTCACTTGTTACCTGGTGGCCATGTCAGTGGGGGATCTACTGGTCGTTATCCTGGACCTAATATTGAGACACATTCCCATTGTATTTTTGGAAAAGTTTATTTTCCTGTGTCCATCCGCGTGTGTAATATCCACGCTGTCCTGCTTTATGCAGCCACTGACTGTTCTGTCTGGTTCACCGTCACTTTCACCTCTGATCGATTTGTGGCCATTTGTTGCCCGAAGCTGAAAAGTAAATATTGCAGCGAGAAAACGGCAGCTGTGGTTCTGGGAACAGTGACTGTTCTGAGCTGTTTGAAGAACATTTTCTGGTGTTTCATGTACCCCGGCCAGTATCGGCTGTTAAACTACGGTGGCTTTTGCGTTGTCACATTCGATGTTCTGTTCTCTCCGTTCTGGGCAACAATCGAGTTCCTCCACCACATTCTAACCCCGGGTGCCCCATTTGTCCTGATTCTGCTGCTCAATGTTCTCACCGTCAGACACATTTTACTGAGCAGCAGAGCCCGCAGGAGACTCCGGGCTCACAGCAGTGGGGAGAGTCCCAGAGACCCAGAGATGGAGAGTCGCAGGAAATCCATCATTTTACTGTTTGTGATCTCAGCCAATTTCATCCTGTTATGGTCAACGATGATGGTTTCTTCTATATGGTGGCGGATGTGGTATGTGGGGTATAGGTCTGTACATTTCCATCTGGTTGTTCAGGAAATTGGCTTCATGCTGCAGCTCCTGAGCTGCTGCACTAACACTGCGATTTACGCCGTGACACAGGCTCTGTTCAGGCAGCAGCTGAAGAATCTGCTGAAAGATCCCTTTACTTCATTTCTTCAATTCATTAAGTGATGAGAAGAACTCAATCACTGAGAGTTTCCAATGTCCGGGCTGCCTGTCAATTCTGGATATACCGCAATCATTGGAGAGGAAAATCCACATCATGAAATCACTGTCCTCCCAGTGGCCGAGCTGATGCTCAGTGATTTGACTGAATTCCTGACACTGAACATTTCCACATTTCCATTGGCCGACGAGCCTCTCTGTCATCGTGATCCCTCAAGCTGTTTGGAATGAAATACCCACCTCAAAGCAGCTCTGTCGACACATTGGTTGAGCTGCCTGTCCATCACCGCGATCCCTGACAACTGATTGGTCAACAATTATTTTATCGGAAAACAGGAGGACAATTCTCAGAGAGAACAGGGAGAGGGATCAGAGGATGTGAGGCCATGAAAAGGAAGGAAGGTAGGGTTCAAGAGTTAAGAGGTAGGGAGTAAATTTAGGGTCAATATTGGTGGTAAAGGGGAAAAGGAGAGACAGAGAAACAGAGAGCGAAAGAGAAAAATGTAGAAAGTGAGAGAGAGAGAAGCAGAGTTAGAGATAGAGAGAGGCAGAGAGAGAGAAAGAGAGATAGAGAGATAGAGAGAGACAGAGATAGAGAGAGTGGAACCAGACAGAGAGACAGGGGGAGAGAGAGGACAGAGAGGAAGGTCACAAAGAGTGAGAGCAGGAGTTCAAAATAGAGTTTGAGTGACAGAGAGGGTGCAGAGCGAGAGAGAAAGAGAGAGAAAGGGAGAGACGCAGAGATGGAGATAAAGAGAGACTGAGTGAACAGGGAGAGAAAGGGAGAGAGTTAGAGAAACACAGAAACAGAGACAAGGGACAAAGAGATTGTGAGTGAGAGAGGCAGGGAGAGTTGGAAAGGGAGAGGAAGAGAGAGCCAGACAGAGATGGAGAGGGACAGGCATACAGACAGAAGCAGAGGGAGAGCGAAGGGAGAGACAGAGATTGAGAAGGAGAGAGACACATGCAGGCATAAATTCTCACAGAGGCAGAGAGAAGGAGAGAGAGAGAGAGATAGGGACAACAGAGAAAATAGAGAGTGTGTGCAAGAAAGGGAGAGACAGAGTGAGTGAGAGACATGGAGATAGTGAGATAGAGACAGAAAGGGAGTGAGAGAGATGGACAGAGAGAGAGACTCACAAGCAGAGCGGGAGACAGAGAGAGAGAGAGGCAGAGATGAGAGAGAGAGTGAGTGAGAGGGAGGGAGAGGATGAGCGAAGGAGAGTGGCAGGGACAGAGAGATACAGATAGACTGAGAAAAAGAGAGACAAAGAGGGAGAGAGACAGAGAGAGATAAGATGAGACAGAGAGAGAGACGGAGAGACACAGGGATGGCACAGAAACAGAGATAATGTCTGTGCCAGAAAGAGGGAGAAAAAGGCAGAGTGAGTGACCGGGACAGAGAGAGAGAGGCAGAAAGGAAAGGATATAGAGAAAGACAGAAATAGGATAGACAGGGAGAGAATTGGAAAGAAATAACTAGAGAGAGCATGGAGAGGCAGAACGGAACAAAGAGAGGGAGATACAGGAAAAGTGACACATGGAGAGAGCGACAGAGAGACACAAAGACAGGGAGAGAGAGAGAGAGGCAGAGGTAGAGGCAGAGGCAGAGAGGGACAGAGACAGAGTGAGAGACGCACACTGAGAGAGAGCAAGACGGAGAGATAGGGAGAGGGCCAGCAAGAGAGAGGGCAGAGATAATGTCTGTGAGAGAGGGAGGGAGAAAGTTTCAGAGTGTGTGACAGAGAGAGAAAGATAGAGTAACAGAGACAGTTAGATAGACAGAGGGAGATGCACTGAGAGACATTGAAAGGCAGAGGGAGAGGCAGAGGAGTGGGAGAGGGACAGGCATACAGACAGAGACAGAGAGAGAGCAAAGACAGAGATAGAGATTGAGAGGGAGTGAGAGAGAGAGAGACACACACAAACACACACAGGCAGAGAGAGAGATGGACAGGCAGAGAGCATAGAGATTGTGAGCGAGAAAGGGAGAGACAGATGGAGTGATGGACATAGAGATAGTGAGATAGAGAGAGAGAGAGAGATGGAGTGAGAGACAGGGACAGATAGAGATAAGAGAATTACAGGCAGAGTGGGAGACCGAGAGAGAGAGGCAGAGAGTGATTGATAGAGAGAGAGAGAAAGGATGGGGGGAGAGTGAGAGAGAGATAGAGACAGAGAATTAATGGGACAGAGAGAGAATGGGAGAGACAGAGTGGGTGAAAGAGAAAGGGACAGATAGATAGTGAGGGGGGCAGTGACAGAGATAGTGAAGTGGTGAGGGAGAGAGACAGTGAGAGATACGTGATGTGGTATGGTAGATCGAGAGGATGAGAGAGAGCAGACAGAAATTTGGAGCAGAAGGCACTGAGAATGTGGGGGGTTGGTGAAATATGGGTTTGGATAGTCTCAGACTACCACTTAGACAGGGAGAGAGAAATATCTTTGTCTTTAAGTTGCTGGTGCTGGAATGCATGGCCCCTCCAAAGTCTTCGTGGTTGGCCCTACATATTCCGACAACACCTTCTAACAAAGAAGTCTCCATTAGTTAGGTTCATGCCACAATAATGCTGAGACGCCCTATTAATTTTGAGGCCCCATTTTTCGTAAGCACCCAAACTCAATAATTCTCAGCTCCACCTCAATAATTTTGATGGCCCCTTCATTTATTTTACTGACGATTTGCAAAATTATGCACACAAGATGCTGATTTATCTCAGGCCTGACGGCCATTCACTGCCTGCCTCACATCAAATCATCCCATCCCCATTCGGTCCAGGACCGTCCCTCTCCAATTTTTACTGCCACAACCCTCCCTATTCCACCTCAGCCCAAGACTGTGCCCTTTCCATTTTACCCCTCCCCCCCCAGCAACCCCTCCATACCCACTCAGATTCTTATTGTGCGTCTCCTATTCCTTGCAACAATGGAAATGTTACAGCACAGAAAGAGGCCATTCTGCCCATCGTATCTGCAAAGTATGAGAATGTATTGCGGTCCATTGTGAAGACAGTCAGACATCCTTGCTGGTCAGAGAGCTCCACATGTTGCTCCAGGCACTTATTCATTGAGTTGAGTATTTCTGCCTCAGCCACCAACCAGGACAGTGACATCCAGACACCCACCCCGCCTATGGGTGAAAATATAATAATTCCCCCTGTACCTTCCAACCATTCTACCAATCAACCTCAATGTATGCACCTGTTAATTGCCCTCTCCACTGGGGAAACAGATATTTCCTCTCTACCCTCTCTAGGCTCCTTATGATCTTGTACATCATAATTAGGTCACCTCGCAGCCTCCTCAATCCCACGGAAAATCACACCAGCCTATCCAGTCTTTCTCAAAACTGCAATTTTCCAGCCCTGGCTATATTCTTGAGAATCTCCTCTGTAATCTCTCAAGACCAAATATGTCCTTCCCCAAATGTGCTGAACAGAAATATACAAAAGAATCCAGCTGTGGCACAACCAGCGCCTCATTTTCACCGTTCCAGCATTAGGTTCCAGCTAGTGTATTCAGTACCTCGTCGAATTAAAAACAAAACATTACATGTGCATTCTTTACTAACTGATCCACCTGTCCTGCCACGTTCAGTGGCCTGTTGACATTTGTTCGAAAGTCTCCAACTTCCTCTACCCTTTTCAATGCCCTACAAATATCTTTGAGTTTTCTATTGCTTTGAACATCCTTCCGAAATCCATTCCCTCAGACTTCACTGGACTGAATTCAATTTGCGACATTTCCGACCTTTCAACCAAACCATTGATTTCACTCTTTTCCCAGTCATTCGAGGAAAGACCCTCCCATTCAATGCCCTCCACTCCACACTCGCTCAGTCCAGTCGATGTATCTCTAACTTTCTCTCCCTCTTTCAGGGTCAATCTTGAATTAAAAGCACTCAGAACAGTTTATTTTTTATCTCAGAGTTTTAAGTATTGACACACAAAGCTGTGGCCATGATTTTTATTTAATAATGATTTACGTAGAGAGGTGTAGGGGTGGAGGGAGAATGCCTGGGAAATGGAAACAATCCACTATCAGTCCTACAGTAAAATTCACTTGGGGCACTGTCGTCACAGTCAAAGAATATGGGAGGCTGAAGGCACAGTGTGCACAGCAAGGTCCCGCAAGCAGCCATTATTCAATAGCTAGGTGTCCTTCCCCCATCATCCCCATAACTCAGAAATGTCTAATTTCCATCTCTAAAACTAGGTTGGGGGATGAAACGGCAGGATGGCTTCAAAACGACGCTCACATCACACTCCCAACTAACACATTTCACCAGCCGAATGTGTCAGTGAAACTAAAACCTGGGAATTATTCGGCGATGACAAGAGGACTTTACAGAGCCCCTTCACATTCCAAATTGAATTCCAGGCTCTCGGTAAAACTCCACCATCGATGAATTAATGTGCTTTTCAAGTTGCAGTGCAGATAAAGCTGCAGGGATTTGTGCAAAGCAAGATCCCACAGCAAGTGCCACCAGGGACATTGGCGCTTTGGAGAACTTGTCCCTCCCCCCACTCCCAATAGAGACATTTTGTCCGTTCAGCCCCTCTGCTCCATTTCTTCCTCCCTCTGTCTTCCTCTCTCAGTGTTTCCATCAATTCCTCTTTTTTCACTTTGTATTTTTATCTCTCTCTCTCCCTCTCTCGACCTGTCGCTATCTGTCTTCCTCTTTCTCACACACTGTATCTTCAATCTTTGTTTCCATCTCTCTTTCCCTATGTTCCCTATTCCTGACCCTCTCTCAAACTGGCCCTCTCTCACACTGTCCTGCTGTCTCTCTGGCTCCATTGATGTTGTATTCCTTCCCTTCAAGCGCTACTTCCACCCTGTATCCCCCTCGCTCTCGCTGTTTCCATCAGTTTCTTCCGTCTGCATATCTTCCATTCTCTCTCTGTCTCTCTTTTCCCCATACCAACCCCACTGACACCCAGGCCATGCTACCAGCTGCAAACCCTGCTCCCTTCCCCCCGATTCCGGCCCCACATCTCTCTCCATCTCTCTCTCAAATATCAGTGGTTGGAGATGCAGAAAGGGAGGGAAAGGCAGGTTGGAACAAAATAAAGTGAATTTACATTTCATTGAAGCCTCAATCCATCGCTCTCTCTAAGATGTCCGCATTATTTCGAAATAAAACATCATCACGTTAACAAATTTAACTTCGAGACCTTCCTGGTGCTTTACACACGATGAATCAACATCTTTTTAAGTGTGATCACTGATGAAATTCATTTTGTTTTGTGCGTGTTTGTGCACAGCGAGATACCGCACCCTGAACGGTGTGAACTGCCAGATATAACTGCCTTAGCTGAGAATTGATGAAAAGACAGCGTAGGGAAAATGTCTTCATGAACGGAGTAGCACAGCAAGATCCCGGGATTGACCCTCTCCATGTCCGAGTGTGATTTATGTAACTGCTCCCTTCTTCCGGAAGAACGTGATGAGGGGATTTCCTCCTTAGACTGGGAGATGGGCAGTGACTTCACACTCGGACACTCCAAGATCCATGTCCGTCAGCCCCCTCACCATTGCCCCCTCATTGAACTCTCGGTTCTGGACTCTCTTGCTGTCCCCCTTCAATCCCCCCTTTATGCATAGAAGGATGCAGGCATTTTGTGGTCAGAACAAGATCCCAAAAGCAGAAATATGTTAATCTCCAGGTAAAACTGGTTCAGTGATGTCGATTGAAGGGGTCAATCTTGCCAGCACAAAACACGGAAGAGAAACTGCAGTTTGAAGCATTCTAACCTTCTGAGTCCCAGTCACAGAACCCGCACTAAATCCTCAGGGACCAGAACAGGGGCCAGTCGCACAGAACAATCCCCTGTAAGTACAGCGCAATCCCAAATCTTCACAGACAGTGCTGGGAGTAGCAGGTGGCAAATGGTATCCAGTCCTACCACATCCGATGCCAACTGCTCCCATCATATCCTCCACACAATTAAAATAACAATAAATATCATTGGTGGATAAATATTACATATATAAAAATAATAGATATGGAAGAAAATAGCTGAGCAGAGAGACAGAAAGTGAGAGAGAGAGAATGTGGAGGAGAGAGCGAGAAAGCAAGAGACATGGAGAAAATAAAAGTGTGTGCACATCAAGATCCCACAAGTAACAATGAGTTTCTATTTAGAAAGGACACGGGAAGCCTGTCCACCGCACAGCCCGACCCGCTGATAACGCCTCTCCCCCGCTCTATGTGTGTTCCACGCTTGGGGTTGCCCACACAACCCCTCCTCTCCTGGCTCTACAAATATTAAAACTCTATCTTCAAACTGGAAAGGAAAAATCATCACTTTGAATTTTTTTTTTTAAATCAACATTTTTTTTTGCAAACAACTATTTCAGGAAGGATGTCTTTCTTCAAACACCACCCTCCACTCACCACCCCCTCTGTGTCAACATCATTTTATCCCCTTTCCCCCTTTAGTCCTGTTCCTCGCTCTTCTCCCAGCTTGTTCGCTCAAACCCAGTTTTACCCTCACACTCCCGCTTTGACTTACTGTCTCTCTGTTTCTCCACACTCTGCCCCTTTCCTCTCTCTCTCTCTCTCTGTTTTCCCCCTCGCTCTCTTTCTCTCTCCCTTCCCAGTAGTGGAGACGGACAGAATTTCACACGGACATCCACAATCTGAACCACAGCCAACTGGATTCCACGAGTCCCTCTGCATTTTGTTTATCCCACTAAATGATCGCTCTGACTAATAAATTTTCTAAACCATTTGTGCATAGCAGGATCCCAACACTGGCCACAATTTCTGAAGTGATTGTAAAGTATCACGTCACTTGCTGCCTGTCAAGTATTAAGTGGCATAGCGGAACCTCTGACAAATACGACTTTATCACGACCTATTCGGGAGGCAGGGATTCTGATTTCTAGTCATGGATCAATTATGTAGAAGCTCTAGATTTCTCTGTAAATAAAGTTTACTGTTTCTAATTGAAACCTGTTCGCAATAAGAAGTTATTACACTTTCAATATACATTTTGCTGAGTTTATGATTATGCTTTTTCACTACCTTCCACGTTCTCTTCCACTCTCTCTTTCTCGCTAAATTTCTCTGTCTCTTTCTCTCTCTGTGCCTCTCTCTTTCACCCTCTCTCTTTCGGTCTCTCTTTCTGCCTGACTTTCCCACTCTCTGACGCCCTCTCTCTCAGTCTGCGTTTCTCTTTTTCTCTGTTACATTATCTTTTTTTTCTGTCCCTCTCTCTTAATGTCTGTCCCTCTCCCTCTCTTTCTCTCTCTCCCTCTGTCTCTCTCTTCCTATTTTGCTGCCCCTTCCCCGTCTCACTTCCTTTCACTGCATCTCTCTTTTCCTCTCTACTTCTCTCTCTCTCTCTCTCTCTCTCTCTCGCTCTCCTGCTTTCTCTGTCTGCTTTTCTGATCCTTCTTCTCTCAAAAACGTAGAGACACATAACAGAGAGGTAGAGAGCATTAAAATGGTGACTGTACCTTCACAGTTTACCCACCTAAAACGGAATTAAAATGCAGTGTGTGTTTTTAATTGAACCGCTGTGGGATCCCCTTCTCTTTGGACTGAAGGCTCTGATCGCCTTTAAAATCGATGGCACACAAACACTTGGATATTGTTGCAGTAAATCTAAAACAAGTTGATTAAACCTCTAAGCAATAGACATACTCACAATGACACAGCTTGCTTAGAAATCACTCGATCCAAGGTTCAATTCAGGTGTTAGGTCTTTCAACACTGCACAACCCCGCAATGACTGCTCAAACGACTTTACCGACTGCAGTAAGATTGCCCTTTTGGATTGTTTCTTTATACACTCTCCTGACACTGCTCCTTGCTTTATAAGGTGATATTTTAAATCCGTCTGTCCTACTCAATTATTAACCCCATCCTGACTATCCATGACTAGCTCTACATGGTCATACTCTGCCGTCCGCTTGGACCTCAGCTGCATGTCAACAAGTGTCTTGTGATCACAGTGTCTTGGGGCAGAAAGAAAGACATTCACACATTCCCGAGTGGTCATTGTCTCAAAACAAAAACAGAATTACCTGGAAAAACTCAGCAGGTCTGGCAGCATCGGCGGAGAAGAAAAGAGTTGACGTTTCGAGTCTTCATGACCCTTCGACAGAACCAACAGAACTGGTTCTGTCGAAGGGTCATGAAGACTCGAAACGTCAACTCTTTTCTTCTCCGCCGATGCTGCCAGACCTGCTGAGTTTTTCCAGGTAATTCTGTTTTTGTTTTGGATTTCCAGCATCCGCAGTTCTCTTTGTTTTTATCTCTGTGGTCATTGTCTCAGTCAGTTTCCGTAGGTGAAGTGTCTGTGGCAAAGCACACATCGGGGGCCTGTCTGAAAAGTTTATGCTTGTGTGTGGGTATTTGTGCGTATGTGTGCATGTATCTGACTCTCTGTATATCCGCCCGTTCAGTGGGAACTCTCTCCAATTTTAGAAATTCAGTTTGACACTCAACGAAGTATTCAGACAAACACACTTCTGCGTTGTTCCTTCTTCGTACCACTATCAGACAAAACCTGCCCTCAGCACTCCACCACAGACAGCTTATATTCATTACTATGAAAGATGTAAAAGCACAGTGACATCATTAAAATCTATTCATACAATAGCTTTTAAATGATGCACTGTCTACAACATCCAAAATTTAAGTGAATCATTTCGATCATTGAGAAAATCGCGCTATTTACATCAAATTACCGTGCTCGTTTCGCAGGCTTTTAGCCCATTGCGACAGCTCTCTATGTCGGTGACATACATCAGGCAATCGATATATGATGTTAATCAATTTCAGAATAACTAACAAACGAGAGGTGATCCGAACCTAAGAGTGGGCAGCAATATTACTTCGCCAGTCACATAACATCTCCCACTATCCCCGCTGATTAATGGTCTGGAATTCCTGCAGGATCACATGATCTGTCTGCTGTATCTGGTAATATCTTTACTGGGATTTATCACTCTCCTCTTCAATCCTGACTGTGTTTGTTTTTATTGCAGGATTATCATAGCAAAGTAATTTCTCAGATTCCAGTAGTTTCTGTATTTGTGCACTGGAATTCAATTTCAGTGATGTTTTGACTGTAAATCGTCACCAATTCCCTCTGCTCAATACACGCAGGTCTCTCAGCTGTAAAGCAGAAGGTAACAGGGTTTACTGGGCATTTCACATTCAACCCATCTGATACCATTTCCTGTTTGTGGTAATACAATCATCTCCCTCCCCTACATGAGCTAAATGTTTAAATTTAAGCAATGCCTTCACTAGCTCCCAGGCAAAAGTCACTTCTGTGATAGTAAACTGACCCAGATTTTGCATATTTTGCAATTCTAACCCTCCCAGTTTTACAACTACCCAAATCAGATCCTATTATAAAGCTCCACAAATTCCCTGCATGGTGTAAGATATAATTATGCTGCTCATGGTCACCACCTCACAACTCCTCACACCCCTTCCCCACCACCCCTCCCCTAACCTCGGTACTCTCCACACTGTATGTCAGAAGCGGTGTCACTCCATGCGGAATTACAGGATTGTAAAGTAACAATCCCAGCACATTAACTCTTCCCTTTTTACAATGGACCTATGCAGGATATATCTGAACAAAATCTCTGAGCTGACGCACCGTGATGTTTCAGGTTTTAGACCAGGTTTGGCTAAGGTGAATTGTTTTCTATGTTCTTATCAGTTACTTTTGTATGAGCAGGCTTCTGTTCCAAACATCTGGAATTTAATTAGGTGATGGTTGCAACAAGTGCAGCCCCAAACCAGGTGGTATCTAACATCGTGAGGGTGTCAGTGAAGGACAGCAAAGGGAGTACACATGTCCACAGCAATTTCATCATTCAGAGGATACTCAGGAATCTTGTGCATTTGAAGCTGGTGAGACTGGAATTCAATTGAAGCCAGTGCCCTGTGGCGTTCCACAGGGATCTGTGCTGGGTCCCCTACTGCTCATCATTTATATTAATGACATGACGACAATGTGTGGGGTGGTGGTTGGGGGTTGTGGGTTAGGATTATTTATTTTGCGGATGACACAAAGATTGGCCGGATTGTTAACAGTGAGGTTGAGAGTTTTGTGCTGCAGGAAGATATAGCTCCTTCTAAAATAGATTCTGCCAAGTCCAACAAACCACGGCCTTGTCTGATACACCCACATCCCAATAAATAATTTTAACAAACATATTGATGCAGCATTACACATATTGCCTGCCTGAGTAATGTGATTGTCCAAGTCATTGTCTCTTCTAACTCACCAGCTGTGTGCTGTGCTGCATAATATTAAGTTATAGTTCACAATTTAAATCCATTCCTACATGGTGAGCAATGATTTAATCAGTTGCTGATTACTGGGTTGATTTTAGATTAATTAAAAGATTGCATGGTGAAAGCATGATGTTAAATATCAACATGATCTCCTGATGTCCCCACAATTGATTGTTATGATGTGTGCCAGATGTTTCCTATTGTTTCCCTGTGTGAATTTTGCTCCCTATCCCGATGCAGAATTCAAATTCTGTGCATTGAAAGGATTATTTTGAATCATGGGCATAATTAGAAATCTCTATATGAATTAGCTTCCAAATCACTTCAATCCTTCAGCCCAGGTGATTGGCATCAGCTCTTAGTCCCAATCGTAAGGAGAAAGATCATTTTCTCATTTTTTTGGTCAATTTCATGTAAATCTGTCCAATGTGTGTAGTGAAATACAATGCTTTGCAAACTGTCTTGGAGTTTGTACGTTTTATACAACTATTCTCTTGTTAGAATTAATGCCCATCACCTTGGAAACAATAAAAAAATGAATTAAAAAGTATATTTAAAGACAGTTGAAGAAATATATGTCAATATGCTTTTTCCAATTAAGTTTTATAAGATCACAGAACATTCCTTAACAAAATTCATAAACAAATTCTCAGCTGAATTATTGAAATTGTTCAAACTGTGTAGAAAGAAATGACAGCACTTCCGGGGATTTCATTCCCCTTGCTTAATTCTGAAATGCAAGTTTACTGTTAATGGGAGAATTTTCAAAGTGTCCTTAACATGACCATGGTTTGCTCATTGACTGTTACAGAAGAATCATGTCATTGACTTCCTTTAGAAACACCTGAGTATTCAGCACACATCCATATACATCTCTGACATGAGATATACTGTACATACAAAAACCAGATGCAGTGAAAGGTGATCAATTGGGACAGTGACCTTGTGCATTGAAACACCATTTTTGCCCCTGGATGGGAAGTGAAAGTACAAGCAGGAGCACTGAGGAAGCAGATGGACAGAGGCTGTTAAGTGAAATCAGTGATAAAGCCGTGAATCTTTACTGTACCTCTACTGAGAGTGATTGATGGGGCTCTGTAGAGGGATACTTATCTGCAACTAACACCACAATATCTTAAGGAATGCAAGTCTTTATTAATTTAATGACCAGGGCTACATGTAACTCCAGGCACACACAAACGTGGCTTACTCATAAATGCCTTCCAAAATGGCCTAGCAAGCCACTCAGCTGCATGAAGCCGTGAAAAAAAGTTTACAAAAAAAGAATTGAACTCGACATCGACCTACGCACCGTAAATAACAACGGCAAATACAGTCCTGTTGACCCTGCTGAGACGTACTTATTATCATTGGGGAATGGGGAGAAAATTGTGAGAGCTTTCCCACAGACTCGTCAAGCCAAAGTCTGACATAGTCATGCTCACAGACTTGTATGCAAACAGCACATGTCCCAGACATATTCTTTTCCATCCTTGTGGACAGAAAAACAGATCATGCAGATATGACACTGGATTAAAGTCGGGAGGAAGTTGGCCTGTGAATTATCAATGTCGAATCAGGACAAGATGTATTCTCATGGTGCCACGTCAAACATAGGTAAAGAAACCTGTGACTGAATACCACCTGTGACCCATCACCACCTCTCCCCCATCAAAACCTTACTTTCAGCTGATGAATCAGTTTCCTCCCGGCTGAACAGAACTTGGAGGAAACAATGATGCTACCGATGGCCCAGGATGTGCTCTGGGTGGTGGGATTCAATGTCCATTACCAACGTTCTCGTGGTAGCAACTTTACAGGCCATGGTGGCCGAGTCCTAGAGGTCAGCGCTGCAACCCTGGGTCTGCGGCAGGTAGTGAGGGAATCAGCTAGAGGGGAAATCATATTTGGCCCCATCCTCACCAGCCTGCCTGACATAGGTGCACCTGTCCATCATTTTATCCATAGGAGGGACCACCGCATAGTCATTATGGAGACAAAGTCCCTTCTTCACCTTTAGAATGAACTTCATCATGTTGTGTGGCACAGTATCTGTGCTAAATGGAAAATATCTCGAATATAATTAACAACTAGACATCCGTGAGGCACTGTGGGCAATCTGCAGAAGCAGAGTTCCACTCAATCACAATCTATAATCTTCATATCCTCCATTCTACCCTTACAACCAAGCCAGGGATTCAACCCTGTTTCAATTAAGCATGCAAGAGAGCATGCTAGGAACAGCACCAAGCATATTAACTTGCATTGCCATAAACCTAGCAGCAATGGATAGACAGATTGAATTGATTCCACAATCAAAGGTCCGGAGCTAAGATCTGCAGTCCTGCCACTTCCAATCGTTAAATGTGGTGAACAATTAAACAACTCACTGGAACCGGAGGTGCATCCATGCATATCCACATTCTCAATGATGCCTGTCCCCAGCAGATCAGTGCAAAATATAAGGCTTACACATTTTCAAAAATCATTAGTAAAATAGCTGAGTGGGCGATTCAACTCAGCCTCCTCTGGAAGTCTCCAGCATCTCACATCAAAGTCCTCAGCCTCTCTGATTCACTCCACGTATACAACGTGGAACGGCACAATGCCTTTGTGTATTGCCAAGAATCAGGGGCCTGAAAATATTCCGGCAATAGTGCTGAAGAAATTTTCTGTAGAACTTGCCAACACCTCTAGCAAATCTGCTGCATTACAACTAGGAAACAGCAATGTGGAAAATTTTACAGATATGTACTGTACACAGAAAAATCCTGACAAATACAATCCACACAATTCCTGCCAAGTCCAATCTTGATAATCAGTAAAGAATAGGACAGGGTGGGTAACAGTGCTCACTGAGGTGAGAGTGACTGAGTTGACATCAAGGCCGCATTTGACTGAGTGTAGAAGCGAGGAGCCCAATAAAAACACGAGTCAATAGAATCAGGGGAAATATCTCTGCTGGTTGGAGTCACACATCGCACAATGGAAAGTGTTTGTGGTTGTTGCAGGTGAATCATCTCAGCTCCAGGACATCACTGCACGAGTTCCTCAGGGTAGTGTCTACGGCCAAGATACTTTAAGTTATTTCATCAATGTCCTTCCTTCCATCATAATGTCAGAAGTGGGGATGTTCGCTGATTATTGAACAATGTTCATCCACATTCGCTACTCCACAGACACTAAAGCAATCCATGGCCAAATGCAGCAAGAGATTGACAATATCCTAGCCTGGGCTGACAAATGACAAGTAACATTCACGTGACACAAGTTCAAGCAATGGCAATGGCAATCTCCGACAATAGAGAACCTAACATTTCCCCTTGATTTTCAATGACATCATTTTTGAATCCCCCACTATCAACATCTTGGGAGTTACCATTGACCAAAAATTAACTGGACCATCCAGGTAGCAACTTGTATCTAAATGAAGAGGTCAGAGGCTGGAAGCCCTGAGACAAGTCACTTACATCCTGACTCCTTGGAGTCTGTCAGCCGTCTACAAGGCACAATTCAGGAGTGAGGTGGAATACTCCCCACTTGACTCAATGAGTGCAGCTCCAAAAAAGACTCATTGAGCTGCAAACAATACCAGCACCCCATCCACAAACATTCACACACTACACCACTGTCACAGTGGCAGCATTCATACCATCTACAAGATGGCTGCACCAAGTCGCCAAGGTTACTTAGACAGCACCATCCAAGTTCCCATCAATACAATCAAAAGAACAAGGGCAGCAAACACAAATGAACAACAACACCTGGAGGTTACCCTCCACCCATCATCTTAACTTGGAGATACATCACTGTTCCTTCATTTTTGCTGGTTGAATATCCTGGAATTAAACCCTGGAACTAACCCCCTAACATCACTGAGTATACTTACGCAAAAAAGTCTGCAGTCATTGGTTGAAGAAGGCACTTCAGTACCACCTTCTCATGGAAATATGGGATGGGCAACACATATTGGTCCCTAATGAGACGCACGCACTATGTCAATGTTTATCCAAAAAATGTGAACTACAATGAGCTTTGATGTGTGAAAATCAGTTCCAATGGATTCTCGACATGAACTGGGTGAATGAAGGAGTATCTTACTGAAAGTTTGCATGCACACTGCGCTAAATATAAAACACATCTGATCCCAAGAGAGAGGCCAATTTGGAAACCTGCGTTTTCCATGGGTTATTCTGTCCATGGTAGACATGACACGCAGGTTATCGGTCTGCTTTGTAGCTGATCTCCAGACTTAAAAACATTAGTATGCAGGGGAATTCAATCTGATTCATTCAAGCTGATGTATCGCTTGCACTGACAGGTTTCATCTCTTTCTTAAACAATTTGAACTTTTTATCTCTCCAGCGCCATTATGGCCCTGACTGAAAATGCATTTCACCAAATGATTACTAATTGTTTACTAGAGTCTTCATTTCACTTTCTACCAGTTGAACCCATACCACTTGTTTACCTACAGTAACGGGCATGAGCCTTTACCTCTTGGTTTGACACTCCGTTTCCTGGCCAGCAACAGTGGACTAATGGAGAGATAGTTACAAGTCAAGTTGTTAAGTGGCTTGGAAAGTAACTTCCAGATCCTGACATCATCTTGTGTATGCTGCCCTTGCCCTGCTACATGTTAGTAGTCGTGGGTATGGAAGATGTAGGAGAAGGAGCCGTCGTGAGTTGCTGCAGTGTATCTTCTAAATGGTACACATAGTTTGTCCTGTGCATTGGAGGTGGAAGTGGGAGATAATAAAGGTAGTGGAGGGTGTGTCAATCAAGCAAGATTTTTTGTCTTGGATAGGGTGGAGTTTCTTGAGTGTTTTGGAAGTTACAAACGTCCAGGTGAGTGGAGAGTGTTTCATCACACTCATGACTTTGAGATTTGGACATGTTTGGGAAGTAACAAGGTGAGTAACACGCCACAGGATTCATAG
This sequence comes from Isurus oxyrinchus, assembly GCA_026770705.1. Lineage (NCBI taxonomy): Eukaryota > Metazoa > Chordata > Chondrichthyes > Lamniformes > Lamnidae > Isurus > Isurus oxyrinchus. Next base: position 186,922 of record JANJGN010000425.1, read on the forward strand.
CCTCGGAACTGCCCTTGCAGCCACAGTATGTGTATGGCTAATCCAGTTCAGTTTCTGGTCAACGGTAACCTCTGCGATGTTCAGATTTAAGGGCTCATCTGATAGTAATGCCACTGAACGTTAACGGGAGATGTATGGATTACTTCCGCCTGGAGATGGTAATTGCCTGGCACTTGTCTGACACTAATGTTACATTACCCTTGTCAGCCCACAACTAAAGGTTATCCAGGTCTTGCTGCATTTGGGCACCATCTGCTTCAGCATCTGAGATGACACAAATTATGCTGAAGGTTCTGCAACCATCAGTAACCTTCTGATATCCTGATGGAAGGGAGATCAGTGATGAAGCAAATGAAGATATTTGTGCCAAGGACATTACCTTAGGAACTCTGGAAGTGATGTTCTGGAACTGACATGATTGACCAACAACAACATCAACCATGCTCCTTTGTACTAGAAATGACTCCGTCCAATGGAGCGTATTCCCCCTGATTGACATTTAGTTCAATATTGCTTGGGCTCTTTCATGTCACACTCGTCCAAGTACTATCCTGATGTCAAGGGCCGTCATACTCACCCATTACCCTGGAGCTCAGCTCTATTGCCCATGTTTGGACATAAAACTGCAATGAGTTCAGGATGAGTGATCGTGCAGAACCCAGGCTGAGCGTAAGGGAGCATGTTATTGTTGACTAAAGATGTGGAACTGTTGATGATACTTTTCATCACTTGACTGATGATCCAGTATGGAATGATGGCATGGTCACTGCCCATGGTTGATTTTTCCGGCTTTCTTTGTACAGGACATATTTGGACAATGTTCTTCATAGCCGGATAGATACCAGTGTTGTAGCTGTACTGGAACAGCTTGGCTAGGGGTGGGACATACCCTGCAGTACAAGCCTGCAGCACTATTGCCGAAATATTGTCAGGGCCCAGAGCCTTTGCAGCATCCAATACTGTCAGCTGTTTCTGGATATCACGTGGAGTGAATCGAATTGGCAGCAGCTTTACCCCATTTAAAAATTAAAGTGTACGATACCAATTAAAGGCCAAAGAAAATATTTTTATTAATTCACCAAAATAGCTCTCAGCTGAATTCAACAATTCACTTTCTGAATCTGATGTCTTATTAATATTTATATATATACAGCATGATCAAATTTAACTTAGCAAAACGGTACAGATCAAAATCCAATGAAATGCACCTCACAGTGAATAGGCAATACAGATATATGACTGCCCAAAGTTGTACTGTTATAAGCCTTTCAAATACAGGTCTGACCACTTTTGATAAAAAATACCCTGGGTGGTATCGACACCACCCTCGAGCAACGGGAATTGTGGTGGCCGCGGCTGGAAGATGTGCATTGAGGATACAGATCATTTTTCCGACGTTGGAAAATTTGGTTGGGGTCTTCCTGAACGACATTCACGGTGGGATAATGACAGCTCCACTTTCCCACTGGGGAAGCTGGGAACCCACATTGAATCTCATCAAAGTTCATTAACGGTGCATCAGGCTGGAACCTTATGGCCCGTCTAAGCTTCACGCCCTCTCCAGCAGGAATTCCCACCAACCGAATTCCCAGCCTGGCAAACCTGGCGTGCACCGGGTGAGGGTGAACTCTCTCTCACTTGGCTGACACTGCAGGCTGCCCTCCTCATTCAGCTTGGGTGCCGGGGTCTCAGGTCAGGCTGATGGGATAAAGGTGCGGAAAGGGTGAAAGGAATGATACATGTGTGATGGCGGGTGGTGTTCATACAGAAGATATGGAAGTAAGTCAGAAATGGGAGGGAGAGTGAGAAAGGAGATGTTTATATGGGGGATTGGAGGTGGAACGCTAAATGGAATATAAAAGGGTTGTGAGGAAGGTCGTCTATAAAGGGGGTTGGGAAGGTGATCTGTAAAAGGAGGTTTGGTAGGTGCTATGTAAACGAAGGTTGGGAGTTCACCTGTAAAGTTTCTGGTGGGGGGTTGGGGGGAGGCTGGTGGTGGCTGCAATCAGGAAGTTGGTCTGTAAATATTGCTGTGAAATGTGGTGTTTTAAGTCTGTGTGGAATGTAGTCTGTAAAGAGGGGGTGATGAAGTTGATCTGAAAATTAGGGCGTGAAGTTGGTCTGTAAAGGGGGTGTGGAAGGCGGCCTGTAAATGGGCTCTGTAAAGTGGGGGTGTTTAAGGTGGTCTGTAAAGGGGGTGTGGGAGGTGGCCTGTAAATGGGCTCTGTAAAGTGGGGGTGTGTAAGGTGGTCTGTAAAGGGGGTGTGGGAGGTGGCCTGTAAAGCGGGTGCAGAATATGCTGTGTAAAGGGGAATGTGTAAGGTGTTCTGTAAAGGGGGTGTGGAAGTTGGTAAATAGATTGGCATGGGGAAGATGGGCTGTAAACCCGGCATGGAAGGTGTTCCAAAAGTATGTTTAAGGGGGTCAGGAACGAGAGGGAGAGTGAGGAACGCCAAGTTTAGAGGGGGGATTGGGAGTAATACAGCAGATACAATGTAGAAGGGAGGTGAGGAACGCGGCCTGAACGGGATTTGGGGAAGGTGGTCTCGAAAAGCAGGCGTGGAAGGATGACTGTAAATGGGGGTGTGGAACGTGGCTGTAAAGGGGGTTGTGGATGTCGGACTGTAAATTGGGGGTGCGAAATGTGGTCTGTAAGATATGGTGTGTGGCGGGTGGACGGTAAAGTGTGTCGTGGAATGTGGTATGTAAAGTGGTGGGTGTGAAGGAGGTCTGTAGTATGTGGGGGGTTGGTCTCTAAAGACCGGTGTAGAAGGTGATCTGTACAGTGCAATGTGGATGATGAGCTGCAAGGGGCCCAGGGAATCTTATCATTAAAAATGTGCGAAGAATGTGGTCTGTAAAGGGGGTTGCTTGCGCAATGTCGGATTAGAGAATAGCGTTTTCTCACTTGGGTACTGTTGATTTGAAGTTGATGTCCTGGGGACCATCTGATGTTTCTGTGCGTCAGGGAGACGATTACAGTGAAAGGAGGAATTGGGATGTCTTTGAGTGGGAGGGCGAATGGTTAGTCATGGTCATAAGGGTCATGGACGGCGACTATAACGGTGATATTGACCGGATATAGGGAGAGGCAGGGCGGGCTTTGGGAACAGTGACAGTTTGGGGCTTTTGGGAAAATGAAGGAATGTTGAGTATTTTTTTTGTATACGGGTCAAGGAGGATTCGGAGAGACTCCAGGCTACCAGAGACAAGTTGGAATGTCACATTCCTGGGAATTTGATACTGATTGGCAGAAAGTTGTGGGTGAAAGGGGCAGCTTACTTTGTTCTGGAGCTGGTGTGGAAATTCAAACAGACGATACCACAGAAAAGCAGTTCAGGAAAAGGACCAGACACCCCAACCCACCCCAACCCCGCCCCATATCTCTGTCCAGCAGTAAGATGTTCAGGTGGGAGGAATGTCCCCTGTGGTGTGTGGAGTCCAAGGTCTCCATTAAAGGGACATCTTACTACTGGTGCAACTGTGATTGCTGTGGCCTATTGAAACCCTCAATCCACACTGAATTCTACACTGCAGCAGGTCTGGCATTGAGGGTTCTCAGAATGAGGGGACCCCAGCAAGGCGCTGAGCTCTCCTTCCTTCAGAGCCATTAGCCCTCGTCTGCAAGCAGACTGAGGGATGAAGAGAGAGAGGGAGGTCAATGCACACAAGCGGTATGCTGGTGATTTTCAGCGATTTGAGATTTGCAGACTAAAACTAACCAGGGCAAATGGTTATGCCTGACAAGGGGTCGTGCGAATAATGTTTCCATTATGACAGGGCAAAAGTCTCTCCATAGGGCCTCCATGGGAGCGGATATGAGTTGGGTAGGGTGAGAGGGAAGCTTGTCACACTGGACTCTCATCACCTTGTCAAAAGGCGATACCTCAATGCACATGTGTTTATTTCGGAGAAGAGCACCTACGCTTGCACCACCAGGTTATCATTGACCTGGAAGAGGTGGAGTCTGCATCTACAATACAGCAACTGAAGGTGATTTTGAATTCAGGCACTGGAAATCTGTGCAAGTGAACACATATCTTCAGTGAAGCAAACTGCATACACTGACTACAGACGTGCCACCATCGTGTATTTAGACATTCTTAACTTTTCTAAATCTGCCATTGTGTCTGTAGCACCTCTGACATCTGCAGCCGAGCTGGGGGCAGATGCTGACTACCATGACTACTTGTGAGTGGTGACAGAACGGGCGTCCTCTGCTAGTCTGGGGCATAGTGGGCCCCGGCCAAGTTGGGGCCATTTCCTCCTGCCCAACTTACGCAGCTACCCATGAAGGGGTCACAGGCAGAGAGGGTTTGGAATATCTGGACAAAATGGATTGTCCAGGATGGATTCACCACGGGGTGTCCGCCTTGATGATCCTCCTCTCTTTGAGTGCTCAATGGCACATCACCTATTGCTATTTTAAGGAGTGCCTGGAGGGAGATCGAGGAAATCCGGCCTCCTCTCACCTAATCACAGCTGGAACACAGCCATGGCCACAGCATTGGTGTCCAGGTCCACACCGAAATCTACCAGAAATTACATGGTGTCCGCCAGACACCTTATGGAGACATCCATGTCCTCACATTTCGGACCCACGGCATCAGGGAGCACGGGGATGGTCTCCTCAATCTCACGTGCCTCTCTGTTGAGGGACTCTGAATATCCTGACTGATGTTTCTCTGAGTCTTTGCGAAACTCCCACTATTCTCCATGGCCACTTCCAGAGGCTTAGCATCAGTCTAAACTTTAGCAGGTGCCTGTTCTCCAGCAGCCCTCTGAGTACAAGAGAGCTTAACCATCACTGCCTCGGCCTGCTGTGGGCACCGGTGTATGGGCTGACCACCAGATGGTGAGCCCCAGCCTTAACTCGTTCATTGATCCATCGGTGTGTTTGTCTCTGTGCTGGGGGAGGGTGTAGGTGAACACTGGGGCTGCTCTGCTGTGTGAAGTCATCGTCCTCATCTTCCTCTGAGGTGGCCTGGGGCTGGGGCCTTCTTCTGAGGGCGATGGTGGGCACTCCCTCTTCCAGCTGACACCTGGAATGAAGATAAGAGTGAATAGGAGTTTTTGCACTGGCTCAAATATTTATACGCATCAATCTCCTTTATTTTCATTACATTTCACAGCATTTTTCTCATTTGCTTTATGTGATGTAGGTGTCTCTGGCAAGGCCAGAATGTATATCCCATTCCTCACTGCCCTTTAGAAGGTGGTGGGAGATGGCTTGTACACCAATCACTGAAAGCAAAAATACAGGTTGAGCAAGCATTTCAGAAAGCAAATGCTATGTTCACCTCATTGAGAGAGGGCATGAGTACAGGAGCAAGGCTGCCTTACTGCAGCTGCACGGTGGCTTGCTGAGACCTCACCTGGAGTATTGTGTGCAGTTTTGGTCTCCTTAACTAAGAAAGGATTTGCGTAACATAGGATGAGTGCAGCGAATGTTAACCAGAATCATTCCTATGATGATAGGGTAGTCGGAGGGGGAGAGATTGGACGGAGTTGGCCTTTATTGACTGGAGCCTAGAAGCATGAGAGTGGTCCTCAATGAAATATAGAAAAACATCACTGAGATGTACAAACTGGGGTCAGGGATGATGTTTCATGTGGCTGGCATGGATCAGGACAAATTGTCTCAGCAGATGGGGCAAGCCATTCAGCACTGAGTTGAGGAGAAACAACTTCACTGAAAGGTTGGTGAACCAGTGCAATTCTCTCCCACAGAAGGTTTTGAAACCAAGTCAGTGAATATATTTAAGAAGGAAGTAGAGATTTCTAGACTGTAAATGCCTCAGGGGCTTTGGGGAGGGAGCTGGAGCATTGTGTTGGGAAAGAGGATCAGACATGACTGTTTTGAATGCCAGAGCAGGCTGTAGAATCACCAACTTATACTCCAATTCCCTATGTTTCTCTGTTTCCATGGTAAAGCTATGCTGCAGGATTTAAGTAAAATTCAAAAGCATGTTAAGGTAGAATTGCTCTTCATTCCGCTGGGCCATTTGCCGACGAGATCATTGCAAGACAGGTCATATATATAATCAACCACCAAAATTTGAGACTTGAAAAAAAATATTCCACCATTTCATCATATTGAGAGGCAATAAAATCATGGAAAGGGCCAAATTTAACTGGAGTGTCTATCAGCCGGGGGACCCTGTCGATTCCTTGATCTATGGCATGTACCATGTGGCAGAAGGCGATTTGAAATCCGAAACCATCCGAGACGGAACAGTGGCCGATTTTGAGGAGGATTTACTCTCCAAACTCATCCAAGCAAAAGATGACCTTCCAGGCCAGGGAGTATAAAACACAGGGTAAGCCATCCTTCAACTCCCTCAATGCATTCCCCTTTCAAAGCACAATCCAAACCTTCAGTTTACACGCCACCTTCTACACCCACACTTTGCACTTCACCTTCCAAACCCCGCTTTACAGACCACATTCTACGTCGTCACTTTACATACTACCTTCTGCACCCCATCCTTACAGACAACCGACCACACCCCCATTTTGAAGACTAACTTGCACATGTCTGCATTGAAGTTGACCCTCCTCACACCAACTTTCAGTCCACCTTCCACACCGCCAATTTAACAACCAAAACCACCATTCTCAGGGCCACTTTACAGACCACAATCGTCGCACTCTCTTTACAAAACAGCTTACAAATCCCGACTTTACGGAGCACCTTCTGATTCCCCCACTTTATATATAAATTTCCAGACTCTCCTTTACAGAAAGCCTTGCACACACACAAATTATAGGCCATGTTGCAGATATTCACATTAAACACCACATTCCACAGTACCAATTTACAGGCAATCTTCCACAACACTTTACAGAAAACCTTCCACAACTCACACGACAGAGCACCTTCAACACCCACACTTTGCAGAGCATCTTGCAAACACACACTTTAAAAATGACTATCCGCACTTCCATTTACAGACCCCCTTCCACACACCAACTTTACAGACAAACTTTCAAACCGCCTTTACAGAGAACCTTGCACACCTTGCCCACATTTATACCATCTTCCACACTCCCACGTTACAGTGCACTTTCCAAATCCCCACTTTACTTACGTCATTCCACACGCACAAATTATGGACCATCTTCCAATCCCCATTTACAGATCAATTTGCACAACCTCGTTTTTTACATCACCTTCTGCACCACCACTTTACAGACCATTTCCCACACGCAGCTTTCAAGACTATATGCCGCACTCCCACTTTATGGACCACTTCCACACCCCCCCCCCCCCCCACCGACTTAAAGAACACCTTCCATTCGCCACTTTACACAGTACCTTTGATCCCCCCTTATCAGACCATGTATTGACCAACTTTCACACTAGCACTTTATAGACCACCTTTCACACCCTCACATTATAGACCCCTCTTTACACCCCCACGTTATAGGTCACCTTCCACACCCAGACCTTAAAGGTCGCCTTTCACACATTATAGACAGCCTTCCACATTCCCGTTAAAGGCCACCAACCACACCAACATTTACAGAGCACTTTCTGCACCCCAGCGCTTGCAGAACACATTCCACACCCCACCTTAGAAACTGCCATCCACAACTTCCCTTTACAGATCACCTTGCACACCCCATTTGAAGACGACCAACCACAGCCTTCTTTAATGACCACAGTCCACAACCTCTTTAAGGACCACCAATGACTGATCACTTTAATGAGCACATTCCACACTCCCCTATGCAGATCACATTGCATTACCACCTTGACAGACCCAATTCCACAGCCACCACCATTTACAACCCATCTTCCAAAGTTCACCTTTACAGACCAACTTCCACCTCCCCCCCCACCCCCATACACTGAACTAACCACAATCCCACCCACTGTTACACACCACCTTCCACACCCCCACTTATCAGACGGCCATCCACACCCCCACTATACAGGCCATCTTCCTCAGCCCCATTTACAGACCATCATCCACACCACCCTTTCCAGAACACCATCCACATAACCTTTACAGGCCAACTTGTACAATCACTCGACAGAAAATCATTCGTACCCTTCTTTGCACACAAACTTCCACAGCCCCTTTGCAGATCTCCATCCAGAGCCCTTGTCAATGATCACCACCCACACTGCTTTGCGGTTCACCTCCACACACCTGTTTATAGCCCAGCATCCACAAACCATTTACTGATTATCTTACACACCGCTCGGTACAGACCAACATCCATACCCCCTTTACACACAACATTCCACAATCACTTTAAAGATTAAATTCAACCCACTCCTTTATAGTCCAGCTCCATACACCAGTTTCCAGACACTTTTCCACACACATTTTACAAAGCCCCTCCCATACATGCACTTTACAGACCACCTTCCACATCCCCACTTTATAGACCATCTTCCAAATCATCACTTTCAAGGCCACCTTTCACAATGACACTTTACAATCCAACTTCTACACCCCTTTAAATAACAGCTTCCTCACCCATACATTGCAGACCATCTTCCACAGCCCCAATTTACAGACGATATTTCAATCTCTCACATTTCAGACCATCTAACTTTAGTTAACACCTCATACACTTCCCTTTACAGACCACCTTTCACGCCCCTACTTTACAGATAGCCTTCCAAACCCACTTTACAGACCACATTGCAAACTCCCAGATTATAGAACATAGAAACAAAGAAAATAAGTGCAGGAGTACGCCATTCATCATTTCGAGCCTGCTGTGCCATTCATTATGACTATGGCTGATCATCCAATTCAATAGCCTGCTCCCGCTTTCTCCCCATATCCTTTGATCCCATTCACCCCAACAGCTATATATAACTCTTTCTTGAAAACATACAATGTTCTGTCCTCAACTACTTCCTGTGGTAGCAAATTTCAAATTCTCACCACTCTCTGCGGAATAAATTTCTCCTCATCTCTATCCTAGATGCTCCTCCCCGCATCCTCAAACTGTGTGCACTGATTCTGGTATCCCTCACTGTCGGGAACATTCTTCCTGCATCTACACAGTCCATCATTCACCTGAGCTCCAGTGAATATAATCCTAACCGACTCAATCTCTCCTCATATATCAGTCCTGTCATCCCATAAATCAGTCTGGTAAGGATTTGATGCAATCCCTCTATAATAAAAGCAATGTTCCTCAAGTAAGGTCAACAAAACTCTACACAATATTCCAGGTGTGGTCTCAACAAAGCCTTCTAAAATTGCAGCCAGACATGCCTGCCCCTGTACTGAAAACCTCTTGCTATGAAGGCCAACATACCATTTGCCTTCTTTACAGCTTGCTGCACCTGTATGCTTACCTTCAGCGACTGATAGGGGGATCCCCAGCTCCCGCTGCACATTCTCTTGTCTCAGTTCATGGCTATTCAGATAATAATCTGCCTTCCAGCTTTTGCCACCAAAATGGATAACCTTGCAATTATCCACTTTATATTGCATCTGTCATGCACTTGCCCAATCCCTCAGCTTTTCTAAATCATACTAAAGCATCTCTGAATCCTCCTCACAGCTCCATTTTCCCACTCAGCTTTGTGTCATCTGCAAACATGGAGGTATTACATTTAGTTGCCTCAACTAAATAATTGACATATGTTATGAATATCTGGGGCCCCAGGACCGATCCCTGCAGTACCCCACTAGTCATTGACTGCTATTTGGAAAAAGACCCGGTATTCCTACTCTTTGTTATAGACCACCTTTCACAACATCAAATTACAGACAACCTTCCACATAATTCCTTAGATATTAGCTACCAGTCACCCACTTTACAGATAACCATCCAAATCACCTTTGCAGACCTTCTTCCAAACGCATACATTATGGAACAATTTCCCCACCCCCACAGTATAGACCACCTTGTACACCAGCCTTTACAGACCACCTTTCACACGTTGCTTTAAAGGTCACGTTCCGCACACCCACTTAAAACTATCTTCCTCATCCCCATTTCACAGACCTCCTTTTAAACCCACACTTTTCATATGATATTCCACACCCCCAATTTGAAGACCAGCTTTCTCACCCCCACTTTACATTCCAACTTCCACACCCCGACTTTACAGTCAACCTTCCAAATCCACTTTACAGAACCACTGGTAAAACACGAAATTATAGACCACATTTTGCACCCTAATATTATAGATGACCTTCCACATCTCCTTTACAGACGACCACCCACACCTCCTTTTCAGACAAATCTGTGCACCCCAACATTGCTGACCACCTTTCAAACTCTCACATTATAAATGACCTTCCACACCTCACTTTACAGACAACCGTGCACACAACCACTACAAAGAACACGTCCTGCACCACACTTTACAGAATATCTCCCACTCCATGCTTTACGGAACACTTTGCACAGCACCACCATTACTGAGCACCTTGCACACCCCCAAATTATGGACCACATTCCACATCCTCACATTATGGAACACCTTTCACAACTGCCTTTACATATCACCTTCCCCACATCCACGTTATGGTCTACGATCCACAACACACATTAAGAGGCCATCTTCCACACCCACCCATTCGAACTCCAAATCACAAAAAATCATCCAGATCGCTATTTTTCAGTCCATCTTCCACTCACTCACATTACAGTCGATCTTCTACTCTCTCACTATACAGAGCAGCTTCAACAACCCTCTCACATACCATAGGCTACACCCCCACTTTACAGACCACCTTCCACACCCCCACTTTACAGACCAACATCCACACCCCCACTTTACAGACCACCTTCCACACCCCCACTTTACAGACCACCTTCCACACCCCCACTTTACAGACCATCTTCCACACCCCCACTTTACAGACCACCTTCCACACCCCCACTTTACAGACCACCATCCACACCCCCACTTTACAGACCAACATCCACACCCCCACTTTACAGACCACCTTCCACACCCCCACTTTACAGACCAACATCCACACCCCCACTTTACAGACCACCTTCCACACCCCCACTTTACAGACCACCTTCCACACCCCCACTTTACAGACCACCTTCCACACCCCCACTTAACAGACCACCTTCCACACCCCCACTTTACACACCAACATCCACACCCCCACTTTACAGACCACCTTCCACACCCCCACTTTACACACCAACATCCACACCCCCACTTTACAGACCACCTTCCACACCCCCACTTTACAGACCACCTTCCACACCCCCACTTTACAGACCAACATCCACACTCCCACTTTACAGACCACCTTCCACACCCCCACTTTACAGACCACCTTCCACACCCCCACTTTACAGACCACCTTCCACACCCCCACTTTACAGACCACCTTCCACACCCCCACTTTACAGACCACCTTCCACACCCCCACTTTACACACCAACATCCACACCCCCACTTTACAGACCACCTTCCACACCCCCACTTTACACACCAACATCCACACCCCCACTTTACAGACCACCTTCCACACCCCCACTTTACAGACCACCATCCACACCCCCACTTTACAGACCATCTTCCACACCCCCACTTTACAGACCAACATCCACACCCCCACTTTACAGACCAACATCCACACCCCCACTTTACAGACCACCTTCCACACCCCCACTTTACAGACCACCTTCCACACCCCCACTTTACACACCAACATCCACACCCCCACTTTACAGGCCACCTTCCACACCCCCACTTTACAGACCACCTTCCACACCCCCACTTTACAGACCACCTTCCACACCCCCACTTTACAGACCACCTTCCACACCCCCACTTTACAGACCAACATCCACACCCCCACTTTACAGACCACCTTCCACACCCCCACTTTACAGACCAACATCCACACCCCCACTTTACAGACCACCTTCCACACCCCCACTTTACAGACCACCTTCCACACCCCCACTTTACAGACCACCTTCCACACCCCCACTTTACACACCAACATCCACAACCCCACTTTACAGACCACCTTTCACACCCCCACTTTACAGACCACCTTCCACACCCCCACTTAACAGACCAACATCCACACCCCCACTTTACAGACCACCTTCCACACCCCCACTTTACACACCAACATCCACACCCCCACTTTACAGACCACCTTCCACACCCCCACTTTACAGACCACCATCCACACCCCCACTTTACAGACCACCTTCCACACCCCCACTTTACACACCAACATCCACACCCCCACTTTACAGACCACCTTCCACACCCCCACTTTACAGACCAACATCCACAACCCCACTTTACAGACCACCTTCCACACCCCCACTTTACAGACCACCTTCCACACCCCCACTTTACAGACCAACATCCACACCCCCACTTTACAGACCAACATCCACACTCCCACTTTACAGACCAACATCCACACCCCCACTTTACAGACCAACATCCACACCCCCACTTTACAGACCACCTTCCACACCCCCACATAACAGACCACCTTCCACACCCCCACTTTACAGACCACCTTCCACACCCCCACTTTACAGACCACCTTCCACACCCCCACTTTACAGACCAACATCCACACCCCCACTTTACAGACCACCTTCCACACCCCCACTTTACAGACCAACATCCACACCCCCACTTTACAGACCACCTTCCACACCCCCACTTTACACACCAACATCCACACCCCAACTTTACAGACCACCTTCCACACCCCCACTTTACAGACCACCTTCCACACCCCCACTTTACAGACCACCTTCCACACCCCCACTTTACACACCAACATCCACACCCCCACTTTACAGACCAACATCCACACCCCCACTTTACAGACCAACATCCACACCCCCACTTTACAGACCAACATCCACACCCCCACTTTACACACCAACATCCACACCCCCACTTTACAGACCATTTCCACACCCCCACTTTACAGACCAACATCCACACCCCCACTTTACAGACCATCCTCCACACACACCGTTCACAGACCACTTTCCATGCACTCTTTTACAGACCACATTGCAGACCCTGCTTTACATATTACCCTCCCCTCTTCTCCTCGTATTGCCCTCTTGCACATCACCCCAAACCAATTTTAGACTTTGTCTTTTTCACCACCAACGTCCCCTGTTTTCTGACCACCATCCACCTCCACTGTGCCTTTTATCCCCCATCCCAAAATGATTTTATGTCTTTCTCCCGAACCTTCACTTCACACCACCAGCTGGGTATGTAGACCTGGCACCCAGGAGAATGGGCTGAATAGGGAGTGCAGGCCGCAGTGTCAGGCACATGAGAGAGGGTTCTCGCTCACCTGGTGCACTCAAGGTTTGCCAGTCCGTGAATCTGAATGGGAAAAATTCCTACTGGCCAGGAGCTGAAGTTTTGAGCGGCCACAAGCGTCCGGTCTAGTGCCCAGTTCATGAATATTCACGAGGTGCAAAATGAGTTCCTGACTTTCACAAGTTTGAAAGGAGAGTTGCCCTTATCCCTCCGTAAACGTCGTTCAGGAAGATCCCAAACAGGCTTTCCATTCTCGGGAAAATGGCAATTATCTTCCTTCCAACTTTTTGCACCCCCGATAACCACAATTCGTGTTGCTAGAGGGTGCATTCTATACAGCCCAGGGTCTTTTTATAAACTTGGTCTGTCCTGTATCTGGACGGGTCATAACAGTAAACGTTCAGGCAGTTACGTATCTGTATTGGCTATTTACAGTAATGTCTCTAAAATGCATTTGGTTGGATGTTGAAGTGTACAGTTTTCCTAAGATAAATTAGATCATGCTGTGCCAGCTCTGACTGTAATTAATATCCGTCTCCATGGGAACTGATTGTCTCCGCTACTCATTACATCCAATTGTTGAACACAGCCAGCTCACAAATTGTTCTTCCCTACGTTTATTTATATGGAATAGGTTTTTATTATTTTACAGATCTGGACTAATTAATATCTATAGTTCAATTGATTTGATTTTAAGATCAACCAGTCTGAACAAGTATAAGAGATGTCCATCACACTCCATGAAGATTAATGTTGGGCATATATGAAATAATTATAACAAACATAAATATAAATATAAAATCTTATTCAGAAACTGAATTGTTGAATTCAGTTGAGAGCTTGTTGGGTGAATTTCTTAACATATTTTCTATGGCCTTCAAATAGAATGTGACACATTAATTAGAAACTTAGGTAAAGCTGCAGCCAATTCGATTCACCCTACATGATATAGAGAAATGGCTATTGGCACTGGATACTGAAAAAGCTATGGGCCCTGACTTAATCTCGGCAACAATACTGAAAATTTGTGCTCAAGGATTTGCTGTGCTTCTAGCCAAGCTGTTCTCATACAGCTACAATACTGGCATGGACCCGGCTATGTGGAAAATTACCCAAGTATGTCCTGTACATAAGCAAGACAAATGCAACATGTCCAGTGATCACCCCTCAGTCCAATCTTGAACATCAGTAAAGTGATGGAAGGTTTCATGGACACTTTAACATTTCAACTCAGCAATAATTTGTTCGCTGATGCTCATTTTGGGCTCCACGTGGATTGTTCAGCTCCTGACACATTTATAGTGTTTTATTCAGACGCGGACAACAGAGTAGAACTCTAGAAGTGAGGTTAAGAGTGATTGCTATATCAAGGTAGCAATTGACCAAGTGTGGCATCAAGGAGCCCTGGAAAAGCAGAGGCTAATGAAAATAAGAAAAACATAGCTTCCTATAGTTCGACTGTCATCTAGTACTAAGGAACATGGTTTACGTTATTGTCGGTCATTCATCTCATTTATAGGGCGTCACTGCAGGAGTTCCTCAGGGTAGTTTCCTTGGCCCAACCGTCTTCAACCTATTCATCACTGACCTTCCATCCATCAGAATGTCAGAGGTGGGGGTGTACACTGGTGATTGCACAGTGCTCAGCACCAATTGTGTCTCCTCATATACTGAAGCAGCCAGGCCTAGACAACATTCAGTTGTGGGCTGAAAAATTTGTGTCACAGAAGTGCCAGGCAATGACAATCTCCAGGAAGAAAGCGTTAACATCTCCCATTCAACTGCATTGGCTAAACTATAGCTGAATCCCTCACTCTCAACATCCTTTT
This sequence comes from Isurus oxyrinchus, assembly GCA_026770705.1. Taxonomy (NCBI): domain Eukaryota; kingdom Metazoa; phylum Chordata; class Chondrichthyes; order Lamniformes; family Lamnidae; genus Isurus; species Isurus oxyrinchus. Next base: position 202,027 of record JANJGN010000425.1, read on the forward strand.
GGTTATCATTGACCAGAAACTGATCTGGGGTAACCATACAAATAATGTTGCAAAAAGAGCAGGTTTGAAGATATGAGTCCTGCGGCAAATTACACAGCTCTTGATGCCCCAAACATTTCTATGCTCTGCCAGGCACAATTCCATAGTGTGAGGTATTGCTTTGCAATCGCCTGGATGAGTGCAGCTCTCCAAACACTCAGGAAGCTCCATACCATCCAGGGCAAAGCATCTCACTTCATTGCAAGCCCATCCATCTGCTTCATCATCAAACCCATGCACCAACATATCTCATTGGCATCATTGTGCACCATCTACAAGATGCACTTAAGCAAAATACCATGGCTCTTTCTTCTGCATGGTCCAAACCCAAGACCACTAACATATAGCAGGACAAGGGCAGCATACATTTGGGAAATCACCATCTGAAAGTTCCCTTCCAAACCACTTAACAACCTGGCTTGAAACTATGTTACCTTTCCTTCAGTGTTTCTAGTTAGGAAACTGAGTGTCAAAATATGTAGTGAAGGCTTATGCCCGTTACTGTATGTAAACAACAGACATGGATTCAACTGGTTTGGAAGTGAAAGGAAGATTGACGTTAGAAATTAAGCACACAACTAGTGACCACCGAATGGAAAATACTTCCAGCTAGGGCAATGATGGTGGGGTGGGGCGGAAAGCTTGAGTTTGTTTAAGAAACACCTGGGCGATGTGGGAGCGAGAGATATAATAATCTTAAATACATCAGATGGATTTCCTCCGAATACCAATATTTCTAATCTATAAGTCTGAACTCTGACAAGTCTCGAGCTTTGTTACAAAGCAAATTGATAGCCCATGGACACACTAACACTGGGAAAACCCTTATATCTTGATGCGTTGCTCTCCTGGCATTAGCTATGGTTTATACTTAGTGCAGCTTGCATGTGAACTTCGCGTAAGTGAGTCCTTCATTCATACATTTCATGTGCTGGTTCCAGTTGGAACTGCTTTTCATGCTGCAAAGCTGGTTGAAATACACATTTTTTTGTATATATATTGATGGAATGTTTGCACCTTCAGATGGACCAGCATGTGTTGCCCATCCCAAATTGTTCTTGAGAAGGTTGTGGTGAGCTGCCTTTTTGAACTACTGCAGTCCATGCGGCGTAGATATACTCAGCGCTGCTGGGGAGGGAGTTCCAGGATGTTGAACCAGCGACAATGAAGGAAGGACAATCTATTTCCATTTCACGATGTTGCGTGATGTGGAGGGTAACACCCTAGTGGTGGTGTTACTGTGTGGCCGCCTCGCTTGTCCTTTTAAATGTAATGGCCAGGGATATGAACGGTGCTGTGTGAAGAGTCATGGTAAGATACTTGCAGTGCATCTTGTGGAACGGACACACAGCTGTCTCTTTGTGACGGTGGTGGAGTGAGTGAATGGTTGTGGATGCGGTGCCAGAGAGGGGGCTGTTTTGTCTTGCATGGTTTCAAGTTCAATGAGTTGTGTTGGAGCTGCACTCATTCAAGAAATCGGGGGGTATTCCTTCTCACTCCTGACCAATGTCTTGTAGATCGTTGACAGACTCTGAGGAGTCAGGAGGTGATTTACTGCCCACATGATGCTGAGTCTCTGACCTGCTCTCGTAGACAGAGTGCTTATGTGGCAGGTCCAGTTCAGTCTCTGGTCAATAGTAAACCCAGAATGTTGATCGTCAGGGATTCAGTGATGGAAATATCATTGAGGTTTAAGGGGTGAATGTTAGAATCTCTCTTGCTGTCGATGGTCACTGCCTGATACTTGTGTGTCATTAATGCTACTTGCCACTTGTCAGTTCAAGACTGGGTTCATCCCAGGTCTTTTTGCATTTGAACATGGATTTCCTGAGTATCTGATGAGTCCCGAAATGTGATGAACATTGTGCGATCATCACACAACAGCACTATTTCTGACCTTATGACGGAAGTTGAGTCATTGGTGAAGCAAATGAAACTCGTTGCACTGAGGACACTGCCCTGAGGAGATTATGAAGTGATGTCCAGGAGCTGTGATGACTGAGCTCCAACAACCACAACTATTCTCCTCTGTGCCTGATATGTCTGCAACCACTGGAGATTTTTCTCCCATTCCCATCGCCTGCTGTTTTGCTAAGGTTGCTCACAACCAGGCTTTGTCAAATGCTGCCTTGATAACGATGGTATTCACTCTCACCTCAATGAGCAGTTGTTTGCTTGGCAAGCGATGTGGGAAAGCTCTGTTGCTGACACCTTCCATTACCTTACTGATTATAGAGAGTAGAGTGATTGACAGTAATTATCCCTGTTTGATTTGTCATGCTTTGATCATACAGGTCATAATGCACCAATATTTCACATTGCAGCGGAAATGCCAGTGTTATAGTTGTAATGGAGAAGTTTGGCTAGTGGTGGGCACGGTCTGGAGCACAAGTCCTCAATACTAATGCCGGAATATTGTCAGGCCCCGTTGTCTTTGCATTATCCTGTGCCTAGAGACATTTCTTGATATCAGTGGGAGTGAATCAAACGGGCTGAGGACTGGGATCAGAGATGCTGGTGACCACCCATGAAGGTCGAGTTGCATCATTTGATCAGCATTTCTGGCTGAAGATTGTTGCAAATGTTTAAGCCTTGTATTGTGTACTGGTTGCTGGGCAAGGCCATCATTGAGGATGTGGACACTTGTGGAGCCAACTCCTGTGTCAATGAGTTGCTTAATTGTCCACCACTATTCAAAACTAGATGTGACTTTACTGCAGATGTTAGGCCTGATGCTTTGAGTGTGGAAACACTTTGCTCTGTCTATCCATTGCTATTTACGTTGTTTTTGGTATACAAGTAGATATACCTGCTGCTGTTCCTGGCGTGCACACTCGTGCTCTTTACTAAACCTGTGTTGATTTCCTGGCGTGCAGGTCATGTTAGAGTGGGGTATATGTTGGGCCAGGATGCTGGACTTTATGCTTGAGCGTATTTCTGATTCTACAGATGGCCCACAGCGCCTCTTGCATGCCGCGTTGCTTGATCTGTACGAATTCTACTCCAATTAGCATGGAGGCAGTGTTAAACATGACGATGTAGTTATTTCCAAAGTGAAAATGGGATTCGTCTCCACAAGGGCCTTGTGTTGGTCACCCCTACAGATAATGGCATGGGCAGATGTATCTGCAGCAGGCAGATTAGTGAGGATGCGGTCAGTTACATTTTAACATCTTGCTGCTTCGTTCAGCCCCTGCTGCAGAGCCAGTCAAACAGCAATGACCTTCAGTGCTCTGCCACCTCGGCCTGAAGTGTGGCTACACAGCCACTCTTGTTGGTTGACATTGAAGTCCGCCTCCCTGAGTGCATTCTGTGCCCTCGCCACCATCGTTGCTTCCCCCAAGTTGTGTTCAGGCTGCAGCAGTACTGATTCAATAACTGCATGTGGAGGTTGATGTGGTGGTGGGTGGTGTGGGGGGGCGGAGGGGTGTGGGGGGGGGGTGGTGTTTGGGTGGGTGGTGGTGGTTGGCTGTGGTGGGACATGCGTAATAATTAATACAGGGTTCCCTTATCCAAATGTGACCTGACATCACGAGACTTTATGTGGTCCGGAGTCCGTAATTAATACTCCCGGGGAAATCCCTGCCGACTGTAGACCACCAATCACCTCTAATGGATCTGTCTTGCCGGTAAAACAGGATGTGCCCGAGGAGGGAGAAGATGGTGTCTGGGAAATGGTCTGTAAAAATGCAGGCATGACCACGTAAGATTTCCTTCACTAAAGCGCATTACAGTGTTTGTTCCATAGTAACTTACATGGTACCTTCAGTCACTCTCAGTACAGGTACAGCAAACAGTCACAGCTTTATCATTGCTTTAACTTCAGAGTCACTGTCCATCTGCTTTATCACTGCTCTCGCTTGCACTTTCACTTCCTGTCCAGAGATAAGACATTGGGCAGCATTGCCCAAGTTGCCTGTTCAAACGATACCCCCACCCCAATCCCTGCATCTGGTTTGTGTATGTACAGTAAAACTGTGTTGAGAAATGTGCATGAATATGTGCTGAATATTCCAGTGATGCTAAGTAAAATGATTGACTTGATCACGTTGTAGCAGACTGTAAGCATACTCTGTCCATCGTAGGCACGTTTTGAACTTTCCCCCAATAACAGCGAACTTGCATGTCAGAGTTAAGCAAGGTGAATAAAATTCCAGGAGGTGTTGTCATTTCTTGCTACACAGATTGACTGAGTGTAATCATTCATTTGGAAGGGATTGATCTGTAGAATTCAGCTGAGAATTTGTTTGGAGATGTTTTTAAAATATGTTCTGTGATCATTTTAATCTTAATTGGGAAAACACACTTATTTTTATTTCTTCAATTGACTGTAAATAATTTAAGGAACAAAAATATTTTTTATGATATTTTCCAAGGTGAGAGACAATATTCCAGCATTTGAGCAGCAACATTCATCCTTCATACTCCAAGACTCATCGCACAGCATAATGTTTCACACCGCACATTGGACAGATTTGAATGAAGTTAGCCATAAAATGGAGAATATAATCTCTGTCCTTACTATTGGATCTAAGACATGATTTACTCTGCTTCTAACCCCATGTGGTACCTGTCCTTGGAGTGATTGATTGGAACGGTGTAGAGACACCCAGAGAAATAGAGTGAGAGACAGAGACAGAGAGAGGGTGAGAGGCAGAGAGATGGGGCAAGAGAGAAAGAGAGGGACATAGCGACAGTGAGATATGGTGAGAGATAGAGAGAGACAGAGAGAGAGGGCGAGAGAGATAGAAAGAAGCGATGGAGTGAAAGTTAAATGGATGGGGTGAGAGGGAGACAGAGAGAGGGGTGAGAGTGTCTGAAGTAGAGATGGGGTGAGAGATAGAATCAGAGAGATGAGACGAGGAAAGGCAAAAGCGGTAGGGAGAGAGAGAGCTGCTGAAATGGAGCGAGAACCATCCTCAATTTTTAAAATGGAGGCAGATTCCTTCTCAATCTTTAAAATGGAGGGAGATCACTTTACCCTGTTTAAAATGAGGGAGATCCCTTCTCCGTCTTTTAAATGGAGGGAGATCCCTTTCCTGATTTAAATGGAGGGAGATCCCATCTCTGTCTTTAAAATGGAGGGAGATCCCTTCTCATTCTATGAAATGTAGGGAGATCCCTTCTCCATCTTTAAAATGGAGGGAGATCCCTTCTCATTCTATGAAATGGAGGGAGATCCCTTCTGCATCTTTAAAATGGAGGGAGATCCCTTCTCATTCTATACAATGGAGGTAGATCCCTTCTCAAACTTTAAAATGGAAGGAGATCCCTTTCTTGTTTTCAACTGGAGGGGGATCCCCTACTTGTTTGTGAAATGGAGGGAGATCCCTTCTCTGTTTTTAAGATGGAGGGAGATCACTTCTCTGTCTTTAAAATGGAGGAAGATCCCTTTCCTGAATTTCAAATGGAGGGAGATCCCTTCTCGGTCTTTATAATGGAGGGAGATCCCTTCTCTGCCTTTAAAGTGGGGGGAGATCCCTTCTCTATCTTTAAAATGGAGGGAGATCCCTTCTCTGTCTTTAAAATGGAGGGAGATCCCTTCTCTGTCTATAAAATGGAGGGAGATCCCTTCTCTGTCTTTAAAATGGAGGGAGATCCCTTCTCTGCCTTTAAAGTGGGGGGAGATCCCTTCTCTGCCTTTAAAGTGGGGGGAGATCCCTTCTCTGCCTTTAAAGTGGGGGGAGATCCCTTCTCGGTCTTTATAATGGAGGGAGATCCCTTCTCTGTCTTTAAAATGGAGAGACTGAGAGAGACAGGGAGAGAGAGATAGAGAGAGAGAGAGACTGAGAGAGAGAGACTGAAAGATAGAGAGAGACTGAGAGAGAGCGAGAGGGGGACAGAGAGAGATACAGTCTGAGAGACAGAGAAACAGATAGAGAGAGACACTGAGAGTGAGGGGGTGAGAGAGAGTGAGAGAGAGAGAGAGACAGCGAGAGAGAGACACTGAGAGAGAGGGTTAGAGAAAGAGAGAGAGAGAGCTAATGAGAGAGAGAGACTGAGAGAGAGGGGGGTGGGAGAGAGAGTGCAAGAGAGAGAGAGAGAGAGAGCCAGCGAGAGAGAGAGAGAGGGAGACTGAGAGGGAGAGGGGGACAGAGAGACATACAGTCTGACAGAGAAAGACAGACAGACAGAGACACTGAGAGAGAGGGAGGGGAGAGAGAGAGAGAGAGTCAGCGAGAGAGAGACACTGAGAGAGAGGGTTAGAGAGAGAGAGAGAGAGAGCCAATGAGAGAGAGAGAGACTGAGAGAGAGGGGGGTGGGAGAGAGAGTGCGAGAGAGAGAGAGAGAGCCAGCGAGAGAGAGAGGGAGACTGAGAGTGAGAGGGGGACAGAGAGACATACAGTCTGACAGAGAAAGACAGACAGACAGAGGCACTGAGAGAGAGAGGGAGGGGAGAGAGAGAGAGAGAGAGACAGCGAGAGAGAGACACTGAGAGAGAGGGTTAGAGAAAGAGAGAGAGAGAGCCAATGAGAGAGAGAGAGACTGAGAGAGAGGGGGGTGGGAGAGAGAGTGCGAGAGAGAGAGAGAGAGCCAGCGAGAGAGAGAGAGAGGGAGACTGAGAGTGAGAGGGGGACAGAGAGACATACAGTCTGACAGAGAAAGACAGACAGACAGAGGCACTGAGAGAGAGAGGGAGGGGGAGATAGATGTGGGAGGAGAGAGAGAGAGCCAGCAAGATAGAGAGAGAGAGAGAGAGAGAGAAAGAGAGAGACAGAGGGGGAGAGAGAGAGAGAGAGAGAGACAGAGGGGGAGAGAGAGAGAGAGTGAGGGACAGTGTGACAAAGAGACAGGCAGAGATACAGAGAGAGAGGGAGAAGGGAGAGAGAGAGAGAGCCAGTGAGAGATAGAGAGAGAGAGAGAGAGAGAGAGAGAGATACAGAGTGACAGAGAGAGAGAGAGAGAGAGACAGAGGGGGAGAGAGAGAGAGAGTGAGGGACAGTGTGACAAAGAGACAGGCAGAGATACAGAGAGAGAGGGAGAAGGGAGAGAGAGAGAGAGCCAGTGAGAGATAGAGAGAGGGAGAGATACAGAGTGACAGAGAGAGCCAGCAAGATGGAGAGAGAGAGAGAGAGAGAGAGAGAAAGAGGGAGGTACAGAGTGACAGAGAGAGCCAGCAAGACAGAGAGAGAGAGAGAGAGATAGAGGGTGATAGAGAGAGACAGAGAGACAGAGACAGAGAGACAGCCAGAGGGAGAGATAGACTGTGACAGAGAGAGAGAGACAGAGAGAGAGTACCGGTGAGAGAAAGAGAGATACACTGTGACAGAGAGAAAGAGACAGAGTGAGAGCCGGTGAGAAAGAGAGAGAGGGAGAGAGAGAGAAATAGAGTGTGACAGAGAGAGAGAGAGAGCAACAGAAGATGGAGTGAGAGGGAGAGAGAGGGAGCAGGGGTGAGGGATGGGGATGGGGTTAGAGGGAGAGAGAGAGGGAGAGAGGGACAGTGAGAATGAGAGAAAGAGAGTGAGAGAGAGACTGAGAGAGACAGAAAGAGAGAGAGAGACTGAGAGAGAGTGAGAGGGGGACAGAGAGAGATACAGTCTGACAGAGAGAGGAACAGATAGAGGGAGACACTGAGAGAGAGAGGGGGGGAGAGAGAGAGAGAGAGAGAGAGAGATACAGTGTGACAGAGAGAGCCAGCAAGATGGAGAGAGAGAGAAAGAGGGAGATACAGAGTGACAGAGAGAACCAGCAAGACAGAGAGAGATAGAGGGTGATAGAGAGAGACAGACAGAGAGACAGCCAGAGAGAGAGATAGACTGTGACAGAGAGAGACAGAGAGAGTGCCAGAGAGAGAGAGATAGAGTGTGACAGAGAGAGACAGACAGAGAGCCAACGAGAGAGAGAGACAGAGAGAGAGCCAGCGAGAGAGAGAGAGACAGAGAGAGAGATGGTGAGAAGGAGAGAGAGAGGGAGAGAGAGAGAGAGCCGGCAAGAGAGAGAGATAGAGTGTGACAGAGAGAGAGAGAGAGCGACGGAAGATGGAGTGAGAGGGAGATAGGGAGCAGGGGTGAAGGATGGGGTCGGGGTTAGTGGGAGTGAGAGAGGGAGAGAGGAACATTGAGAATGAGAGAGACGGAGAGAGGGACATTGAGAATGAGAGAGACGGAGAGAGAGATAGAGAGAGACTGAGAGAGTTCGAGAGTGGGACAGAGAGAGATACAGTCTGACACAGAGAGGAACAGATAGAGGGAGACACTGAGAGAGAGAGGGGGAGAGAGAGAGAGTGCGAGAGAGAGAGAGCGAGAGAGAGAGAAAGAGACTGAGAGAGAGAGACTGAGAGAGAGCGGGGAGAGAGAGAGCGAGAGAGAGAGAGAAGCAGCGAGAGAGAGAGAGGGAGACTGAGAGAGATCGAGAAGGGGACAGAGAGAGATACACTCTGACAGAGAGACAGACAGACAGAGACAGTGAGAGAGAGCGAGAGGGGGACAGAGAGAGCTACAGTCTGAGAGAGACAGACAGGCAGACAGACAGACAGAGACACTGAGAGAAAGCGAGAGGGGGACAGAGAGACATACAGTCTGACAGGGAGAGACAGACAGACAGAGACACTGAGAGAGAGCGAGGGGAGAGAGAGAAAGTGAGAGAGTGATAGCCAGCGAGAGAGAGAGAGAGGGAGACTGAGAGAGAGCGACAGGGGGACAGAGAGTAATACAGTCTGACAGAGAGAGAAACAGATAGAGAGAGACACTGAGAGAGACGGAGCGGGGAGAGAGAGAGAGAGAAAGAGCCAGCGAAAGAGAGAGAGAGAGAGACAGTGTGACAGAGAGACACAGACAGAGGCAGTGAGATAGAGAGGGAGGGTGGAGAGAGTGGGGGGGGAGAGATCGGTGGGGGGGAGAGAGAGTGAGCCAGCGAGAGAGAGAGATACAGAGTGACAGAGAGAGAGAGAGAGACAGAGGGGTAGAGAGAGAGAGAGAGAGGGAGATCCAGTGCAACAGAGAGAGAGAGAGAGAGAGAGAGAGAGAGAGAGACAGACAGAGACACTGAGAAAGAGGGGGGGTGGTAGAGAGAGCCAGCGAGATGGAGAGAGAGCGAGAGAGAGACAGAGACAGTGTGACAAAGAGACAGGCAGAGACACACAGAGAGAGGGAGAAGGGAGAGAGAAAGAGAGCCAGCGAGAGAGAGAGAGAGATACGGGGTGACAGAGAATGACTGTGACAGAGAGAGAGAGTGCCGGTGAGAGAGAGAGATAAGAGTGTGACAGAGAGAGACAGAGAGAGAGCCACCGAGAGAGAGTGACAGAGAGAGAGCCACCGAGAGAGAGAAACAAAGAGAGTGCCGGTGAGAAGGAGAGAGAGGGAGTGAGAGAGAGAGCCAGCGAGAGAGGGAGACAGAGAGAGAGCCGGTGAGAAAGAGAGAGACAGCCGGCAAGAGAGAGAGATAGAGTGTGACAGACAGAGAGAGGGAGAGAGCGACAGAAGATGGAGTGAGAGGGAGAGAGAGGGAGCAGGGGTGAGGGATGGGGACGGGTTTAGAGGGAGAGAGAGAGGGAGAGAGGGACATTGAGAATGAGAGAATGAGAGAGAGAGAGAGGGAGAGAGAGACGGGTGTGAGTGATACAGCGTGAGACAGAGGGAGAACGAGAGAGACAGGGGGCTGGAGGGAGAGGGACACAGGGTGACAGCGAGTTGGAGTGAGAGAGAGAGAGACAGAGAGAGAAAGGGAGGGTGGGAGAGGTTGAGAGGGAGGGTGATAGGGACAGTGAGAGAGAGAGAGAGAGGGGTGAGAGAGAGAGATAGAGAGAGATAGACAGAGGCCAGCGTGTGAAAGAAAAAGTGATGGGTGAGAGCGAGAGAGAGAGAAAGATCCTATCTCCATCTTTAAAATGGAGGGAGATCCCTTCTCCATCTTTAAAATGGAGGGAGATCCCTTCTCCATCTTTAAAATGGAGGTAGATCCCTTCCCTAAATTGTGATGTGGAAGTGCGGGAACCCACAACGGAGGAAAGAATAAAGCTTATTCAAGACCGAAAAGTTAACCTGTTTGTGTATCACAGAACAGTTACAACAGAGAAGGAGGCCATTCAGCCCATCGAGCTGCTGTCGACCATCTGCAAGAAAGGTTTCGCTGGTCTCACCCATCTCCCCTTTCCTGTAACTCTGGAAATATTTTCCTTTCAGCTTCACATTCAATTTTGGCTCAAAAGATACTCGGCGGGAGACAGAAAGAGATAGAGAGAGATAGAGAGAGAGAGAGACAGGACGAGAGAGAGAAAGTAGGGACGATGAGAAAGGGAGAGAGAGAGAGGAAGAGGGCAACAGGGAGAGAGAGAGATCCATTCTCCATATTTAAAATGGAGGGAGATCCGTTTCCTGTTTTCAACTGGAGGGAGATCCACTACTTGTTTGTAAAATGGAGGGAGATCCCTTCTCTGTTTTTAAGATGGAGGGAGATCCCTTCTCTGTCTTCAAAATGGAGGATGATCTCTTTTCTGTCTTTAAAATGGAGGGAGATCCACTTCCTGTTTTTAAAATGGAGGGAAATCATTTTTCCGTCTTTAAAATGGAGGGAGATTCCTTTCCTGCTTTTAAAATGGAGGGAGATCCCTTCCCCATCTTTCAAATGGAGGGAGATCCCTTCCCCATCTTTCAAATGGAGGGAGATCCCTTCCCCATCTTTCAAATGGAGGGAGATCCCTTCCCCATCTTTCAAATGGATGGAGATCTCTTCTCCATCTTTAAAATGGAGGGAGATCCATTCCCATCTTTCAAATGGAGGGAGATCCATTTCCATCTTTTAAATGGATGGAGATCCATTCCCATCTTTAAAATGGAGGGAGATCCCTTCTCCATCTTTAAAATGGAGGGAGATCCCTTCTCCATCTTTAAAATGGAGGGAGATCCTTTGCCCAAATTGTGATGTGGAAGTGCTGGAACCTACAATGGAGGAAAGAGTGAAGCTTATTCGAGAATGAAAAGTTAACCTGCGTGTGTATCACTGAACGGTTACAACACAGAAGGAGGCCATTCAGCCCATCAATCTACTTTCCACACTCTGCAAGGAAAGTTTCACTGGTCTCACTCGTCCGCCCTTTCCCCGAAACCCTGAAAATATTTTCCCTTCAGCTTCACACCCAAATTTTCCTCAAAAGGGAGACTGGGGATTGTGGGGAGATGGAGAGATTCATGGAGCGAGAGACAGAGAGAGGGAGTGACACAGAAATGCACAGACAGAGAGAGAGATGGTGAGAGAGACAGAGTGAGATTAAGAAATAGAGACAAAACTCATCAAAAAAGAGAGAGGCAGTGCAAGAGAGGGACCAAGTGTGACAGAAAGAGAGTGGCAGAGCGAGGCAGAGAGAGTTTTGACAGAGAGACATGGTGATGGTGAGAGAGACAGGGCGATAGAGAGAGGGTCAGAGACACACAGAGAAATAGAGTGAGAGACAGAGACAGAGAGAGGGTGAGAGGCAGAGAGATGGGGCGAGAGAGAAAGAGAGGGATATAGCGACGGTGAGATTGGGTGTGACAGATAGAGAGAGACAGAGAGAGAGAGTGAGAGAGTGAGAGAGAGAGAGAGAGATAGAGAGAAGCGATGGAGTGAAAGTTAAATGGATGCGGTGAGAGAGGGAGACAGAGAGAGGGGAGAATGTGTCCGAATTAGAGATCGGGTGAGAGATAGAATCAGAGAGACGAATCGTGGAAAGTCAAAAGCAGGAGAGAGAGCTGAGGAAATGGAGCGAGAATCATCCTCAATATTTAAAATGGAGGCAGATACCTTCTCCATCTTTAAAATGGAGGGAGATATCATTACCATCTATAAAATGGAGGGAGATCCCCTTACTGACTTTAAAATGAGGGAGATCCCTTCTCTATATTTAAAATGGAGGAAGATCCTTTCCCCATCTTTAACATGGAGGGAGATCACTTTACCATCTATAAAATGGAGGGAGATCCCCTTACTGTCTTTAAAATGAGGGAGATCCCTTCTCTATATTTAAAATGGAGGAAGATCCTTTCCCCATCTTTAACATGGAGGGAGATCCCTTCTCATTCTATAACATGGAGGGAGATCCCTTCACCAGCCTTAACTTGGAGGGAGATCCCTTCTCATTTATGACATGGAGGGAGATCGATTTTCCATATTAAAAAAGGAGGGAGATCCCTTCTCCATCTTTAAATTGGAGGGAGATCCCTTCTCCATCTTTAAAAAGGAGGGAGATACCTTCTCCCCCTTTACCATGCAGGGAGATCCCTTCTCCATATTTAATAATGGTGGGAGATGTCTTCTCCATCTTTAAAATGGAGGAAGATCCCTTCTCCATCATTAAAATGGAGGGAGATCCCTTCTCCATCTTTAAAAAGGAGGGAGATCCCTTCTCCATCTTTAAAAAGGAGGGAGATCCCTTCTCCCTCTTTACCATGCAGGGAGATCCCTTCTCCATCTTTAAAAAGGAGGGAGATACCTTCTCCCTCTTTACCATGCAGGGAGATCCCTTCTCCATATTTAATAATGGTGGGAGATGTCTTCTCCATCTTTAAATTGGAGGGAGATCCCTTCTCCATCTTTAAATTGGAGGGAGATCCCTTCTCCATCTTTAAAAAGGAGGGAGATACCTTCTCCCTCTTTACCATGCAGGGAGATCCCTTCTCCATATTTAATAATGGTGGGAGATGTCTTCTCCATCTTTAAAATGGAGGGAGATCCCTTCTCCATCTTTAAAATGGAGGGAGATCCCTTCTCCATCTTTAAAATGGAGGGAGATCCCTTCTCCATCTTTAAATTGGAGGGAGATCCCTTCTCCATCTTTAAAAAGGAGGGAGATACCTTCTCCCTCTTTACCATGCAGGGAGATCCCTTCTCCATATTTAATAATGGTGGGAGATGTCTTCTCCATCTTTAAAATGGAGGGAGATCCCTTCTCCATCTTTAAAATGGAGGGAGATCCCTTCTCCATCTTTAAAATGGAGGGAGATCCCTTCTCCATCTTTAAATTGGAGGGAGATCCCTTCTCCATCTTTAAAAAGGAGGGAGATCCCTTCTCCCTCTTTACCATGCAGGGAGATCCCTTCTCCATATTTAATAATGGAGGGAGATGTCTTCTCCATCTTTAAAATGGAGGGAGATCCCTTCTCCATCTTTAAAATGGAGGGAGATCCCTTCTCCATCTTTAAAATGGAGGGAGATCCCTTCTCCATCTTTAAAATGGACAGAGATCCCTTCTCCATCTTTAAAATGGACAGAGATCCCTTCTCCATCTTTAAAATGGACAGAGATCCCTTCTCCATCTTTAAAATGGACAGAGATCCCTTCTCCATCTTTAAAATGGACAGAGATCCCTTTTCCATCTTTAAAAAGAAGGGAGATCCCTTCTCCATCTTTAAAATGGAGGGAGATACCTGTGCCTCTGTCACGTTGAAAGTACTAATGTCCCATTTGTGAGGAGACAACTCTGTCATAAATGTCCCAGTGCTGTGGGGACATAAAGTGCCCACTGTGAACAAACCTAAAGTGGCTGCCTGGTGTTTGGGGATTTTTCTCACAGCATCTGAGAGAGAGAGAGAGAGAGAGAGAGAGAGAGAGAGAGAGAAGATGCAGAATGAGGGAATGTTAAAGAGAGACACAGAGTGAGAGGGGATGAAGAGGCAGATGATGAAAGATTGATATTGGTCATAGCTTTGGGACAGTTCCGACTGAACTGAATTATGGGAAACTTGTGTCATTATAACCTATTATCTTAAAGTGTTAATAAATCCTGAGATACTGACACAGACACGGGCTTTGCAGCAGCAGAAAGAATGTGAATCATTCCATCCCGGGGGTTTCTACTTCCAGATTCAGTTTTAGTAAATTCAGAATTCAAATTCACAACAGCAAAGTGTGGGACTGAAAGCCCGGATCCATCAATATTCCAGGGAATACACAGGGAATTTATATCTCCATACCTGTGTCTCTGTCACGTTTAAAATACTAATGTTACATGAGAGAGGGGCCAACTCTGTCATAAATGTCCCAGTGCTGTGGGGACATAAAGTGCCCACTGTGAACAAACCTAAAGTGGCTGCCTGGTGTTTGTAGACTAGATTCTCAGAGGAACAGAGGCAGGGAGAGATGACACAGGTCGAGTGAATGAGAAATAGAGACTCTCAGACCAAGTGGGTGACTGAGAGCCAGAGAGTGAATAAAGGATATTGGTCATAGCTCATGGAAAGAGAAAGAGGCCATTTCACCCTCCAACCCTGTTTACCCTAGAGTAATAGATACCCGGGAGTGAGTTACAGACTGGAATCTAATCGAGGGGTTCAGGGGGTTTATATATAGAATAATAGATACCCGGGAGTGAGTTACAGACTGGAATCTAATCGAGGGGTTTGTGGGGTTTATATATAGAATAATAGATACCCGGGAGTGAATTACAGACTGGAATCTAATCGAGGGGTTTGTGGGGTTTATATATAGAATAATAGATACCCGGGAGTGAATTACAGACTGGAATCTAATCGAGGGGTTTGTGAGATTTATATATAGAATAATAGATACCCGGGAGTGAGTTACAGACTGGAATTTAATCGAGGGGTTTGTGGGGTTTGTATATAGAATCATAGATACCCGGGAGTGAGTTACAGACTAGATTCTATTTGAGGGGTTCAAGGGGTTTATAAGTAGAATAATAGATACCCAGGAATGAGTTACAGACTGGAAAAATCGAGGGGTTCAGGGAGTTTATAACTAGAATAATAGATACCCGGGAGTGAGTTACAGACTGGAATCTAATCGAGGGGTTTGTGGGGTTTATATATAGAATAATAGATACCTGGGAGTGAGTTACAGACTAGAATCTAATCCAGGTGTTCAGGGGGTTTATATATAGAATAATAGATACATGGGGGTGAGTGACAGACTGGAATCTAATCGATGGGTTTGTGGTGTTTATATATAGAAAAATAGATACCTGGGAGTGAGTTACAGACTGGAATCTAATCGAGGGGTTCTGGGGGTCTTTATACAGAATAATAGATACCCGGGCATGAGTTACAGACTGGAATCTAATCGAGGGGTTCAGGGGGATTGTATCTAGAAAAATAGGACCGGGAATGAGTTACAGCCTGGAATCTAATCGAGGGGTTTGTGGGGTTTATATATAGAATAATAGATACCCGGGAGTGAGTTACAGATTGGAACCTAATCGAGGGGTTTGTGGGGTTTATGTATAGAATAATAGATAACCGGGTTTGAGTTGCAGACTGGAATCTAATCGATGGGTTCAGGGCGTTTATATATAGAATAATAGATAGCCGGGAATGAGTTACAGACTAGAAACTAATCAAGGGGTTCAGGGGGTTTATATATTGAATAATAGATACCCGGGAGTGAGGTACAGACTGGAATCTAATCGTTGGGTTTGCGGCGATTATATATAGAATAATTGATACCTGGGAGTGAGCTACAGATTGGATTCTAATCGAGGGGTTTGTGGGTTTTATATATAGAATAATAGATACAGGGGTGTGAGTTACAGACTGGAGTCTAGCCGAGGGGTTCAGGGGGTTTATACATAGAATAATAGATACCCGGGAGTGAGTTACAGACTGGAATCAAATTGAGGGGATTGTGGGTTTAATACATAGTATAATAGAAACCCGGGAGTGAGTTACAGAATGGAATCCAATCGAGGGGTACAGAGGGTTTATGTATAGAATAATAGATACCCGGGAGTGATCTACAGAATTGAATCTAATCGAGGTGTTTGATGAGTTTATATATAGAATAATAGATACCCGGGAGTGAGTTACAGAATGGAATCTAATCGAGGTGATTGTGGGGTTTATATATAGAATAATAGATACTTGGGTGTGAGTTGCAGACTGGAATCTAATCAAGCGGTTTGTGGGGATTATATATAGAAGAATAGATACCTGGGAGTGAGTTACAGACTGGAATCAAATTGATGGGTTTGTGGGGATTATCTATAGAATAATAGATATCCAGGAGTGAATTACAGACTGGAATCAAATCAAGGGGTTCAGGGCGTTTATATATAGAATAATAGATACCCGGGAATGAGTTACATACTGGAATCAAATTGAGGGGTTTGTGGGGATTATCTATAGAATAATAGATACCTGGGATTGAGTTACAGACTAGAATCTAATCGAGGGGTTCAGGGCATTTAAATATAGAATAATAAATACCCGGGAGTGAGTTACAGATGGGAATCTAATCAAAGGGTACAGGGGTTTTATGTATAGAATAATAGATACACTGGAGTGTGTTACAGACTGGAATCTATTCGAGGGGTTTGTGGGGCTTATCTATAGAATAATAGATACCCGGGAGTGAGTTAGAGCCTGAACTATAATCGAGGGGTTCAGGGGGATAATATATAGAATAATAGATACCCGGAGTGACTTACAGACTGGAATCTAATTGAGGGGTTTGTGGGGTTTATAAATAGAATAATAGATACCCGGGAGTGAGTTCCAGACTGGAATCTAATCGAGGGGTTCAGGGGGTTTACATATAGAATAATGGATACCCGGGAGTGAATTACAGACTGGAATCTAATCGAGGGGCTCAGGGGTTTATCTTTAGAATAACAGATACCCGGGAGTAAGTTAAAGACTGGAATCTAATGGATGGTTTTGTGGTGGTTTATATATAGGATAAAAGAAACCCGGGAGTGAATGACAGACTGGAATCTAATTGAGGGATTCACGGGGGTTTATATATAGAAGAATAGATACGTGGGAGTGAGTTACAGACTGGAATCTAATCGAAGAGTTTGTGGGGATTATCTATAGAATAACAGATACCCGGAAGTGAGTTACAGACTGGAATCTAATTGAGGGGATTGTGGGGTTAATACATAGTATAATAGATACCCGAGATTGAGTTACAGACTGGAATCTAATCGAGGGTTTCAGGGGATTTATATATACAGTAATAGAAACCCGGGAGTGAGTTACAGATTGGAATCTAATCGAGAGGTACAGGGGGTTCATGTATGGAATAATAGATACCTGGGAGTGATCTACAGAATTGAATCTAATCGAGGTGTTTGATGGGTTTATATATAGAATAATAGATACCCGGGAGTGAGTTGCAGACTGGAATCTGATCGAGGTGGTTGTAGGGGTTATATATAGAATAATAGATATCCGGGAGTGAGTTACAGACTGGAATCAAATCAAGGGGTTCAGGGCGTTTATATATAGAATAATAGATACCCGGGAATGAGTTACATACTGGAATCAAATTGAGGGGTTTGTGGGGATTATCTATAGAATAATAGATACCTGGGATTGAGTTACAGACTGGAATCTAATTGAGGGGTTCAGGGCATTTAAATATAGAATAATAAATACCCGGGAGTGAGTTACAGATGGGAATCTAATCAAAGGGTACAGGGGTTTTATGTATAGAATAATAGATACACTGGAGTGTGTTACAGACTGGAATCTATTCGAGGGGTTTGTGGGGCTTATCTATAGAATAATAGATACCCGGGAGTGAGTTACAGCCTGAAATATAATCGAGGGGTTCAGGGGGATAATATATAGAATAATAGATACCCGGGAGTGAGTTCCAGACTGGAATCTAATCGAGGGGTTCAGGGGGTTTACATATAGAATAATGGATACCCGGGAGTGAATTATAGACTGGAATCTAATCGAGGGGTTCAAGGGGTTTATATACAGAATAATAGATACCCGGGAGTGAGTTACAGACTGGAATCTTATCGAGGGGCTCAGGGGTTTATATGTAGAATAACAGATACCCGGGAGTAAGTTAAAGACTGGAATCTGATGGATGGTTTTGTGCTGGTTTATATATAGGATAAAAAAAACCCGGGAGTGAATGACAGACTGGAATCTAATTGAGGGATTCAGGGGGTTTATATATAGAAGAATAGATACGTGGGAGTGAGTTACAGACTGGAATCTAATCGAAGAGTTTGTGGGGATTATCTATAGAATAACAGATACCCGGAAGTGAGTTACAGACTGGAATCTAATTGAGGGGATTGTGGGGTTAATACATAGTATAATAGATACCCGAGATTGAGTTACAGACTGGAATCTAATCGAGGGGTTTGTGGGATTTATATATAGAATAATAGATACCCGGGAGTGAGTTCCAGACTGGAATCTAATCGAGGGGTTCAGGGGGTTTACATATAGAATAATGGATACCCGGGAGTGAATTATAGATTGGAATCTAATCGAGGGGTTCAAGGGGTTTATATATAGAATAATAGATACCCGGGAGTGAGTTACAGACTGGAATCTTATCGAGGGGCTCAGGGGTTTATATGTAGAATAACAGATACCCGGGAGTAAGTTAAAGACTGGAATCTAATGGATGGTTTTGTGCTGGTTTATATATAGGATAAAAGAAACCCGGGAGTGAATGACAGACTGGAATCTAATTGAGGGATTCAGGGGGTTTATATATAGAAGAATAGATACGTGGGAGTGAGTTACAGACTGGAATCTAATCGAAGAGTTTGTGGGGATTATCTATAGAATAACAGATACCCGGAAGTGAGTTACAGACTGGAATCTAATTGAGGGGATTGTGGGGTTAATACATAGTATAATAGATACCCGAGATTGAGTTACAGACTGGCATCTAATCGAGGGTTTCAGGGGATTTATATATACAGTAATAGAAACCCGGGAGTGAGTTACAGATTGGAATCTAATCGAGTGGAACAGGGGGTTCATGTATGGAATAATAGATACCTGGGAGTGAGTTACAGACTGGAATCAAATCAAGGGGTTCAGGGCGTTTATATATAGAATAATAGATACCCGGGAATGAGTTACAGACTGGAATCTAATCGAGGGGTTTGTGGGGATTATCTATAGAATAATAGAAACCCGGGAGTGAGTTACAGATTGGAATCTAATCGAGAGGTACAGGGGGTTCATGTATAGAATAATAGATACCTGGGAGTGATCTACAGAATTGAATCTAATCGAGGTGTTTGATGGGTTTATATATAGAATAATAGATACCCGGGAGTGAGTTGCAGACTGGAATCTGATCGAGGTGGTTGTAGGGTTTATATATAGAATAATATATATCCGGGAGTGAGTTACAGACTGGAATCTAATCGAGGGGTTCAGGGCGTTTATATATAGAATAATAGATACCCGGGAATGAGTTACAGACTGGAATCTAATCGAGGGGTTTGTGGGGATTATCTATAGAATAATAGATACCCGGGAGTGAGTTACAGATTGGAATCTAATCGAGAGGTACAGGGGGTTCATGTATAGAATAATAGATACCTGGGAGTGATCTACAGAATTGAATCTAATCGAGGTGTTTGATGGGTTTATATATAGAATAATAGATACCCGGGAGTGAGTTGCAGACTGGAATCTGATCGAGGTGGTTGTAGGGTTTATATATAGAATAATAGATATCCGGGAGTGAGTTACAGACTGGAATCTAATCGAGGGGTTCAGGGCGTTTATATATAGAATAATAGATACCCGGGAATGAGTTACAGACTGGAATCTAATCGAGGGGTTTGTGGGGATTATCTATAGAATAATAGATACCCGGGAGTGAGTTACAGACTGGAATATAATTGAGGGTTTTGTGAGGTTAATATATAGTATAATAGATATCCGAGAGTGCGTTACAGACTGGAATCTAATCGAGGGGTTCAGGGGGTTTATGTATAGAATAATAAATACCCGGGAGTGAGTTACAGATGGGAATCTAATCAAGGGGAACAGGGGTTTTATGTATAGAATAACAGATACCCAGGAGAGAGTTACAGACTGGAATGTAATCGAGGGGTTTAGGGGGTTTATATATTGAATAATAGATACCCGGGATTGAGTTACAGCCTGGAATCTTATCAAGGGGTTCAGGGCGTTTATATATATAATAAGAGATACCTGGGATTGAGTTACAGAGTGGAATCTAATCTAGGTGTTTGATGGGTTTATATATAGAATAATAGATACCCGGGAGTGAGTTACAGACTGGAATCTAATCGAGGTGCTTGTGCGGTTTATATATAGAATAATAGATACTTGGGTGTGAGTTGCAGACTGGAATCTAATCAAGGGGTTTGTGGGGACTATATATAGAATTTTAGATACCTGGGAGTGAGTTACACACTGGAATCTATTTGAGGGGTTTGTGGGGATTATCTATAGAACAATAGATATCCGGGAGTGAGTTACAGACTGGAATCAAATCAAGGGTTACAGGGGGTTTATGTATAGAATAATAGATACCCAGGAGTGAGTTACAGACTGGAATCTAATCGAAGGGTTTGTGGGGTTTACATATAGAATAATAGATACCCGGGAGTGAGTTACAGACTGGAATCTAATCGAGGGGTTTGTGGGGTTTATATATAGAATAATAGATAACCGGGAGTGAGTTCCAGACTGGAATCTATTTGAGGGGTTCAGGGGGTTTATACATAGAATAATAGATACCCAGGAGTGAATTACAGACTGGAATCTAATCAAGGGGTTCAGGGCGTTTATATTAATAATAAGATATACCTGGGAATGAGTTACAGACTGGAATCTAATTGAGGGGTTTGTGGGGATTATCTATAGAATAATAGATTCCCGGGAGTGAGTTACAGACTGGAATCTAATGGAGGGGATTTTGGGGTTAATACATAGTATAATAGATACCCGAGAGTGAATTACAGACTGGAATCTAATCGAGGGGTTCAAGGGGTTTATATATAGAATAATAGATACCCGGGAATGAGTTACAGACTGGAATCTAATCGAGGGGTTTGTAGGGACTTTCTATAGAATAATAGATACCCGGGATTGAGTTACAGACTGGAATCTAATTGAGGGTTTTGTGGGGTTAATATATGGTATAATAGTTACCCCAGAGTGAGTTACAGACTCAAATCTAATCGAGGGGTTCAGGGGTTTTATATATAGAATAATAAATACCCGGGAGTGAGTTACAGATGGGAATCTAATCGAAGGGTACAGGGGTTTTATGTATAGAATAAGAGATACCCAGTAGTGAGTTAGAGACTGGAATCTAATCGAGGGGTTCAGGGGTTTTATATATAGAGTAATAGACATCCGGGACTGACTTACAGACTGGAATCTAATCAAGGGGTTTGTGGGGTTTATAAATAGAATAATAGATACCCGGGAGTGAGTTCCAGACTGGAATCTAATCAAGGGGTTCGGGGGGGTTTATATATAGAATAAAAGATACCCGAGAGTGAGTTACAGACTGGAATCTAATCGAGGGGCTCAGGGGTTTATATGTAGAATAATAGATACCCTGGAGTGAATTACAGACTGGAATCTAATCGAGGGGTTCAGGGGTTTTATATATAGAATAATAGATACCCGGGAGTGAGTTACAGACTGGAATCTAATCGAGGGGTTTGTGGGGTTTATATATAGAATAATAGATACCCGGGAGTGAGTTACAGACTGGAATCTAATCGAGGGGTTCAGGGGGTTTATATATAGAATAATAGATACCCAGGAGTGAGTTACAGACTGGAATCTAATCGAGGGGCTCAGGGGTTTTATATATAGAATAATAGATAACTGGGAGTGAGTTACAGACCGGAATCTAATCGAGGGGTTTGTGGGGATTATCGATAGAATAATAGATACCCAGGAGTGAGTTACAGACTGGAATCTAATTGATGGGATTTTGGGGTTAATACATAGTATAATAGCTACCCGAGAGTGAGTTACGGACTAGAATCTAATCAAGGATTTCATGTGGTTTATATATAGAGTAATAGAAACCCGGGAGTGAGTTACAGATTGGAATCTAATCGAGAGGTAAAGGGGGTTCATGTATAGAATAATAGACACCCGGGAGGGATCTACAGAATTGAATCTAATCGAAGTGTTTGATGGGTTTATATATAGAATAATAGATACCCGGGAGTGAGTTACAGACTGGAATCTAATTGAGGTGGTTGTGGGGTTTATATATAGAATAATAGATACCTGGGTGTTATTTGCAGACTGGAATCTAATCAATGGGTTTGTGGGGATTATATATAGAATTTTAGATACCTGGGAGTGAGTTACACACTGGAATCTAACTGAGGGGTTTGTGGGGATTACCTATAGAAGAATAGATATCCGGGAGTAAGTTACAGACTGGAATAAAATCAAGGGGTTCAGGGAATTTATATGTAGAATAATAAATACCCGGGAGTGAGTTACAGATGGGAATCTGATGAAGGGGTACCGGGGTTTTATGTATAGAATAATAGATACCCAAGAGTGAGTTACAGACTGGAATCTAATCGAGGGGTTTGTGGGGTTTATATATAGAATAATACATACCCGCGAGAGAGTTACAGACTGGAATCAAATCGAGGGATTCAGGGGGATTATATAAAGAGTAATAGATACCCGGGTTTGACTTACAGACTGGAATCTAATCGAGGGGTTTGTGGTGGTTTATATATAGGATAACAGATACCCGGGCATGAGTTACAGACTGGAATCTAATCGAGGGGTTCAGGGAGATTGTATATAGAGTAATAGGACCTGGAATGAGTTTTAGCCTAGAATCTAATCGAGGGGTTTGTGGGGTTTATATGTAGAATAATAGATACCCGGGAGTGAGTTACAGACTGGAATCTAATCGAGTGGTTTATGGGGTTTATATATAGAATAATAGATACCTGGGAGTGAGTTACAGACTGGAATCTAATCGAGGGGTTCAGGGGGTTTATATATAGAATAAAAGATAGCCGGGAATGAGTTACAGACCAGAAACTAATCTAGGGGTTCAAGGGGTTTATATATTGAATAATAGATACCTGGGAGTGAGGTACAGGCTGGAATCTAATCGTTGGGTTTGCAGGGATTATACATAGAATAATTGATACCTGGGAGTGAGTTACAGACTGGATTCTAATCGAGGGGTTTGTGGGGTTTATATATAGAATAATAGATACATGGGCGTGAGTTACAGACTGGAATCTATTTGAGGGGTTCAGGGGGTTTATATATAGAATAATAGATACCCGGGATTGAGTTACAGACTGGAATCTAATCGAGGGGTTTTTTGGGTTTATATATGGAATAATATATACCCGGGAGTGAGTTACAGACTGGAATCTAATCGAGGGGTTCAGGGGGATTATATATAGCATATTAGATACCTGGGATTGAGTTACAGACTGGAATATAATCGAGTAGTTTGTGGGGTTTATATATATAATAATAGATACCCGGGTTTGAGTTGCAGACTGGAATCTAATCGATGGGTTCAGGGGGTTTATATATAGAAGAATAGATACTTGGGAATGAGTTACAGACTAGAGTCTAATCTAGGGGTTCAGGGGGTTTATATATAGAATAATAGATACCCGGGAGTGAGTTACACACTGGAATCTAATCGATGGGTTCTGGGGGTTTATATATAGAATAATTGATACCTGGGAGTGAGTTACATACTGGAATCTAATCGAGGCGTTCAGTGAGGTTATATATATATAATAATAGATACCTGGCAGTGAGATGCAGACTGGAATCTAATCGAGGGGTTCAGGGATTTATATATAGAATAATAGATACCTGGATGTGAGTTACAAAATGGAATCACGAACCGTTGAAAATATCATTTTTCTAGTGATGTGCTGTAGTGCGGGTTACAGATTCTGATTCATTGAATGTGTCGTGTGAGTTTTTAACCAGCTTTATCCCAAATATCAAATTAAATTTCTCATTGGAACTATTTGATGTTTTCTTAGACTTGACGTAAATGGACAGGGACTCTTTGGACACTCGCTGTTTGCAGCTTTTCACCATTTATAATGTAATCTGTTCCACCCTTATTAAACTGAGCAGCCTCACATTTGCCTACAATGAAATCCATCTTTCACTATTTTACCCATTCAATTAAGGCGTTCATATCTCTTTCGAATCTGAAGTGCAGGTTACATGTTGGATTGGAACTTACTGCTTTCTGATTCATTAGCCAAGATTCAGAGAGTAAAACATTAAAAATGACATTCTGAAAGAGGAGAGGGCCCCACAACTTCAATTCTGTGATTCTCTGGCATCTCATGATCTGTATCTTACAATATCGCTGCCCCCTTCATGTCTCTGAAGACTTGGAAAGTGATTCAGACATTGGGGAACATTTTCATTGTCTCGGGTCATTTCCTCTGAAGCATTTCATTGTCTTGGGACATTTAAAGTAAACGACTTCTTCAAAGGCCACATTCAAATTCACTCTTTAATCATCCAAAACCTGTTGTCCATTCAGACTCCCTGGCCCTACACCCTATTGTTTCAAAGGAAACTTACATTTCACAATAAAAACAGAATTACCTGGAGAAACTCAGCAGGTCTGGCAGCATTGGCGGAGAAGAAAAGAGTTGACGTTTCGAGTCCTCATGACCCTTCGACAGAACTTGATTTCGAGTCCAAGAAAGAGTTGAAATATAAGCTGGTTTAAGGTGTGTGTGGGGGGTGGGGGGGGTGTGCGGAGAGATAGAGAGAGAGAGAGAGGTGCTTGTGTAGACAAACAAGCAGTGATAGAAGCAGATCATCAAAAGATGTCAGTGACAATGGTACAAAAGAACACATAGGTGTTAAAGTTAAAGTTGGTGATATTATCTAAACGAATGTGTTAATTAAGAATGGATGGTAGGGCTTTGGATGGTCTTTGCTTTCCATTTCCCTCCTGGTGTTTGACAAGGTGTTTACTAAAACCTGCTTTCACAGCCATATCTCCTTTCTCAGTGACTGTCTCCGTCTCCGACTTACCCCACGTGGATTTCAACTGAAATTCCACCCCTCATCTTTCGAACCCACCCAGGATTACCGGTATCTCCGGGACATAAAACGTTTCTCAGACTGCTGTTCCCGTCACATTCTGAAATCCACACTCAGTGCCATGCGCCACCATATGAAGACACTCGACCTCTCCCTCCAGCAGCACCGCCGTACCCTTTTTCAAAGCTGCGCGTGCCCCCAGTTTCATTTTATCCTTCGGCTCGTCTGACGCCTCAACAAGAAACTTTTTCTCTTTCTCTCAACTGCTAAGGAACGCAAGCTCCAACAACTCATCGACACCAACACCCATCTAGGACCCTCCACCCCAGCCTGTCCCTCCGTCCCCACCCCATCTTCCAATCCCAACCCCAGCCGTGTATTCACTATACCCCCAGACCTTCCCCTCTCCGATGCTGAACGTTCAGTGCTCAGCAAAGGACTTAGTTTCATACCCTTACGCCCTCACCTCAATGAATTTCGGGCTCGGCATGATACTGAACTCTTCTTTCGCCGTCTTCGTCTCCGGGCTCACTTCTTTGGGCAGGAGTCCTCTCCCAGTTCAACGCATCCTTTTACCCATCTCCAATATTCTCCCTCCACTTGGACCCCTCCCTCTGGATTCTTACCTTCTCTTGATCTTTTCATTGAGAACTGTCGGCGCGGCATTAGTCGTCTCAATTTCTCTGCTCCTCTCACCCATTCTAACCTGTCTCTCTCTGAACTTACTGCACTCCATTCTCTCAGGTCCAACCCTGACATTGTCATCAAACCCGCTGACAAGGGTGGTGCTGTTGTTGTCTGGCGCACTGACATCTACCTCGCGGAGGCTGAGCGTCAACTCGCAGACACTTCCTCCTACCTCTCCCTGGACCATGACCCCACCACTGAACATCAAGCCATTGTTTCCAGGACTGTCACTGACCTCATCTCCTCTGGGGATCTCCCTCCCACAGCTTCCAACCTGATAGTCGCCCAACCTCAGACGGCCCGCTTCTATCTCCTACCTAAAATCCACAAACAGAACTGCCCCGGTAGACCGATCGTCTCAGCTTGCTCCTGCCCCACAGAACTCATTTCTCGTTATCTTGACTCCCTTCTCTCTCCCCTTGTCCAGTCCCTTACCACCTACATCCGTGATTCCTCTGACACCTTACGTCACATCAACAATTTCCAGTTCCCTGGCTCCAACCGCTTCCTCTTCACCATGGACGTCCAATCCCTCTACACCTCCATCCCCCACCAGGATGGTCTGAGGGCCCTTAGCTTCTTCCTCGAACAGAGGCCCGAACAATCCCCATCCACCACTACTCTCCTCCGTCTGGCTGAACTTGTTCTCACGTTGAACAATTTCTCCTTCAACTCCTCTCACTTTCTCCAAATAAAAGGTGTGGCTATGGGTACCCGCATGGGCCCCAGCTATGCCTGTCTCTTTATGGGGTATGTGGAACATTCCTTGTTGCAGTCCTACCCCGGCCCCCTTCCACAACTTTTTCTCCGGTACATCGATGATTACTTCGGTGCTGCTTCATGCTCTCGTCGGGACTTGGAAAAATTTATTAATTTTGCTTCCAATCTCCACCTCTCCATCATTTTCACGTGGTCCATCTCTGACACTTCCCTTCCCTTCCTTGACCTCTCTGTCTCTGGTGATAGACTGTCCACCAATATCCATTACAAACCCACCGACTCCCACAGCTACCTCGACTACAGCTCCTCACACCCCACTTCCTGTAAGGACTCCATCCCATTCTCCCAGTTCCTTCGCCTTCGTCGCATCTGTTCCGATGATGCTACCTTCAAAAACGGTTCCTCTGACATGTCCTCCTTCTTCCTTAACCGAGGTTTTCCACCCACGGTCGTTGACAGGGCCCTCAACCGTGTCCGGCCCATCTCCCGCGCATCCGCCCTCACGCCTTCTCCTCCCTCCCAGAAACATGATAGGGTCCCCCTTGTCCTCACTTATCACCCCACCAGCCTCCGCATTCAAAGGATCATCCTCCGCCATTTCCGCCAACTCCAGCATGATGCCACCACCAAACACATCTTCCCTTCACCCCCCTTATCAGCATTCCGTAGGGATCGCTCCCTCTGGGACACCCTGGTCCACTCCTCCATCACCCCCTACTCCTCAACCCCCTCCTATGGCACCACCCCATGCCCACGCAAAAGATGTAACACCTGCCCCTTCACTTCCTCTCTCCTCACCGTCCAAGGGCCCAAACACTCCTTTCAAGTGAAGCAGCATTTCACTTGCATTTCCCCCAACTTAGTCTACTGCATTCGTTGCTCCCAATGTGGTCTCCTCTACATTGGAGAGACCAAACGTAAACTGGGCGACCGCTTTGCAGAACACCTGCGGTCTGTCCGCAAGAATGACCCAAACCTCCCTGTCGCTTGCCATTTTAACACTCCACCCTGCTCTCTTGCCCACATGTCTGCCCTTGGCTTACTGCATTGTTCCAGTGAAGCCCAACGCAAACTGGAGGAACAACACCTCATCTTCTGACTAGGCACCTTACAGCCTTCCGGTCTGAATATTGAGTTCAACAACTTTAGGTCGTGAGCTCCCTCCCCCATCCCCACCCCCTTTCTGTTTCCCCCTTTTCCCTTTTTTTTCCCAATAAATTATATGGATTTTTCTTTTCCCACCTATTTCCATTATTTTTAAATATTTTAAAATCTTTTATGCTCCCTCCACCCCCACTAGAGCTGTACCTTGAGTGCCCGACCATCCATTCTTAATTAGCACATTCGTTTAGATAATATCACCAACTTTAACTTTAACACCTATGTGTTCTTTTGTCCCATTGTCGCTGACATCTTTTGATGATCTGCTTCTATCACTGCTTGTTTGTCTACACAAGCACCTCTCTCTCTCTCTATCTCTCCGCCCCCCACACACACACCTTAAACCAGCTTATATTTCAACTCTTTCTTGGACTCGAAATCAAGTTCTGTCGAAGGGTCATGAGGACTCGAAACGTCAACTCTTTTCTTCTCCGCCAATGCTGCCAGACCTGCTGAGTTTCTCCAGGTAATTCTGTTTTTGTTTTGGATTTCCAGCATCCGCAGTTTTGTTTTGTCTTTACATTTCACAATGTTGGAATGTGTGAATGCAAACACATTCTTCACACGTTTCCAGAATACTAAGTCTTCACACAATTCAGGATGAAATTTTCAAGACAACATTCATCAACTGAGAGATTTCCAGCTCCAAATGGAAGCTTCAAGATACAGAAAGTGACACAGAAATGAAAAATCCAAATTATCTGAATCTGCATCCATTATTGAACAGCGCAGGGTTAGATTGGAATTAAAGTTGTTCTTAAATTGTCCCCATCAAACAGTCCCTGAACAGGTACAGCACGGGGATCGATATAGGATAACCCTCCCTCAACACTTGAGTTATGAGATTAAAAAGCCTCATTCACCTTTGAATTTGAGTTCAAATTAAAAAGTGTTCAAATTAAAAGTTCATCAGCTGGAGAAAAGGCTAAAGCTCCAAATATTTTTCAACAGGCCTGGGTATAAAAAACATTATCCTGTGTCATACCCTTTACCCCATCTTTCAACTGGAGAGAGATCCCTTCTCCATCTTTACCACTGTTATCCACTCTCTTCATTTCCATTATTATCTTGAAGCGTTTGAACAAATCACCCCTCAACCTCAATCCACTATTTCAGAGTGAAGCTTTGCCTGCACTGTTCATGAAACACTCCCAACCCAATTACAGTATGGGGTTTGATACAGATTCAA
Source organism: Isurus oxyrinchus (assembly GCA_026770705.1). Lineage (NCBI taxonomy): Eukaryota > Metazoa > Chordata > Chondrichthyes > Lamniformes > Lamnidae > Isurus > Isurus oxyrinchus. The sequence continues at coordinate 230,548 of JANJGN010000425.1, forward strand.
ATTCAAAAAATTGGTTCATGGGTGAGAGGCGGAGAGACAGAGTTAAGGTTTTGGGAAAGGGATGAAGGGGAGATGTAGTGAAAATCTTTTAAATCAGTGAGTGGTGATGACCTGGAACCCGTGGACAATGCGGTGTTTTGGGGATGAGTGTTTGATCAGTGTCTCAGTGTCTCCATAGCTGTGTCTCTGTCACTTTGAAAGTACCAACATCACATTCCTGAGGTTTCAACTCTGTCAGAAATGTCCCAGTGCGGTGGGGACATAAAGTGGCCACTGTGAACAAACCTAAAAGGCAAACTGGTGTTTGTGTAATTTATCTAGATTCTGAGAGAGAGGAAGAGAGAGAGAGAGAGAGAGAGACCGAGCAGGTGAGAAGAGAGAAACACAGATCGAGAGGAATACAGAGAGACAGAGATTGAAGGAAGGATATTTATCATAGCACATGGGAAGAGGAAGATTCCATTTCTCCCCACACTCTGTTTCCGACATTCAATGAGATCCGGTCTGATCTCTGATCTAACTCCATATCTTACACCTTTGTCTAACAAAAATCTATCAGCCTCAGGTGAAATTTAATTGGAGACTTTGCGTCATTTGCTGTTTGCAGAAGTTTATAACAAACTAAAGCTTTGACTACACTGTTCATCAAACACTCCCAACGCAAATGCAGTATGGGGTTCAATACACAGTCAAATTCCCTTTGATCTGCACAAGAAATTTTTAATTGTAGATTTTTATTTTTTATTTTAGGCTATCAGGACTGAAATTGTACGGCATCCCAGTGTGAGATTTAAACTCCTGTTTATTTCAGTCTTTAGCTCAGGAATTCATATTATAACATGCAGAGAATTGATACCTTCGTCACACAGTTGCCTGTTTGTTGCAGTGTTTGTATATTCTCTCTTTCTGTTGCGTTTTCACGTCTGAAGAAATTGACTTGTTGACATTGGATATTCATCCCTTTCCCAAGAAAATGTAAACTCCTGTGAAACTGCAACAGACACAATCTAATGCAGTGAACAAAATACTGCGCCTTTATTCATCAATCCCATTTCCTATTTCTGTAGATACTCCCTTCCACTGACAGATTCTGAGATCCAAACTCAATCTCAAAAACCACCACAGAAAAGTGACTGCTTATTTTAAACAGTGAAACTGAACTATTTGAAGTTCTGACTCAGTCACAGAATAGCTGAAATTTTGCCTCTGTGGGATGAAAATGATCAGAATAACTTTGCAACATACAGGTAACCTGTAGTGACAGAAGGATAATTGTCTGTTCAAAAGGGTTTCGATAAGATGCCTCACGAAGATTGTTTCAGGACAAGAGCTCATACATTCCCCTAATCTCCCCCCTCAGTTTCTCTCAGGATTTGACAGTTTGATCAACTCAGCCATGATGCTACTAAATCACAGGGAATACAAGCCGAGTTTGTGCAATCTCGCTTTGCAATTTAACCCTTGGAATCCAGATCTCATTCTGGCAAAGCTGCGATGCACTCAAACTGTCTAAACTGTCCCTGGAGTGTCGGATTAACCCGGGTCACTCACATACACCCAGGTCAGGCTCAAGACTCACCTGTCTCTCTCACTGAGATGCTCCCGTATCACTTTCCTTATTGTAGTCGGATGCTGTGTTTGGGAGCAGGACAGGTAGACGGGATTAGGATGACTGCTCATGTGGAGTGTAAACACCAGGAATCTATCAGAGAATCAGAACAGACCAGGGAAAATCAAACAAGGAAACTCATGTTCAATTTGTGAGCTCTTATTTGTGGATTGTTTTTGTTTTTGGCAAGAATTTTACCAACAAACACTCCCAGAGATGATGCAGCAGGGGTTAGATACAGAGTAAATCTCCCTCTATACTGTCCCCATCAAACACTCCCAGGAGAGGTACAGCACGGAGTTAGATACAGAGTAAAGCTCCCTCTATACTGTGCCCATCAAACGCTTCCAGGGCAGGTACAGCACAGGGTTAGATACAGAGTAAAGTTCCCTCTATACTTTCCCCATCAAACATTCCCAGTGCAGGTACAGCACTGGGTAAGTTATAGAGTAAATCTCCCTCTACACTGTCCCCATCAAACACTCCCAGGACAGGTACAGCACGGGGTTAGATACAGAGTAAATCTCCCTCTACACTGTGGCCATCAAACATTCCCAGGACAGGTACAGCACGGGGTTAGATACAGAGTAAAGCTCCCTCTATACTGTCCCCATCAAACACTCCCAGGAGAGGTACAGCACGGGGTTAGATACAGAGTAAAGCTCCCTCTACACTGTCCCCATCAAACACTCCCAGGACAGGTACAGCACGGGGTTAGATACAGGGTAAATCTCACTCTACACCGTCCCCATCAAACACTCCCAGGACAGTTACAGCACGGGGTTAGATACAGAGTAAATCTCCCTCTATACTCTCCCCATCAAACACTCCCAGGACGGGTAAAGCACGGGGTTAGATACAAAGTAAAGCTCCCTCTATACTGTCCCTATCAAACATTCCCAGGACAGGTACAGCATAGGGTTAGATACAGAGTAAAGCTCCCTCTACACTGTCCCCATCAAACACTCCCAGGACAGGTACAGCACGGGGTAAGATATAGAGTAAAGTTCCCTCTATACTGTCCCCATCAAACACTCCCAGGACAGGTACAGCACGGGGTTAGATATAGAATAAAGCTCCCTCCATACTGTCCCCATCAAACACACCCAGGACAAGTACAGCACGGGGTTAGATACAGAGTAAAGCTCCCTCTATACTGTCCCCATCAAACACTCCCAGGAGAGGTACAGCACGGGGTTAGATACAGAGTAAAGCTCCCTCTACACTGTCCCCATCAAACACTCCCAGGACAGGTACAGCACGGGGTTAGATACAGGGTAAATCTCACTCTACACCGTCCCCATCAAACACTCCCAGGACAGTTACAGCACGGGGTTAGATACAGAGTAAATCTCCCTCTATACTCTCCCCATCAAACACTCCCAGGACGGGTAAAGCACGGGGTTAGATACAAAGTAAAGCTCCCTCTATACTGTCCCTATCAAACATTCCCAGGACAGGTACAGCATAGGGTTAGATACAGAGTAAAGCTCCCTCTACACTGTCCCCATCAAACACTCCCAGGACAGGTACAGCACGGGGTAAGATATAGAGTAAAGTTCCCTCTATACTGTCCCCATCAAACACTCCCAGGGCAGGTACAGCACGGGGTTAGATATAGAATAAAGCTCCCTCCATACTGTCCCCATCAAACACACCCAGGACAAGTACAGCACGGGGTTAGATACAGAGTAAAGCTCCCTCTATACTGTCCCCATCAAAAACACCCAGGGCAGGTACAGCACGGGGTTAGATACAGTGTAAAGCACCGTCTTCATTGTCTCCATCAAACACTCCCAGGGCAGGTAAAGCATGGGGTTAGATACAGAGTAATGCTCCCTACATACTGACCCATCAAACACTCTCAGGGCAGGTACAGCACAGGGTTAGATATAGAATAAAGCTCCTTACATACTGACCCATCAAACACTCCCAGGGCAGGTACAGCACAGGGTTAGATATAGAATAAAGCTCCTTACATACTGACCCATCAAACACTCCCAGAGCGAAATAGAGGCTGAGAAATGGGTTGAAAAGGGGTCTCCATCCTCTCTCACCATCTCTCTCTAATCCAAAATTGGAGAGAGGATGGGAAAGAGAGAGCATGAGGGGATAGTGGGTGGTATGGTGCAGAGAGAGTTTGGGGTTTGGGAGAGAATGCGTTGTGGGTTGGCAGAGATGGTGTAGGCCGAGATGATGAGGGGAGAGAGAGTGCGTGTGAGAGACAGAGATTGTGTGTGTGAGTGAGAGAGATGGTGTGTGTGCTTGGGAGAGTGTGTGTGAGTGAGATAGAGTGTGGAAGTGAATGTGTGAGCGCAAGCATGTGAGTGATTGTGTGTGAGAGGGATTGTGTGTGAGAGGGATTGTGTGTGAGAGGGATTGTGTGTGGCAGGGATTGTGTGTGAGAGGGATTGTGTGTGAGAGGGACTGTATGTTAAAGATTGTTTGTGAGAGGGATTGTGTGTGAGAGGGATTGAGTGTGAGAGGGATTGTGTGTGAGAGGGATTGTGTGTGAGAGGGATTGCGTGTGGCAGGGATTGTGTGTGAGAGGGATTGTGTGTAAGGGGGATTGTGAGTGAGAGGCATTGTGTGTGAGAGGGATTGTGTGTGAGAGGGATTGTGTGTGAGAGGGATTGTGTGTGAGAGGGATTGTGTGTGAGAGGGATTGTGTGTGAGAGGGATTGCGTGTGAGAGGGATTGCGTGTGAGAGGGATTGCGTGTGAGAGGGATTGCGTGTGAGAGGGATTGCGTGTGAGAGGGATTGCGTGTGAGAGGGATTGTGTGTGAGAGGGATTGTGTGTGAGAGGGATTGTGTGTGAGAGAGATTGTTTTGAAAGGAGTTGCTTGTGAGTGGGATTGCGTGTGGCAGGGATTGTGTGTGAGAGGGATGTGTGTGAGAGGGATTGTGTGTGAGAGAGCTTGTTGTGAGAGGGGATGCTTGTGAGAGGGAGTGATTGTGAGAGCAAGTGTGAGAGGGATTGTGTGTGAGAGAGATTGCGTGTGGCAGGGATTGTGTGTGAGAGGGATTGTGTGTGAGAGGGATTGTGTGTGAGAGAGATTGCGTGTGAGAGGGTTTCTGTGAGAGGGATTGCGTCTAAGAGGGATTGTGTGCGAGAGGGATTGTGTGTGAGAGGGATTGTGTGTGAGAGGGATTGTTCATGAGAGGGGTTGTGTGTGAGAGGGATTGTGTGTGAGAGGGATTGTGTGTGAGAGGGATTGTTCATGAGAGGGGTTGTGTGTGAGAGGGATTGTCTGTGAGAGGGATTGCATATGAGAGGGATTGTTGTGAATGTTATTGTTGTGAGAGGGATTGCTTGTGAGAGGTATTGCATGTGAGAGCAAGTGCGAGAGGGATTGTGTGCGAGAGGGATTGTGTGTGAGAGGGATTGTGTGTGAGAGGGATTGTGTGTGAGAGGGACTGTGTGTGAGAGGGACTGTGTGTGAGAGGGACTGTGTGAGAGAGGGATTGTGTGTGATTGGGATTGTGTGTGAGAGGGATTGTGTGAGAGAGGGATTGTGTGTGAGAGGGATTGTGTGTGAGAGGGATTGTGTGTGAGAAGGATTGTGTGTGAGAGGGATTGTGTGAGAGGGATTGTGTGTGAGAGGGATTGTGTGTGAGAGGGACTGTGTGTGAGAGGGACTGTGTGTGAGAGGGATTGTGTGTGAGAGGGACTGTATGTTAAAGATTGTGTGTGAGAGGGATTGTGTGTGAGAGGGATTGTGTGTGAGAGGGATTGTGTGTGAGAGGGAATGGGTGTGAGAGGAATGTGTGTGAGATTGTGTGGGAGACTATGTGTGAGAGATTGCAGGAGTAAATTTGAGATATAGTGAGTGGGTTTGTGTATCAGAACATATGTGTTTGTGAGAATGTGTGCACCTGTTTGTGAGAGTGAGAGGGAGAGATGCATGTGTATGTGCCTGTGTGTAAGGGGGAGAGAGAATGTGTGTGTGTGTGTGAAAGAGAGAAATATCTGTGAGTGTGAATTTGTTTGTGAGGTTATGTGTGTGTTTTTATGTGTTTGTGTGCCTGTGTGTATGAGAATGTATATATCTGTGCAAGCGTGTGTATGTGTTTGTGTGTATATGAGAGAGAATGTATATCTGTGTGTGTGTGTCAGTTGGTGTGTGTTTGTATTAGTGTGTAAATGAGAGAGAGAATGTATATATATATGTGTTTGTGTGTGTGTGAGATTGCGTGTATGTGTGTGAGTTGGTGTATGTGTGTGTGTGTTTGTGTGTGCTTATGAGATAGAATATATCTGTGTGGGTGTATGTGTGAGAGAAAATGTATGTGGTATGTGGTTTGTGTGTGAGTAAGAATATATGTGTGTGTGAATGTGTTTGTGACGTTGTGTGTATTTGCGTGTATCAGAAAGAATATATCTGTGAGTGTGTGTGTGTGTGAATCGGTGAGATAGAGAAACAGTGTCTGTAAGAGAGAGGATGTGTGTGTGTTTGAGAATGCATCTGTGTGATTGTGACTATGTCTGTGTGAGCAAGTGTATGAGAAAGGATATGTCTTTGTGACTGTATGTGAGAGAGAGAGTGTGTGTATGAGAAATAATATCTGTGTGATGTCAGTGTGAGAGACAATGTGTGTGTGTGTGAGTGTGTGTGAGTGTGTGTGTGCGTGTGTTTGTGTGTGAGTGTGTGTGTGCGTGTGTTTGTGTGTGAGTGTGTGTGTGCATGTGTGTGTGAGAGACAAAGTGTGTGTATGAGAAATAATATATCTGTGTGGTGTGAGTGTGAGAAATAATGTGTGTGTGTGAAAAAGAGAATATATGTGTGTGAGTGTGTCTGTGTGTGAGAGGGTATGTGTGTGTGTCTGCGTGTATGAGAAAGAATATATCTGTGCAGTTGTGTGTTTTTGTGTTTGAGAGTGTTTGTGTCAAAATTGAAATGTAGGGAGATCCCTTCCACAAATTTAACATGGAGAGAGATCCCTTCAATATTTTTAAAATGAAGGGAGATCCCTTCTATATATTTAAAATGGAGGGCAACCCCTTCTACGACTTAAAACTGGATGGAGGTCACTTTTCCCTCCTTAAAATGTTGGGAGATCCGTTCTCAATCTTTAAAATGGAGGGCGATCCATTCCCATCTTTAAAATGGAGTGAGATCCTTTGCCCACCTTGTGATGTGGAAGTGCTGGAACCTACAATGGAGGAAAGAGTGAAGCTTATTCGAGAATAAAAAGTTAACCTGCGTGTGTATCACTGAACGGTTACAACACAGAAGGAGGCCATTCAGCCCATCAATCTACTTTCCACACTCTGCAAGGAAAGTTTCACTGGTCTCACTCGTCCGCCCTTTCCCCGAAATCCTGAAAATATTTTCCCTTCAGCTTCACACCCAAATTTTCCTCAAAAGGGAGACTGGGGATGGTGGGGAGAGGGGGAGAGGGGGAGACTGATGGAGTAAGAGAGAGAGAGAGGCAAAGGTGAGAGATGGCGAGAGAGAAAAAGATTGAGATAGAGAAAGAGAGGCAAAACTCGCTGACAGAGAGAGAGAGACCAAGCAAGAGAGAGAGACAAGGGCAGAGAGTGGTAAGATGATGGAGTGAGTGAGAGAGACAGAGAAAGGCAAGGCGAGAAAGAGAGTGACGGAGAAAGAGACAGGCAAGAGTGAGAACGAGTGTGACAGAGAGACAGTGGCAGAGCGAGGGGGAGACAGAGTAACAGAGAGACGTGGTGATAGGGAGAGAGACGGGGCGATAGAGAGAGGGTCAGAGAGTGATAGAGAGATAGAGTGAGACACAGAGAGGGTGAAGGGCAGAGAGATGGGGCGAGAGAGAGAGAGATAGAGAGACATAGCGATAGTGAGATGGGCTGAGAGAGAAAGAGAGAGAGGGCGAGACACACAGATAAAGACAGGCGATTGAGTGAAAGAAAAATGGATGGGGTGACAGAGAGAGGCAAAGAGAGGGCAGTGAGTGTCCGAAATAGAGATGGGGTGAGAGAGAGAATCAGAGAGACGAGTCGAGGGAAGGAAAAAGCGGTAGGGAGATAGAGAGCTGACAAAATGGAGCCACAACCATCCTCAATATTGAAAATGGAGGCAGATAACTTCCCCACTGTTAAAATGGAAGGAGATGCCTTTTCCATCTTTAAAATGGAGCGAGATCCACTCTCCATCTTTAAAATGGAGGGAGATCCCTTCTCCATCTTTAAAATGGAGCGAGATCCACTCTCCATCTTTAAAATGGAGGGAGATCCCTTCTCCATCTTTAAAATGGAGCGAGATCCCTTCTCCATCTTTAAAATGGAGGGAGATCCCTTCTCCATCTTTAAAATTGAGGGAGATCCCTTCTCCATCTTTAAAATGGAGGGAGATCCCTTCTCCAACTTTAAAATGGAGGGAGATCCCTTCTCCATCATTAAAATAGAGGGAGATCCCTTCTCCATCATTAAAATGGAGGGAGATCCCTTCTCCATCATTAAAATGGAGGGAGATCCCTTCTCCATCATTAAAATGGAGGGAGATCCCTTCTCCAACTTTAAAATGGAGGGAGATCCCTTCTCCATCATTAAAATGGAGGGAGATCCCTTCTCCATCATTAAAATGGAGGGAGATCCCTTCTCCTTTTTTAAAATGGAGGGAGATCCCTTCTCCATCTTTAAAATGGAGGGAGATCCATTGTCAAAATTGGGAGGTGGAAGTGCTGGAACCGACAATGGAGGAAAGAGTGAAGCTTATTCGAGAATAAAAAGTTAACCTGCGTGTGTATCACTGAACGGTTACAACACTGAAGGAGGCCATTCAGCCCATCAATCTATTTTCAACACTCTGCAAGGAAAGTTTCACTGGTCTCACTCGTCCGTCCACGGGGTTAGATACAGAGTAATGCTCCCTCTACACTGTCCACTTCAAACACTCCCAGGACATGTACAGCACGGGGTTAGATATGTAGTAAAGCTCACCTACACTGTCCCATGAAACACTCCCAGGGCAGGTACAGCACGGGGTAAAATATAGAGTAAAGTTCCCTCTATGTTGTCCCCATCCAACACTCCCAGGGCAGGTACTGCACCGGGTTCGATACAGAATAAAGCTCCCTCTATACTGTGCCCATCAAACACTCCCAGGACAGGTACAGCACGGGGTTAGATACAGTGTAAAGTTCCTACTATACTGTCCCCAACAAACAATCCCAGGACAGGTACAGCACGGTGCTAGATACAGAGTACATCTCCATTTATACTGTGCCCATCAAACACTCCCAGGGCAGGTACAGCACGAGGTTAGATACAGAGTAAAGCTCCCTCTACACTGTCCCCATCAAACACTCCCAGGACAGGGACAGCACACGGTTAGATACAGAGTAAAGCTCCCTCTACACTGTCCCCATCAAACACTCCCAGGGCAGGTACAGCACGAGGTTAGATACAGAGTAAAGCTCCCTCTACACTGTCCCCGTCATACACTCCCAGGACAGGGACAGCACGCGGTTAGATACTGAGTAAAGCTTCCTCGACACTGTCCCCATCAAACACTCCCAGGACAGGTACAGCACGGGGTTAGATACAGAGTAAAGCTTCCTCGACACTGTCCCCATCAAACACTCCCAGGACAGGGACAGCACGCGGTTAGATACAGAGTAAAGCTTCCTCGACACTGTCCCCATCAAACACTCCCAGGACAGGGACAGCACGCGGTTAGATACAGAGTAAAGCTCCCTCTACACTGTCCCCATCAAACACTCCCAGGACAGGGACAGCACGCGGTTAGATACAGAGTAAAGCTCCCTCTACACTGTCCCCGTCATACACTCCCAGGGCAGGTAGAGCACGAGGTTAGATACAGAGTAAAACTCCCTATATACTGTCCCCAACAAACACTCCGAGGACGGGTACAGCACAGGATTAGATATAGAATAATGCTCCCTCCATACTGTCTCCATCAAACACTCCCAGAGAGAAACAGAGACCGAGAAACGGGTTCAGAAGGGATCTCCATCTTCTCTCACCATCTCTCACTCATCCAAAATTGGAGAGAGCATGGGAAAGAGAGAGCATAGGGGGATAGTGGGTGGGATGGTGCAGAGAGATTTTGGGGTTTGGGAGAGAATGCGTGGGGTTGGCAGAGATGGTGTAGGCCGAGATGATGAGGGGAGAGAGAGTGCATATGAGAGACAGAGATTGTGTGTGTGAGAGAAAGAGATGGTGTGTGTGCTTGGGAGAGTGTGTGTGAGAGAGATAGAGTGTGAAAGCGATTGTATGAGAGCGAGCATGTGAGAGATTGTGTGCGAGAGGTATTGAGTGTGAGAGGGATTGTGTGTGAGATGGTTTGTGTGTGAGAGGGATTGTGTGTGAGAGGGATTGTGTGTGAGATGGTTTGTGTGTGAGAGGGATTGTGTGTGAGAGGGATTGTGTGTGAGAGGGATTGTGTGTGAGAGGGATTGTGTGTGAGAGGGATTGTGTGTGAGAGGGATTGTATGTGAGAGGGATTGTGTGTGAGAGGGACTGTATGTTAAAGATTGTTTGTGAGAGGGATTGTGTGTGAGAGGGATTGTGTGTGAGAGGGATTGTGTGTGAGAGGGATTGTGTGTGAGAGGGATTGTGTGTGAGAGAGAGTGTGTGTGAGAGGGATTGTGTGTGAGAGGGATTGTGTGTGAGAGGAATTGTGTGTGAGATTGTGTGGGAGACTGTGTGTGAGAGATTGCAGGAGTAAAATTGAGAGAGAGAGTGTGTGGGTTTGTGCATCAAAACTTATGTTTTTGTGAGAGTGTGTGCGCCTGTGTTTGAGAGAGAGGGGGAGGGAGAATGTGTGTGTATGTGTGTGTGTGTAGGGGGGAGAGAGAGAATGTGTGTGTGTGTGTGTGTGTGTGTGTGAAAGAGATATATCTGTGAGTGTGAATGTGTGTGTGAGTGTGAGTGTGTGTGTGCCTGCATGTATGGGAAAGTATATATCTGTGCAAGTGTGTGCCTGTGTTTGTGTGTATTTGAGAGGGAGAGAATGTATATATGAGTTTGTGCATTTGAGAGAGCTTGGGTGTGTGTGATTTGGTGTGTGTGTGTGAGTATGTGTGAGCGTGTGTGTGTGTGTTTGTGTGTATATGAGAGAGAATATATATATGTGTGTGTGTGAGAGAGCGTATATTTGTCTGAGTTGGTGTGAGTGAGTGTGTCTGTTTGTGTGTGTTTTTGTGTGTGAATGAGAAAGAAAATAACTGTGGGTGTATCTGTGAGAGAAAATGTATGTGGTATGTGCTTTGTGTGAAAGAATATATGTGTGTGTGAGAATATATGTGTGTGTGAATGTGTGTGTGAGGTTGTGTGTGACTGTGTGTATGAGAAAGAATATAACTGTGAGTGTGTGTGTGAATCGGTGAGATAGAGAATCAGTGTGTGTAAGAGAGAGGATGTGTGTGTGTGTTTGAGAATGCATCTGTGTGATTGTGACTATGTCTGTGTGAGCATGTGTATGAGAACGAATATGTCTTTGTGAGTGTGTGTGAGAGAGAGAGTGTGTGTGTATGAGAAATAATATATCTGTGTGGTGTGAGCGTGAGAGAGAGTGTGTGTGTGTGAAATAGAGAATATATGTGCATGACTGTGTCTGTGTGTGAGAGGGTATGTGTGTGTGTCTGCGTGTATGAGAAAGAATATATCTGTGCAATTGTGTGTTTGAGAGTGTTTGTGTCCAAACTGAAATGTAGGGAGATCCCTTCCACATCTTGAAAATGGAGAGAGATCCCTTCTTCATCGTTAAAATGGAGCGAGGTGCTTTCTCCATCTTTAAAATGGAGGGAGATCCTTTCTTAATCTTTAAAATGGAGGGAGATCCCTTCTCCATCTTTTAATTGGAGGGATACCTCTGTCATAGAGTCACAGAGGTCGACAACACAGAAAAAGGCCTTTCGGCCCATCAACTCTGTGCTGATCGAACAAGAACCTAACAATTCTAATCCTATTTTCCAGCACTAATCCCACAGCCTTATATGCCAAGGTATCGCAAGTGCACATCCAAATATTCTGAAATGTTATGAGGGTTTCTGCCTCTAACCCCCTTTCAGGCTGTGAGTTCCAGATTCCCACCACCCTCTGGGTGAAAACATCCTTCCCCACGTCCCCTCTAAACCTCCTGCTCCCTGCCTTCAATCTATGCTCCCTGGTTATTAATCCCTCCACCAAGGGGAAACGTTCCTTCCTGTCTACCCTATCAGTGCCCCTCATAATTTTATTCACCTCAATCATGTCCTTCCTCAATCTCCTCTGCTCCTGGGAAATTAATCCAAGTCTATCCAAACTCTCCTCCTATGTCAAATTCTCCAGCCCAGGCAACATCCTGGTAAATCTCCTCGGCTCTCTCTCTAGTGCAATCACATCCTTCCTATAATGTGGATTCCAGAACTGCACACAATACTCAAGCTGTGGCCTAACCAGTGTTTTATACAGTTCCAGCATGACCTCCCTGCTCTTATATTCTATGTCTCGGCTAATAAAGGAAAGTATCTCATATGCCTTCTTAACCACCTTATTTACCTGTCCCGCTACATTAAGGGGCCGGTGGACATGCACACCAAGGTCCCTCTAATGCTCATTACATCCAAGGGTCCTACCATTCATCATGTATTCCTGTGCCTTGTTTGTCCAGCCCAAGTGCGTCACCTCACAATTATCCGGATTAAATTCCAAATGCCACTGACCAGCCCGTCTATATCCTTCTGTAATCTAAGGCTCTCCTCCTCACTATTTACCACAGCACCAATTACCGTGTCATCCACCAACTTGCTGATCAACCCTCCTACATTGAAGTATAAATCGTTTATACATACCACACACAGCAAGGGACCCAACACCGATCCCTGTGGAACCCCACAGGACACAGGAATCCAGTCACAAAAACACCCCTTGACCATCACCCTCTGCTTCCTGACACTCAGCCAATTCTGGATCCAATGTGTAAAATTGCCTTGGATCCCATGGGCTCTTACCTTCACTTTCAGTCTCCCTTGTGGGACCTTATCAAAAGCCTTGCTGATGTCCCACTAGGCTACGTCTTCTCCATCTTTGAAATGGAGGGAGATCCATTCCCATCGTTAAAATGGAGGGAGATCCATTCCCGTCTTTAAAATGGAGGGAGATCCATTCCCATCTTTAAAATAGAGGGAGATCCATTTCCATCTTTAAAATAGAGAGAAATCCATTCCCATCTTTAAAATTGAGGGAGATCCATTCCCATCTTTAAAATAGAGAGAAATCCATTCCCATCTTTAAAATTGAGGGAGATCCATTCCCATCTTTAAAATAGAGGGAGATCCATTTCCATGTTTAAAATGGAGGGAGATCCATTCCAATCATTAAAATAGAGGGAGATCCATTTCCATCTTTAAAATGGAGTGAGATCCATTCCAATCTTTAAAATAGAGGGAGATCCATTCCCATCTTTAAAATGGAGGGAGATCCATTCCCATCTTTAAAATGGAGGGAGATCCATTCCCATCTTTAAAATGGAGGGAGATCCATTCCCATCTTTAAAATGGAGGGAGATCCATTCCCATCTTTAAAATGGAGGGAGATCCATTCCCATCTTTAAAATGGAGGGAGATCCATTCCCATCTTTAAAATGGAGGGAGATCCATTCCCATCTTTAAAATGGAGGGAGATCCCTTTTCCATCTTTAAAATGGAGGGAGATCCATTGCCCACCTTGTGAGGTGGAAGTGCTGGAACCTACAATGGAGGAAAGAGTGAAGCTTATTCGAGAATGAAAAGTTAACCTGCGTGTGTATCACTGAACGGTTACAACACAGAAGGAGGCCATTCAGCCCATCAATCTACTTTCCACACTCTGCAAGGAAAGTTTCACTGGTCTCACTCATCCGCCATTTCCCCGAAACCCTGAAAATATTTTCCCTTCAGCTTCACTCCCAAATTTTCCTCAAAAGGGAGACTGGGGATTGTGGGGAGAGGGGGAGAGGGGGAGAATGATGGAGTAAGAGAGAGAGCGAGAGGGAGAGAGAGGGAAAGGCAGAGAGACAGAAATGGCAAGAGAGACACAGAGTGAGATAGAGATAGAGAGAAATCTCACCTAGACAAATAGAGACAGGGCGAGAGAGAGAGAGATGGGCAGAGAGTGGCAGGGCAATGGAGTGAGAGAGACAGAGTCAAGTGAGGCGAGAGAGAGAGAGACAGGCAAGAGAGAGACTGAGTGTGTCAGAGGTACAGTGGCAGAGAGAGGCAGAGAGAGAATGACAGGGAGACGTGGCGATGGGTAGAGGGATGGGGTGATAGAGAGAGGGTCAGAGAGTGGCAGAGAGATAGAGAGACAGAGACAGAGAGAGGGTGAGATGCAGAGGGATGGGGAGAGAGAGAGAGAGAAGGACATAGCAACAGTGAGATGGGGTGTGAGAGAAAAAGAGAGAGCGTGAGAGAGAGATAGAGAGAGGCGAATGAGCAAAAGAGAAATGTAATGGTTGTGAGAGAGAGACAGAGAGAAAGGGGAGTGAGTGTCGGAAATAGAGATGGGGTGAGAGATAGAATCAGAGAGACGAGTCGAGGAAAGGCAAAAGCGGTAGGGAGAGAGAGCTGACAAAATGGAGCGAGAACCATCCTCAATATTTAAAATGGATGCAAATATGTTCTCCATCTTAAAAACGGATGCAGATCCCTTTACCATCATTAAAATGGAGGGAGATCCCTTCTACGTCATTAAAATGGAGCGTGATACCTGCTATGTCATTAAAATGGAGCGTGATACCTGCTATGTCATTAAAATGGATGGAGATCCTTTCTCCGTCTTTAAAATGGAGGGAGATCCCTTCTCCATCTTTAAAATGGAGGGAGATACCTTCTCCATCTTTAAAATGGAGGGAGATCTCTTCCGATCTTTAAAATGGAGGGAGATCTCTTCTCTTTCTTTAAAATGGAGGGAGATCCCTCCTCCATCTTTAAAATGGAGGGAGATTCCTTTGCCTCTGTCACGTTGAAAGTACTAATGTCCCATTCGTGAGGAGTCAACTCTGTCATAAATGTCCCAGTGCTGTGGGGACATAAAGTGCCCACTGTGAACAAACCTAAAGTGGCTGCCTGGTGTTTGTAGACTAGATTCTCAGAGGAACAGAGGCAGGGAGAGATGACACAGGTCGAGTGAATGAGAAATAGAGACTCTCAGACCAAGTGGGTTACTGAGAGCCAGAGAGTGAATAAAGGATATTGGTCATAGCACATGGAAAGAGAAAGAGGCCATTTCACCCTCCAACCCTGTTTACCCTAGAGTAATAGATACCCGGCAGTGAGTTACAGACTGGAATCCAATCGAGGGGTTCAGGGGGTTTATATATAGAATAATAGATACCCGGGAGTGAGTTACAGACTGGAATCTAATCGAGGGGTTTGTGGGGTTTATATATAGAATAATAGATACCCGGGAGTGAGTTACAGACTGGAATCTAATCGAGGGGTTCAGGGGGTTTATATATAGAATAATAGATACCCGGGAGTGAGTTACAGACTGGAATCTAATCGAGGGGTTTGTGGGGTTTATATATAGAATAATAGATACCCGGGAGTGAGTTACAGACTGGAATCTAATCGAGGGGTTTGTGGGGTTTATATATAGAATAATAGATACCCGGGAGTGAGTTACAGACTGGAATCTAATCGAGGGGTTTGTGGGATTTATATATAGAATAATGGACACCCGGGAGTGATGGAAGGGAAAATAATTCAAGTCTACCCAATCTCACCTCATATGTAAAATTCTCCAGCCCAGGCAACATCCTGGTAAATCTCCTCTGCTCTCTCTCTAGTGCAATCACATCCTTCCTATAATGCGAATTCCAGAACTGCACACTATACTCTAGCTGTGGCCTCACCAGCGTTTTATATAGTTCCAGTATGACCTTCCTGCTCTTATATTCTATGTCACGGCTAATAAACAAAATATCTCATTTGCCTTCTTAACCACCTTATTTTCCTGTCTCGCTACCTTAAGGGGCCGGTGGACATGCACACCAAGGTCCCTCTAATGCTCATTAGATCCCAGGGTCCCACCATTCATCATGTATTCCTGTGCCTTGTTTGTCCAGCCCAAGTGCATCACCTCACACTTATCAGGATTAAAGTCCATTTGCCACTGACCAGCCCGTCTATATCCTCCTGTAATCTAAGGCTCTCCTCCTCACTATTTACCACAGCACCAATTAAAGTATCATTCACCAACTTGCTGATCAACCCTCCTACATTGAAGTCTAAATCGTTTACACATACCACACACAGCAAGGGACCCAACCCCGATCCCTGTGGAACCCCACAGGACACAGGAATCCAGACACAAAAACACCCCTTGACCATCACCCTCTGCTTCCTGACACTCAGCCAATTCTGGATCCAATGTGTAAAATTGCCTTGGATCCCATGGGCTCTTCCCTTCACTTTCAGTCTCCGTTGTGGGACCTTATCAAAAGCCTTGCTGATGTCCCACTAGGCTACGTCTTCTCCATCTTTAAAATGGAGGGAGATCCTTTCTCCAGAATTAAAATGGAGGGGGATCCTTTCTCCACTTTAAAATGGAGGGAGATCCCTTCTCCATTTTTAAAATGGAGGGAGATCCCTTCTCCATTTTGAAATTGATGGAGATACTTTCCCCATCTTTAAAATGGAAAGACGTCCTTCCCCATCTTTAAATGGAGGGAGATCCCTTCTCCATCTTTAAAATGGACAGAGATCCCTTTTCCATCTTTAAAAAGAAGGGAGATACCTTCTCCATCTTTAAAATGGAGGGAGATACCTGTGCCTCTGTCACGTTGAAAGTACTAATGTCCCATTTGTGAGGAGACAACTCTGTCATAAATGTCCCAGTGCTGTGGGGACATAAAGTGCCCACTGTGAACAAACCTAAAGTGGCTGCCTGGTGTTTGGGGATTTTTCTCACAGCATCTGAGAGAGAGAGAGAGAGAGAGAGAGAGAGAGAGAGAGAGAAGATGCAGAATGAGGGAATGTTAAAGAGAGACACAGAGTGAGAGGGCATGAAGAGGCAGATGATGAAAGATTGATATTGGTCATAGCTTTGGGACAGTTCCGACTGAACTGAATTATGGGAAACTTGTGTCATTATAACCTATTATCTTAAAGTGTTAATAAATCCCGAGATACTGACACAGACAAGGGCTTTGCAGCAGCAGAAAGATCGAGAATCATTGATACCCGGGAGTGAGTTACAGACTGGAATCTAATCGAGGGGTTTGTGGGGTTTATATATAGAATAATAGATACCCAGGAGTGAGTTACAGACTGGAATCTAATCGAGGGGTTCAGGGGGTTTATATATAGAATAACAGATACCCGGGAGTGAGTTACAGACTGGAATCTAATCGAGGGGTTTGTGGGATTTATATATAGAGTAATAGATACCCGGGAGTGAGGTACAGACTGGAATCTAATCGAGGGGTTCAGGGGGTTTATATATAGAATAATAGATACCCGGGAGTGAGTTACAGACTGGAATCTAATCGAGGGGTTCAGGGGGTTTATATATAGAATAATAGATACCCGGGAGTGAGTTACAGACTGGAATCTAATCGAGGGGTTCAGGGGTTTATATATAGAATAATAGATACCCGGGAGTGAGTTACAGACTGGAATCTAATCGAGGGGTTTGTGGGATTTATATATAGAGTAATAGATACCCGGGAGTGAGGTACAGACTGGAATCTAATCGAGGGGTTCAGGGGGTTTATATATAGAATAATAGATACCCGGGAGTGAGTTACAGACTGGAATCTAATCGAGGGGTTCAGGGGGTTTATATATAGAATAATAGATACCCGGGAGTGAGTTACAGACTGGAATCTAATCGAGGGGTTCAGGGGTTTATATATAGAATAATAGATACCCGGGAGTGAGTTACAGACTGGAATCTAATCGAGGGGTTTGTGGGATTTATATATAGAGTAATAGATACCCGGGAGTGAGGTACAGACTGGAATCTAATCGAGGGGTTCAGGGGGTTTATATATAGAATAATAGATACCCGGGAGTGAGTTACAGACTGGAATCTAATCGAGGGGTTCAGGGGTTTATATATAGAATAATAGATACCCGGGAGTGAGTTACAGACTGGAATCTAATCGAGGGGTTCAGGGGTTTATATATAGAATAACAGATACCCAGGAATGAGTTACAGACTCGAATCTAATCGAGGGGTTCAGGGGTTTATATATAGAATAATAGATACCCGGGAGTGAGTTACAGACTGGAATCTAATCGAGGGGTTCAGGGGGTTTATATATAGAGTAATAGATACCTGGGAGTGAGTTACAGACTGGAATCTAATCGAGGGGTTCGGGATGGTTTATATATAGAATAATAGATACCTGGGAGTGAGTTACAGACTGGAATCTAATCGAGGGGTTCAGGGGTTTATATATAGAATAATAGATACCTGGGAGTGAGTTACAGACTGGAATCTAATCGAGGGGTTCAGGGGGTTTATATATAGAGTAATAGATACCCGGGAGTGAGTTACAGACTGGAATCTAATCGAGGGGTTCAGGGGTTTATATATAGAATAATAGATACCGGGAATGAGTTACAGAGTGGAATCCAATTGAGGTGTTTGATGGGTTTATATATAAAATAACAGATACCCAGGAGTGAGTTACAGACTGGAATCTAATCGAGGGGCTCTGGGGGGTTATATATAGAATAATAGATACCCGGGAGTGAGTTACAGACTGGAATCTAATCGAGGGGCTCTGGGGGGTTATATATAGAATAATAGATACCCGGGAGTGAGTTACAGACTGGAATCTAATCGAGGGGTTTGTGGGGTTTATATATAGAATAATAGATACCCGGGAGTGAGTTACAGACTGGAATCTAATCGAGGGGTTTGTGGGATTTATATATAGAATAATAGATACCCGGGAGTGAGTTACAGACTGGAATCTAATCGAGGGGTTTGTGGGGTATATATATAGAATATTAGATACCCGGGAGAGAATTGCAGACTGGAATCTAATCGAGGGGTTCAGGGGGTTTATATATAGAGTAATAGATACCTGGGACTGAGTTACAGTCTGGAATCTAATCGAGGGGTTCAGGGGGTTTATATATAGAATAATAGATACCCGGGAGTGAGTTACAGTCTGGAATCATGAACAGTTGAACATGTCATTTTTCTTATGATGTGCTGAAGTGCAGGGTACAGAGGCTGATTCATGGAATGTGTAGTGTGAGTTTTTAACCAGCTTTATTCCAAATATCAAATTCAATTTCTCATTGGAACTGTTTGATGTTTTCTTAGACTTGACGTAAATGGACAGGGACTCTTTGGACCCTCACTGTTTGCAGCTTTTCACCATTTATAATGTAATCTGTTCCACCCTTATTAAACTGAGCAGCCACACATTTGCCTACAATGAAATCCGTCTTTCACTATTTCACCCATTCACTTCAGGTGTTCATATCTGTTTGGAATCTGAAGTGCAGGTTAAGATTGGATTGGAATTTTCTGCTTTCTGAAACATTAACTAAGGTTCAGAGAGTAAAACATTAAACCTGGCATTCTGAAAGAGGAGAGGGCCCCACAACTTCAATTCTGTGATTCTCTGGCATCTCATGATCTGTATCTTACAATATTTCTGCCCCTTCATGTCTCTGAAGACTTGGAAAGTGATTCAGACATTGGGGAACCATTTCATTGTCTCGGGACATTTCCTCTGAAGCATTTCATTGTCTTGGGACATTTAAAGTAAACGACTCCTTCAAAGGCCACATTCAAATTCACTCTTTAATCATCCAAAACCTGTTGTCCATTCAGACTCCCTGGCCCTACACCCTATTGTTTCAAAGGTAACTTACATTTCACAATGTAGGAATGTGTGAATGCAAACACTTTCTTCACACGTTTCCACAATACTAAGGCTCACACAATTCAGGATGAAATTTTCAAGACAACATTCATCAACTGACAGATTTCCAGCTCCAAATGGAAGCTTCACGATACAGAAAGTGACACAGAAATGAAACCTCCGATTTATCTGAATCTGCATCCGTTATTCAACAGCGCAGGGTTAGATTGGAATTAAAGTTGTTCTTAAATTGTCCCCATCAAACAGTCCCTGAACAGGTACAGCACGGGGATCGATACAGGATAACTCTCCCTCAACACTTGAGTTATGAGATTAAAAAGCCTCATTCACCTTTGAATTTGAGTTCAAATTAAAAAGTGTTCAAATTAAAAGTTCATCAGCTGGAGTAACGGGAAAAGCTCCAAATATTTTTCAATATGCCTGGGTATAAAAAACTTTATCCTGTGACATATCCTTTTCCCCATCTTTCAACTGGAGAGAGATCCCTTCTCCATCTTTACCACTGTTATCCACTCTCTTCATTTCCATTATTATCTTGAAACGTTTGAACAAATCATCCCTCAACCTCAATCCTGTGTTTCAGAGTGAAGCTTTGCCTGCACTGTTCATGAAACACTCCCAACCCAATGACAGTATGGGGTTCGATACAGAGTCAAATTCAGAAAAATGGTTCATGGGTGAGAGGGCATGAGACTGAGTGAAGGTTTTGGGAAAGGGATGAAGGGGGGATGTGGTGAAAATCGTTTTAAATCAGCGAGTGGTGATGACCTGGAACCCGTGGACAATGCGGTGTTTCGGGGATGAGTGTTTGATCAGTGTCTCAGTGTCTCCATAGCTGTGTCTCTGTCACGTTGAAAGTACCAACGTCACATTGCGTCGGAGTCAACTCTGTCAGAAATGTCCCAGTGCGGTGGGGACATAAAGTAGCCTAAGAGGCTGACTGGTGTATGTGTAACTAATCTAGATTCTGAGAGAGAGGAAGAGAAAAAGAGAGAGAGACAGACCGAGCAAGTGAGAAGAGAGAGACACAGATCAAGAGTAATACAGAGATACAGAGATTGAAGGAAGGATATTTATCATAGCACATGGGAAGAGCAAGATTCCATTTCTCCCCACACTCTGTTTCCGACATTCAATGAGATCCTGTCTGATCTCTGATCTAACTCCATATCTCTTTACACCTTTGTCTAACAAAAATCTATCAGCCTCAGATTGAAACATGAACAATAGCCTTTGCGTCATTTGCCGTTTGCAGAAGTCTGTTACAAACTAAAGCTTTGTCTACACTGTTCATCAAACACTCCCAACGCAAATGCACTATGGGGTTCGAGACAGAGTCAAATTCTCTTTGCTCTGTACAAGAAATTTTTAATTGTAGATTTTTTTTTTTATTTGAGGCTATCAGGACTGAAATTGTACGGCATCCCAGTGTGAGATTTAAACTCCTGTTTATTTCAATCTTTAGCTCAGGAATTCACATTAAAACAAGCAGAGAATTGATACCTTCCTCATACAGTTGTTTGTTTGTTTCAGTGTTTGTATATTCTCTCTTTCTCTTGCGTTTTCACTTGTCTGAAGAAATTGAATTGTTGACATTGGATAACCATCCCTTTCCCATGAAAATGTAAACTCCTGTGAAACTGCAACAGACACAATCTAATGCAGTGAACAAAATACTGCGCCTTTATTCATCAATCCCATTTCCTATCTCTGTAGAAACTCCCTTCCACTGACAGATTCTGAGATCCAAACTCAAACTCAAAAACCACCACAGAAAAGTGACTGCTTATTTTAAACAGTGAAACTGAACTATTTGAAGTTCTGACTCAGTCACAGAATAGCTGAAATTTTGCCTCTGTGGGATGAAAATTATCAGAATAACTTTGCAACATACAGGTAACCTGTAGTGACAGAAGGATACTTGTCTGTTCAAAAGGGATTCGATAAGATGCCTCACGAAGCTTGTTACTCAGGACAAGAGCTCATATATTCCCCTAATCTCCCCCCTCAGTTCCTCTCAGGATCTGACAATTTGATCAAGTCACCCCTGATGCTACTAAATCACAGGGAATACAACCCGAGTTTTTGCAATCTCACTTTGCAGTTTAAACCTTGGAATCCAGGTCTCATTCTGGCAAAGCTGTGATGCACTCAAACTGTCTAAACTGTCCCTGGAGTGTCGGATTAACCCGGGTCACTCCCATACACCCAGGTCAGGCTCAAGACTCACCTGTCTCTCTCACTGAGACGCTCCTGTATCACTTTCGTTATTGTAGTCGGATGCTGTGTTTGGGAGCAGGACAGGTAGATGGGATTAGGATGACTGCTCATGTGGAGTGTAAACACCAGGAATCTATCAGAGAATCAGAACAGACCAGGGAGAACCAAACAAGGAAACTCATGTTCAAATTGTGAGCTCTTATTTGTGGATTGTTTTTGTTTTTGGTGAGAATGTTGCCAACAAACACTCCCAGAGATGATGCAGCAGGGGCTAGATACAGAGTAAATCTCCCTCTATACTGTCCCCATCAAACACTCCCAGGTCAAGGTACAGAACGGGGTTAGATACAGAGTAAATCTCCCTCTATACTGTCCCCATCAAACACTCCCAGGTCAAGGTACAGCACGGGGTTAGATACAGAGTAAAGCTCCCTCTATACTGTCCCCATCAAACACTCCCAGGGCAGGTACAGCACGGGGTTAGATATAGAATAAAGCTCCTTACATACTGACCCATCAAACACTCCCAGGGCAGGTACAGCACATGGTTAGATATAGAATAAAGCTCCTTACATACTGACCCATCAAACACTCCCAGAGCGAAATAGAGGCTGAGAAATGGGTTGAAAAGGGGTCTCCATCCTCTCTCACCATCTCTCTCTAATCCAAAATTGGAGAGAGGATGGGAAAGAGAGAGCATGAGGGGATAGTGGGTGGTATGGTGCAGAGAGAGTTTGGGATTTGGGAGAGAATGCGTGGGGGTGGCAGAAAGGATGTAGGCCGAGATGATAAGGGGAGAGAGAGTGCATGTGAGAGACAGAGATTCTATGTGTGAGAGAGAGAGATGGTGTGTGTGCTTGGGAGAGTGTATGTGAGAGATTTAGAGTGTGAGAGCGTGTGTGTGAGAGCAAGCGTGTGAGAGATTGTATGTGACAGATTGTGTATGAGAGTGATTGTGTGTGAGAGATTGTGTGTGAGAGATTGTGTGTGAGAGGGATTGTGTATGAGAGGGATTGTGTGTAAGAGGGATTGCGTGTGAGAGGGATTGTATGTGAGAGGGATTGCGTGTGAGAGGGATTGCGTGTGAGAGGGATTGTGTGTGAGAGGGATTGTGTGTGAGAATGACTGTATGTTAAAGATCGTGTGTGAGAGAGAATGGGTGAGAGAGGGATTGTGTGTGAGAGGGATTGCATGTGAGAGGGATTGTGTGTGAGAGGGATTGTGTGTGAGAGGGATTGTGTGTGTGAGAGATTCTGTGTGAGAGGGATTGTATGTGAGAGGGATTGTGTGTGAGAGGGACTGTATGTTAAAGATTGTGTGTGAGAGGGAACGGGTGTGAGAGGAATTGTGTGAGATTGTGTGGGACACTGTGTGTGAGAGATTGCAGGAGTAAATTTGAGAGAGTGTGTGGGTTTGTGTATCAGTACATACGTGTTTGAGAAAGTGTGTGTGCCTGTATTTGAGAGAGAGAGGGAGAGATAATGTGTGCGTATGTGTGTGTGTGTAGGGGGGAGAGAGAGAATGTGTGTGTCTGTGAAAGAGAGAAATATCTGTGAGAGAGAATGTGCAGTGTTTGAGGTTATGTGTGTGTTTTTATGTGTGTGTGCCTGAGTTTTTTAGAAAGTATATATCTGTGTAAGCGTCTGTGTGTTTGTGTGTATATGAGAGAGAGAGAATGTATATATGTGTCTGAGTGTGAGAGATTATCTTTGTGTGTGAGTTGCTCTGTGTGTGTGTATTTGTGTGTGTGTGTGTGTGTGTGTTTGTGTGTGTGTGTGTGTGTGTTTGTGTGTGTGTGTGTGTGTGTGTGAATGTGTGTGTGTTTGTGTTTGCTTTTGAGAAAAAATATATCTGTGTGAGTGTTTGTGTGAGAGAAAATGTATGTGGTATGTGCTTTGTGTGTAAGAATATATGTGTCTGTGAATGTGTGTGTGAGGTTGTGTGTGTTTGTGTGTTTGAGAAAGAATATATCTGCGAGTGTGTGTGTGAATCGGTGAGATAGGGAATCAGTGTCTGTAAGAGAGAGGATGTGCGTGTGTTTGAGAATGCATCTGTGTGATTGTGACTATGTCTGTGTGAGCATGTGTATGAGAAAGAATATGTCTTTGTGAGTGTGCGTGAGAGAGAGAGTGTGTGTATGAGAAATAATATATCTGTGTGGTGTCAATGTCAGAGACAATGTGTGTGTGTGTGAGTGTGTGTGAGAGAGAGAGAGAGTGTGTGTATGAGAAATAATATATCTGTGTTGCGTGAGTGTGAGAGAGAATGTGTGTGTGTGTCTGTGTGTGTGTGTGTGTCTGTGTGTGTGTGTGTGTGTGTGTGTGTGTCTGTGCGTGAGACGGTATGTGTGTGTGTCTGCATGTATGAGAAAGAATATATCTGTGCAGTTGTGTGGTTGTGTGTTTGAGAGTGTTTGTGTCCAAATTGAAATGTTGGGAGATCCCTTCCCAATTTTAAAATGGAGGGAGATCCCTTCCATAGATTTAAAATGGAGGGCGTCCACATCTAAAACTTAAAAATGGAGGGAGGTCCCTTTTCCATCCTTAAAATGTTGGTAGATCCCTTCTCCAACTTTAAAATGGAGGTTGATCCCTTCTCCATTTTTAAAATGGAGGGATACCTCTGTCATAGAGTCACAGAGGTCGATAACACAGAAAAAGGCCTTTCAGCCCATCAACTCTGTGCCGATCGAACAAGAACCTAACAATTCTAATCCTATTTTCCAGCACTAGGCCCACAGCATTATATGCCAAGGTATCGCAAGTGCACATCCAAATATTCTGAAATGTTATGAGGGTTTCTGCCTCTAACCCCCTTTCAGACAGTGAGATCCAGATTCCCACCACCCTCTGGGTGAAAAAATCCTTCCCCAGTTCCCCTCTAAACCTCCTGCTCCCTGCCTTCAATCTATGCTCCCTGGTTATTGATCCCTCCACCAAGGGGAAACGTTCCTTCCTGTCTACCCTATCAGTGCCCCTCATAATTTTATTCACCTCAATCATGTCCTTCCTCAATCTCCTCTGCTCCTGGGAAATTAATCCAAGTCTATCCAATCTCCTCATATGTAAAACTCTCCAGCCCAGGCAACATCCTGGTAAATTTGCTATGTCTCGGCTAATAAAGGAAAGTATCTCATATATCTTCTTAACCACCTTATTTACCTGTCCCGCTACCTTAAGGGACCGGTGGACATTCACACCAAGGTCCCTCTAATGCTAATTAGACCCCAGGGTCCCACCATTCATCATGTATTCCTGTGACTTGTTTGTCCAGCCCAAGTGCATCACCTCACACTTATCTGGATTAAAGTCCATTTGCCACTGACCAGCCCATCTATATCCTCCTGTAATCTAAGGCTCTCCTCCTCACTATTTACCTCCCCACCAATTATCGTATCATCCACAAACTTGCTGATCAACCCTCCTACATTGAAGTATAAGTCATTAACACATACCACACACAGCAAGGGACCCAACCCCGATCCCTGTGGAACCCACTGGACACAGGAATCCAGACACAAAAACACCCCTTGACCATCACCCTCTGCTTCCTGCCACTCAGCCAATTCTGGATCCAATGTGTAAAATTGCCTTGGATCCCATGGGCTCTTACCTTCACTTTCAGTCTCCCTTGTGGGACCTTATCAAAAGCCTTGCTGATGTCCCACTAGGCTACGTCTTCTCCATCTTTAAAATGGAGGGAGATCCATTCCTGTCTTTAAAATGGAGGGAGATCCATTCCCGTCTTTAAAATGGAGGGAGATCCATTCCCATCTTTAAAATGGAGGGAGATCCATTCCAATCTTTAAAATAGAGGGAGATCCATTCCCGTCTTTAAAATCGAGGGAGATCCATTCCCGTCTTTAAAATCGAGGGAGATCCATTCCCATCTTTAAAATGGAGGGAGATCCATTCCCATCTTTAAAATGGAGGGAGATCCATTCCCAACTTTAAAATAGAGAGTGATCCATTCCCATCTTTAAAATGGAGGGAGATCCATTCCCATCTTTAAAATGGAGGGAGATCCATTCCAATCTTTAAAATAGAGGGAGATCCATTCCCGTCTTTAAAATCGAGGGAGATCCATTCCCGTCTTTAAAATGGAGGGAGATCCATTCCCGTCTTCAAAATGCAGGGAGATCCATTCCCATCTTCAAAATGGAGGGAGATCCATTCCCGTCTTCAAAATGCAGGGAGATCCATTCCCATCTTCAAAATGGAGGGAGTTCCCTTCTCGATCTCTAAAATGGAGGAAGAATCCTTCTGTATCTGTACAATGGAGGCAGATCCCTTCTCCATCTTTAAAATGGAGGGTGATCCCTTCCCCTTCTTTAAAATGAAATGGATATCTCATCTCCTTCTTTAACATGGAGGGAGATCATTTCTCCTTCTATAAAATGGAGTAAGATTCCTTCTTCATTTCTAAAATGCAGGAAGATCTCTTCTCCATGGTTGGTGTGAGAGGGAGAGAGGGTGGGGTGAGAGGGAGAGAGTTGGGGTGACAGGGAAAGAGGGTTGGGGTGTTAGGGAGAGAGGGTTGGTGTTTTAGGGAGAGAGGGTTGCGGTGTTAGGGAGAGAGGGATGGGGTGAGAGGGAGAGAGGGTTGGGGTAAGATGGAGAGAGGGTTCGGGGTGAGAGGGAGAGAGGGTTGGGGTGAGAGGGAGAGAGGGTTCGGGTGAGAGGGAGAGAGGGTTGGGGTGTTAGGGAGAGAGGGTTGGGGTGAGAGGGAGAGAGGGTTGGGATGTTAGTGAGAGCAGGTTTGGATGAGAGGGAGAGAGGGTTGGGGTGTTAGGGAGAGAGTGTTGGGGTTTTAGGGAGAGAGGGTTGGGGTGTTACGGAGAGATGGTTGGGGTGAGAGGGAGAGAGTGTTGGGGTGTTAGGGAGAGAGGGTTAGGGTTTTAGGGAGAGAGGGTTGGGGTGTTAGGGAGAGAGGGTTGGGGTGAGAGGGAGAGAGGGTTGGGGTGTTAGGGAGAGAGGGTTGGGGTTTTAGGGAGAGAGGGTTGGGGTGTTAGGGAGAGAGGGTTGGGGTTTTAGGGAGAGAGGGTTGGGGTGTAAGGGAGAGAAGGTTGGGGTGATATGGAGAGAGATTTGGGGTGTTAGGGAGAACAGGATTGGGGTGTTAGGGACAGTAGGTTTGCGTGAGAGGCAGAGAGTGTTGGGGTGCTGGGAGGGTAGGTTTGGGTAAGAGGGAGAGTGGGTTGGGGTGTTAGGGAGAGAGCGTATGGTTGAGAGGGAGAGAGGGTTGGGGTGTTAGGGCGATTAGGTTTGGGTGTTAGGGAGAGAGGGTTGGGGTGTTAGGGAGAGAGGGTTGGGGGGTTAGGGAGAGAGCGTTGGGGTGATAGGGAGAGAAGGTTGGTGTGAGAGGGAGAGAGTGTTGGGGTGCTGGGAGAGGGGGTTTTGGTGAGAGGGAGGAATGGTTGGGGTATTAGGGAGAGAGGGTTGGGGTGATAGGGAGATAGCGTTGGTGTGAGATGGAGAGAGGGTTGGGGTGTTAGGGAGAGAGGGTTGGGGTGATAGGGAGAGTGGGTTGGGTTGGAGTGTGAGGGAGAGAGGGTTGGGGACTTAGGGAGAGAGGGTTGGGGCGATAGGGAGAGAAGGATGGGGTGAGAGAGAGAGAGTGTTGGGGTGTTAGGGAGAGAGCGTTGGTGTGAGAGGGAGAGAGGGTTGGGGTGAGAGGGAGAGAGGGTTGGGGTGATAGGGAGAAAGCGTTGGTGTGAGAGGGAGAGAGGGTTGGGGTGTTAGGGAGAGAGGGTTGGGGTGATAGGGAGAGAGCGTTGGTATGAGATGGAGAGAGTGTTGGGGTGTTAGGGAGAGAGGGTTGGGGCGATAGGTAGAGTGGGTTGGGTTGGAGTGTGAGGGAGAGAGGGTTGGGGTGAGAGAGAGAGAGGGTTTGGGTGTTAGGGAGAGAGGGTTGGGGTGTTAGGGAGAGCGGGTTGGGGTGTTAGGGAGAGAGGGTTGGGGGTTAGGGAGAGACCGTTGGGGTGATAGGGAGAGAAGGTTGGGGTGAGAGGGAGAGAGGGTTGGGGTGCTGGGAGAGAGGGTTTTGGTGAGAGGGAGGAATGGTTGGGGTGTTAGGGAGAGAGGGTTTTGGTGAGAGGGAGAGATGTTTGGGGTGTTAGGGAGAGAGGGATGGATGTTAGGGAGAGAGGGTTGGGGTGAGAGAGAGAGAGGGTTGGGGTGTTAGGGAGAGAGGGTTGGGGTGAGAGGGAGAGAGGGTTGGGGTGAGAGGGAGAGAGGTTTGGGGTGTTAGGGAGAGAGGGTTGGGGTGAGAGGGAGAGAGGGTTGGGGTGAGAGAGAGAGAGGGTTTGGGTGTTAGGGAGAGAGGGTTGGGGTGTTAGGGAGAGAGGGTTGGGGTGTTAGGGAGAGAGGGTTGGGGTGTTAGGGAGAGAGGGTTGGGGTGAGAGGGAGAGTGGTTTGGTGTTTTAGGGAGAGAGGGTTGGGGGTGTTAGGGACAGAGGGTTGGGGTGATATGGAGAGAGAGTTGGGGTGTTAGGGACAGAGGGTTGGGGTGATATGGAGAGAGAGTTGGGGAGTTAGGGAGAGAGGGTTGGGGTGATATGGAGAGAGAGTTGGGGTGTTAGGGACAGAGGCTTGGGGTGATATGGAGAGAGAGTTGGGGTGTTAGGGAGAGAGGGTTGGGGTGTTAGGGAGAGAGGGTTGGGGTGTTAGGGACAGAGGGTTGGGGTGATATGGAGAGAGAGTTGGGGTGTTAGGGAGAGAGGGTTGGGGTGATATGGAGAGAGAGTTGGGGTGTTAGGGACAGAGTGTTGGGGTGATATGGAGAGAGAGTTGGGGTGTTAGGGAGAGCAGGTTTGCGTGAGAGGCAGAGAGGGTTGGGGTGCTGGGAGGGTAGTTTTGGGTAAGAGGGAGAGAGGGTTGGGGTGAGAGAGAGAGAGGGTTGGGGTGAGAGGGAGAGAGGATTGGGGTGAGAGGGAGAGAGGGTTGGGGTGAGAGGGAGAGAGGGTTGGGGTGAGAGAGAGAGGATTGGGGTGAGAGGGAGAGAGGGTTGGGGTGAGATGGAGAGAGGGTTGGGGTGAGAGAGAGAGGATTGGGATGAGAGGGAGAGAGGGTTGGGGTGAGAGGGAGAGAGGGTTGAGGTGAGAGGGAGAGAGGGTTGGGGTGAGAGAGAGAGGATTGGGGTGAGAGGGAGAGAGGGTTGGGGTGAGAGGGAGAGAGGGTTGGGGTGAGATGGTGAGAGGGGGTTTTGGTGAGAGGGAGGAATGGTTGGGGTGTTAGGGAGAGAGGGTTTTGGTGAGTGGGAGAGAGGTTTGGGGTGTTAGGGAGAGAGGGATGGATGTTAGGGAGAGAGGGTTGGGGTGAGAGAGAGAGAGGGTTGGGGTGTTAGGGAGAGAGGGTTGGGGTGAGAGGGAGAGAGGGTTGGGGTGAGAGGGAGAGAGGGTTGGGGTGTTAGGGAGAGAGGGTTGGGGTGAGAGGGAGAGAGGGTTGGGGTGTTAGGGAGAGAGGGTTGGGGTGAGAGGGAGAGAGGGTTGGGGTGAGAGAGAGAGAGGGTTTGGGTGTTAGGGAGAGAGGGTTGGGGTGTTAGGGAGAGAGGGTTGGGGTGAGAGGGAGAGAGGGTTGGGGTGAGAGAGAGAGAGGGTTTGGGTGTTAGGGAGAGAGGGTTGGGGTGTTAGGGAGAGAGGGTTGGGGTGAGAGGGAGAGTGGTTTGGTGTATTAGGGATAGAGGGTTGGGGTGTTAGGGACAGAGGGTTGAGGTGATATGGAGAGAGAGTTGGGGTTTTAGGGAGAGAGGGTTGGGGTGTTAGGGAGAGAGGGTTGGGGTGAGAGGGAGAGTGGTTTGGTGTTTTAGGGAGAGAGGGTTGGGGTGTTAGGGACAGAGGGTTGGGGTGATATGGAGAGAGAATTGGGGTGTTAGGGAGAGAGGGTTGGGGTGTTAGGGACAGAGGGTTGGGGTGATATGGAGAGAGATTTGGGGTGTTAGGGACAGAGGGTTGGGGTGATATGGAGAGAGAGTTGGGGGTGTTAGGGAGAGAGGGTTGGGGTGATATGGAGAGAGAGTTGGGGTGTTAGGGACAGAGGCTTGGGGTGATATGGAGAGAGAGTTGGGGTGTTTGGGAGAGAGGCTTGGAGTGTTAGGGAGAGCAGGTTTGCGTGAGAGGCAGAGAGGGTTGGGGTGCTGGGAGGGTAGTTTTGGTTAAGAGGGAGAGAGGGTTGGGGTGAGAGAGAGAGAGGGTTGGGGTGAGAGGGAGAGAGGATTGGGGTGAGAGGGAGAGAGGGTTGGGGTGAGAGGGAGAGAGGGTTGGGGTGAGAGAGAGAGGATTGGGGTGAGAGGGAGAGAGGGTTGGGGTGAGAGGGAGAGAGGGTTGGGGTGAGAGAGAGAGGATTGGGATGAGACGGAGTTTAGGTTTGGTTGAGAGGGAGAGAGGGTTGGAGTGAGAGGATGAGTAGGTTTGGGTGAGAGGGAGAGAGGGTTGGAGTGAGAGGGAGAGTAGGTTTGGGTGAGATGGAGAGAGGGTTGGGGTGAGAGGGAGAGAGGGTTGGGGTGTTAGGGAGAGAGGGTTGGGGTGATAGGGAGTGTTGGTTTGGTTGAGAGGGAGAGAGGGTTGGCGTGAGAGGGAGAGTAGGTTTGGGTGAGAGGGAGAGTGGGTTGGGATGAGAGGGAGAGAGTGTAGGTGTGATAGGGAGAGTAGGTTTGGGTGAGAGGGAGACTGGGTTGGGATGAGAGGGAGAGAGGGTAGGTGTGATAGGGAGAGTAGGTTTGGGTGAGAGGGAGATTGGGTTGGGATGAGAGGGAGAGAGGGTAGGGGTGATAGGGAGAGTAGGTTTGGGTGAGAGGGGAGTGGGCTGGGGTGATAGGGAGAGAGGGTTGGGGTAAGAGGGAGAGTAGGTTTGGGTGAGAGGGAGAGTGGGTTGGAGTGAGAGTGAGAGAGGGTTGGGGTGAGAGTGAGAGAGGGTTGGGGTGAGAGGGAGAGAGGGTTGGGGTGAGAGAGAGGGTTGGTGTAAGAGTGTGAGTGGGTTGGGATGATAGCGAGAGAGGTTTGGGGCAAGAGGGAGAGTGGGTTGGGGTATGAGGGATAGAGGGTTGGGGTAAGAGGGAGAGTGGGTTGGGGTGAGAGTGAGAGAGGGTTGAGGTGAGAGTGAGAGAGGGATGGGGTGAGAGGGAGAGAGGGTTGGGGTGATAGGTAGAGAGGGTTGGTGTAAGCGTGTGAGTGGGTTGGGATGATAGCGAGAGATATTTGGGGTAAGAGGGAGAGTGGGTTGGGGTATGAGGGATTGAGGGTTGGGGTAAGAGGGAGGGAGGGATGGGGTAAGAGGGAGAGAGGGTTGGGGTGATATGAAGAGTGGGTTGGGATGATAGCGAGAGAGGTTTGGGGTAAGAGGGAGAGTGGGTTGGGGTAAGAGGGACAGAGGGTTGCAGTGATATGAAGAGTGGGTTGGCGTGATAGGGAGAGAGGGTTGGGTTAAGAGTGAGAGTGAGTTGGGATGATAGCGAGAGAGGTTTGGGATAAGAGGGAGAGTGGGTTGGGGTAAGGGGGATAGAGGGTTGAGGTGATAGGGAGAGAGTGTTGAGGGAACAGGAAGAATGGGTTGGGGTGATAAAAGAGTTGGTGTAAGAGTGTGAGTGAGTTGGGATGATAGCGAGAGAGGTTTGGGGTAAGAGGGAGAGTGGGTTGGGGTATGAGGGAGAGAGGGTTGGGGTGCTATGAAGAGTGGGTTGTGGTGATAGGGAGAGAGGGTTGGGTTAAGAGTGAGAGAGGATTGAGGTAAGAGGTTGAAAGTGTTGGGGTGAGAGGAAGAGAGATTTAGGTTAAGAGCGAGATTGGTTTGGGGACTGTGATTATTGCCAGTGTTTAAGGGTTTTTGTGTGAAATCAGGGTTGGAATTGGAGGAACACAACAAACAGGGGAAAGAAATATAGATTTAAAATTAACCCAATGATAAAGACAGGCCCTTGTCTGTCCGGGGAATAACTCCTCAATGGACAGGATCAGCATGGTGTCCTGTCCCGGGATTAACATTCAATGCACAGGATCAGCAAGGTGTCCTGTCCGGGGATTAACATTCAATGGACAGGATCAGCATGGTGTCCTGTCCGGGGATTAACATTCAATGGACAGGATCAGCAAGGTGTCCTGTCCGGGGATTAACATTCAATGGACAGGATCAGCAAGGTGTCCTGTCCGGGGATTAACATTCAATGGACAGGATCAGCAAGGTGTCCTGTCCGGGGATTAACATTCAATGGACAGGATCAGCAAGGTGTCCTGTCCCGGGATTAACATTCAATGCACAGGATCAGCAAGGTGCCCTGTCCGGGGATTAACATTCAATGGACAGGATCAGCATGGTGTCCTGTCCGGGGATTAACATTCAATGGACAGGATCAGCAAGGTGTCCTGTCCGGGGATTAACATTCAATGGACAGGATCAGCAAGGTGTCCTGTCCGGGGATTAACATTCAATGGACAGGATCAGCATGGTGTCCTGTCCGGATATCAACATTCAATGGACAGGATCAGCAAGGTGTCCTGTCCCGTTATTAACATTCAATGGACAGGATCAGCATGGTGTCCTGTCCGGGGATTAACATTCAATGGACAGGATCAGCAAGGTGTCCTGTCCCGTTATTAACATTCAATGGACAGGATCAGCATGGTGTCCTGTCCGGGAATTAACATTCAATGGACAGGATCAGCATGGTGTCCTGTCCGGGGATTAACATTCAATGGACAGGATCAGCATGGTGTCCGGTCCGGGGATTAACATTCAATGGACAGGATCAGCAAGGTGTCCTGTCCGGGGATTAACATTCAATGGACAGGATCAGCAAGGTGTCCTGTCCGGGAATTAAATCTCAATGGACAGGATCAGCAAGGTGTCCTGTCCGGGGATTAACATTCAATGGACAGGATCAGCATGGTGTCCTGTCCGGGGATTAACATTCAATGGACAGGATCAGCATGGTGTCCTGTCCGGGGATTAACATTCAATGGACAGGATCAGCAAGGTGTCCTGTCCGGGGATTAACATTCAATGGACAGGATCAGCAAGGTGTCCTGTCCGGGGATTAACATTCAATGGACAGGATCAGCAAGGTGTCCTGTCCGGGGATTAACATTCAATGGACAGGATCAGCAAGGTGTCCTGTCCGGGGATTAACATTCAATGGACAGGATCAGCATGGTGTCCTGTCCGGGAATTAACATACAATGGACAGGATCAGCAAGGTGTCCTGTCCGGGAATTAACATTCAATGGACAGGATCAGCAAGGTGTCCTGTCTGGGGATTAACATTCAATGGACAGAATCAGCATGGTGTCCTGTCCGGGGATTAACATTCAATGGACAGGATCAGCATGGTGTCCTGTCCGGGGATTAACATTCAATGGACAGGATCAGCAAGGTGTCCTGTCCGGGGATTAACATTCAATGGACAGGATCAGCAAGGTGTCCTGTCCGGGGATTAACATTCAATGGACAGGATCAGCAAGGTGTCCTGTCCGGGGATTAACATTCAATGGACAGGATCAGCAAGGTGTCCTGTCCGGGGATTAACATTCAATGGACAGGATCAGCATGGTGTCCTGTCCGGGAATTAACATTCAATGGACAGGATCAGCAAGGTGTCCTGTCCGGGAATTAACATTCAATCGACAGGATCAGCAAGGTGTCCGGTCCGGGAATTAACATTCAATGGACAGGATCAGCAAGGTGTCCTGTCCGGGGATTAACATTCAATGGACAGGATCAGCATGGTGTCCTGTCCGGGGATTAACATTCAATGGACAGGATCAGCAAGGTGTCCTGTCCGGGGATACACATTCAATGGACAGGATCAGCAAGGTGTCCTGTCCGGGGAGTAACATTCAATGGACAGGATCAGCAAGGTGTCCTGTCCGGGGATTAACATTCAATGGACAGGATCAGCAAGGTGTCCTGTCCGGGGATTAACATTCAATGGACAGGATCAGCATGGTGTCCTGTCCGGGGATTAACATTCAATGGACAGGATCAGCATGGTGTCCTGTCCGGGAATTAACATTCAATGGACAGGATCAGCAAGGTGTCCTGTCCGGGAATTAACATTCAATCGACAGGATCAGCAAGGTGTCCGGTCCGGGAATTAACATTCAATGGACAGGATCAGCAAGGTGTCCTGTCCGGGGATTAACATTCAATGGAC
Source organism: Isurus oxyrinchus (assembly GCA_026770705.1). Lineage (NCBI taxonomy): Eukaryota > Metazoa > Chordata > Chondrichthyes > Lamniformes > Lamnidae > Isurus > Isurus oxyrinchus. The sequence goes on from JANJGN010000425.1 coordinate 264,335, forward strand.
AGGATCAGCATGGTGTCCTGTCCGGGGATTAACATTCAATGGACAGGATCAGCAAGGTGTCCTGTCCGGGGATACACATTCAATGGACAGGATCAGCAAGGTGTCCTGTCCGGGGAGTAACATTCAAAGGACAGGATCAGCAAGGTGTCCTGTCCGGGGATTAACATTCAATGGACAGGATCAGCAAGGTGTCCTGTCCGGGGATTAACATTCAATGGACAGGATCAGCATGGTGTCCTGTCCGGGGATTAACATTCAATGGACAGGATCAGCATGGTGTCCTGTCCGGGGATTAACATTCAATGGACAGGATCATCATGGAGTCCTGTCCGGGGATTAACATTGAATGGACAGGATCAGCATGGGGTCCTGTCCGGGGATTAACATTCAATGGACAGGATCAGCAAGGTGTCCTGTCAGGGGATAAACATTCAATGGACAGAATCAGCTAGGTGTCCTGTCCGGGGATTAACATTCAATGGACAGGATCAGCATGGGGTCCTGTCCGGGGATTAACATTCAATGGACAGGATCAGCAAGTTGTCCTGTCCGGGGATTAACATTCAATGGACAGGATCAGCATGGTGTCCTGTCCGGGGATTAACATTCAATGGACAGGATAAGCAAGGTGTCCTGTCCGGGGATTAACATTCAATGGACAGGATCAGCAACGTGTCCTGTCCGGGGATTAACATTCAATGGACAGGATCAGCAAGGTGTCCTGTCCGGGGATTAACATTCAATGGACAGGATCAGCATGGTGTCCTGTCCGGGGATTAACATTCAATGGACAGGATCAGCAAGGTGTCCTGTCCGGGGATTAACATTCAATGGACAGGATCAGCAAGGTGTCCTGTCCGGGGATTAACATTCAATGGACAGGATCAGCAAGGTGTCCTGTCTGGGGATTAACATTCAATGGACAGGATCAGCATGGTTTCCTGTCCGGGGATTAAAATTCAATGGACAGGATCAGCAAGGTGTCCTGTCCGGGGATTTACATTCAATGGACAGGATCAGCATGGTGTCCTGTCCGGGGATTAACATTCAATGGACAGGATCAGCAAGGTGTCCTGTCCGGGGACTAACATTCAATGGACAGGATCAGCAAGGTGTCCTGTCCGGGGATTAACATTCAATGGACAGGATCAGCAAGGTTTCCTGTCTGGGGATTAACATTCAATGGACAGGATCAGCAAGGTGTCCTGTCCGGGGATTAACATTCAATGGACAGGATCAGCAAGGTTTCCTGTCTGGGGATTAACATTCAATGGACAGGATCAGCAAGGTGTCCTGTCCGGGGATTAATATTCAATGGACAGGATCAGCAAGCTGTCCTGTCCGGGGAATAACATTCAATGGACAAGATCAGCAAGGTGTCCTTTCCGGGGATTAACACCTGAACGGACAGGATCAGCAAGGTGTCCTGTCCGGGGATTAACATTCAATGGACAGGATCAGCAAGGTGTCCTCTCCGGGGATTCACATTCAATGGACAGGATCAGCATGGTGTCCTGTCCTGGGATTAACATTCAATGGACAGGATCAGCAAGGTGTCCTGTCCGGGGATTAACATTCAATGGACAGGATCAGCAAGGTGTCCTGTCCGGGGATTCACATTCAATGGACAGGATCAGCATGGTGTCCTGTCCTGTTATTAACATTCAATGGACAGGATCAGCATGGTGTCCTGTCCTGGGATTAACATTCAATGGACAGGATCAGCAAGGTGTCCTGTCCGGGGATTAACATTCAATGGACAGGATCAGCAAGGTGTCCTGTCCGGGGATTAACATTCAATGGACAGGATCAGCAACGTGTCCTGTCCGGGGATTAACATTCAATGGACAGGTTCAGCAAGGTGTCCTGTCCGGGGATTAACATTCAATGGACAGGATCAGCAAGTTGTCCTGTCCGGTGATTAACATTCAATGGACAGGATCAGCAAGGTGTCCTGTCCGGGGATTAACATTCAATGGACAGGATCAGCAAGGTGTCCTGTCCGGGGATTAACATTCAATGGACAGGATCAGCAAGGTGTCATGTCCGGGGATTAACATTCAATGGACAGGTTCAGCAAGGTGTCCTGTCCGATATTAACATTCAATGGACAGGATCAGCATGGTGTCCTGTCCTGTTATTAACATACAATGGACAGGATCAGCAAGGTGTCCTGTCTGGGGATTAACATTCAATGGACAGGATCAGCAAGGTGTCCTGTCCGGGGATTAACATTCAATGGACAGGATCAGCATGGTGTCCTGTCCGGGGATTAACATTCAATGGACAGGATCAGCAAGGTGTACTGTCCGGGGATTAACATTCAATGGACAGGATCAGCAAGGTGTCCGGTCCGGGGATTAACATTCAATGGACAGGATCAGCATGGTGTCCTGTCCTGTTATTAACATTCAATGGACAGGATCAGCAAGGTGTCCTGTCCGGGGATTAACATTCAATGGACAGGATCAGCAAGGTGTCCTGTCCGGGGATTCACATTCAATGGACAGGATCAGCAAGGTGTCCTGTCCGGGGATTCACATTCAATGGACAGGATCAGCAAGGTGTCCGGTCCGGGAATTAACATTCAATGGACAGGATCAGCAAGGTGTCCTGTCCGGGGATTAACATTCAATGGACAGGATCAGCATGGTGTCCTGTCCGGGGATTAACATTCAATGGACAGGATCAGCAAGGTGTCCTGTCCGGGGATTAACATTCAATGGACAGGATCAGCATGGTGTCCTGTCCGGGGATTAACATTCAATGGACAGGATCAGCATGGTGTCCTGTCCGGGGATTAACATTCAATGGACAGGATCAGAAAGGTGTCCTGTCCGGGGATTAACATTCAATGGACAGGATCATCATGGAGTCCTGTCCGGGGATTAACATTGAATGGACAGGATCAGCATGGGGTCCTGTCCGGGGATTAACATTCAATGGACAGGATCAGCAAGGTGTCCTGTCCGGGGATTAACATTCAATGGACAGAATCAGCAAGGTGTCCTGTCCGGGGATTAACATTCAATGGACAGGATCAGCATGGGGTCCTGTCCGGGGATTAACATTCAATGGACAGGATCAGCAAGTTGTCCTGTCCGGGGATTAACATTCAATGGACAGGATCAGCATGGTGTCCTGTCCGGGGATTAACATTCAATGGACAGGATAAGCAAGGTGTCCTGTCCGGGGATTAACATTCAATGGACAGGATCAGCAACGTGTCCTGTCCGGGGATTAACATTCAATGGACAGGATCAGCAAGGTGTCCTGTCCGGGGATTAACATTCAATGGACAGGATCAGCATGGTGTCCTGTCCGGGGATTAACATTCAATGGACAGGATCAGCAACGTGTCCTGTCCGGGGATTAACATTCAATGGACAGGATCAGCAAGGTGTCCTGTCCGGGGATTAACATTCAATGGACAGGATCAGCAAGGTGTCCTGTCTGGGGATTAACATTCAATGGACAGGATCAGCATGGTTTCCTGTCCGGGGATTAACATTCAATGGACAGGATCAGCAAGGTGTCCTGTCCGGGGATTTACATTCAATGGACAGGATCAGCATGGTGTCCTGTCCGGGGATTAACATTCAATGCACAGGATCAGCAAGGTGTCCTGTCCGGGGATTAACATTCAATGGACAGGATCAGCAAGGTGTCCTGTCCGGGGATTAACATTCAATGGACAGGATCAGCAAGGTTTCCTGTCTGGGGATTAACAATCAATGGACAGGATCAGCAAGGTGTCCTGTCCGGGGATTAACATTCAATGGACAGGATCAGCAAGGTTTCCTGTCTGGGGATTAACATTCAATGGACAGGATCAGCAAGGTGTCCTGTCCGGGGATTAATATTCAATGGACAGGATCAGCAAGCTGTCCTGTCCGGGGAATAACATTCAATGGACAAGATCAGCAAGGTGTCCTTTCCGGGGATTAACACCTGAACGGACAGGATCAGCAAGGTGTCCTGTCCGGGGATTAACATTCAATGGACAGGATCAGCAAGGTGTCCTCTCCGGGGATTCACATTCAATGGACGGGATCAGCATGGTGTCCTGTCCTGTTATTAACATTCAATGGACAGGATCAGCATGGTGTCCTGTCCTGTTATTAACATTCAATGGACAGGATCAGCATGGTGTCCTGTCCTGGGATTAACATTCAATGGACAGGATCAGCAAGGTATCCTGTCCGGGGATTCACATTCAATGGACAGGATCAGCATGGTGTCCTGTCCTGTTATTAACATTCAATGGACAGGATCAGCATGGTGTCCTGTCCGGGGATTAACATTCAATGGACAGGATCAGCAAGGTGTCCTGTCCGGGGATTAACATTCAATGGACAGGATCAGCAAGGTGTCCTGTCCGGGGATTAACATTCAATGGACAGGATCAGCATGGCGTCCTGTACGGGGATTAACATTCAATGGAACGGATCAGCAAGGTGTCCTGTCCGGGGATTCACATTCAATGGACAGGATCAGCATGGTGTTCTGTCCTGTTATTAACATTCAATGGACAGGATCAGCATGGTGTCCTGTCCTGGGATTAACATTCAATGGACAGGATCAGCAAGGTGTCCTGTCCGGGGATTAACATTCAATGGACAGGATCAGCAAGGTGTCCTGTCCGGGGATTCACATTCAATGGACAGGATCAGCATGGTGTCCTGTCCTGTTATTAACATTCAATGGACAGGATCAGCATGGTGTCCTGTCCTGGGATTAACATTCAATGGACAGGATCAGCAAGGTGTCCTGTCCGGGGATTAACATTCAATGGACAGGATCAGCAAGGTGTCCTGTCCGGGGATTAACATTCAATGGACAGGATCAGCATGGCGTCCTGTCCGGGGATTAACATTCAATGGAACGGATCAGCAAGGTGTCCTGTCCGGGGATTAACATTCAATGGACAGGATCAGCATGGTGTCCTGTCCGGGTATTAACATTCAATGGACAGGATCAGCAAGGTGTCCTGTCCGGGGATTAACATTCAATGGACAGGAGCAGCATGGTGTCCTGTCAGGGGATTAACATTCAATGGACAGGATCAGCAAGGTGTCCTGTCCGGGGATTAACATTCAATGGACAGGATCAGCATGGGGTCCTGTCCGGGGATTAACATTCAATGGACAGGATCAGCAAGGTTTCCTGTCCGGGGATTAACATTCAATGGACAGGATCAGCATGGTGTCCTGTCCTGTTATTAACATTCAATGGACAGGATCAGCAAGGTGTCCTGTCCGGGGATTAACATTCAATGGACAGGATCAGCAATGTGTCCTGTCCGGGGATTAACATTCAATGGACAGGATCAGCAAGGTGTCCTGTCCGGGGATTAACATTCAATGGACAGGATCAGCAAGGTGTCCTGTCCGGGGATTAACATTCAATGGACAGGATCAGCAAGGTGTCCTGTCCGGGGATTAACATTCAATGGACAGGTTCAGCAAGGTGTCCTGTCCAGGGATTAACATTCAATGGACAGGATCAGCAAGTTGTCCTGTCCGGGGATTAACATTCAATGGACAGGATCAGCAAGGTGTCCTGTCCGGGGATTAACATTCAATGGACAGGATCAGCAAGTTGTCCTGTCCGGGGATTAACATTCAATGGACAGGATCAGCAAGGTGTCCTGTCCGGGGATTAACATTCAATGGACAGGATCAGCAAGGTGTCCTGTCCGGGGATTAACATTCAATCGACAGGATCAGCAAGGTGTCCTGTCCGGGGATTAACATTCAATGGACAGGATCAGCAAGGTGTCCTGTCCCGTTATTAACATTCAATGGACAGGATCAGCATGGTGTCCTGTCCGGGGATTAACATTCAATGGACAGGATCAGCAAGGTGTCCTGTCCGGGAATTAACATTCAATGGACAGGATCAGCATGGTGTCCTGTCCTGTTATTAACATTCAATGGACAGGATCAGCATGGTGTCCGGTCCGGGGATTAACATTCAATGGACAGGATCAGCAAGGTGTCCTGTCCGGGGATTAACATTCAATGGACAGGATCAGCAAGGTGTCCTGTCCGGGGATTAACATTCAATGGACAGGATCAGCAAGGTGTCCTGTCCGGGGATTAACATTCAATGGACAGGATCAGCAAGGTGTCCTGTCCGGGAATTAAATCTCAATGGACAGGATCAGCAAGGTGTCCTGTCCGGGGATTAACATTCAATGGACAGGATCAGCATGGTGTCCTGTCCGGGGATTAACATTCAATGGACAGGATCAGCATGGTGTCCTGTCCGGGGATTAACATTCAATGGACAGGATCAGCAAGGTGTCCTGTCCGGGGATTAACATTCAATGGACAGGATCAGCAAGGTGTCCTGTCCGGGGATTAACATTCAATGGACAGGATCAGCAAGGTGTCCTCTCCGGGGATTAACATTCAATGGACAGGATCAGCAAGGTGTCCTGTCCGGGGATTAACATTCAATGGACAGGATCAGCATGGTGTCCTGTCCGGGAATTAACATTCAATGGACAGGATCAGCAAGGTGTCCTGTCCGGGGATTAACATTCAATGGACAGGATGAGCAAGGTGTCCTGTCCGGGGATTAACATTCAATGGACAGGATCAGCATGGTGTCCTGTCCGGGGATTAACATTCAATGGACAGGATCAGCATGGTGTCCTGTCCGGGGATTAACATTCAATGGACAGGATCAGCAAGGTGTCCTGTCCGGGGATTAACATTCAATGGACAGGATCAGCAAGGTGTCCTGTCCGGGGATTAACATTCAATGGACAGGATCAGCAAGGTGTCCTGTCCGGGGATTAACATTCAATGGACAGGATCAGCAAGGTGTCCTGTCCGGGGATTAACATTCAATGGACAGGATCAGCATGGTGTCCTGTCCGGGAATTAACATTCAATGGACAGGATCAGCAAGGTGTCCGGTCCGGGAATTAACATTCAATGGACAGGATCAGCAAGGTGTCCTGTCCGGGGATTAACATTCAATGGACAGGATCAGCATGGTGTCCTGTCCGGGGATTAACATTCAATGGACAGGATCAGCAAGGTATCCTGTCCGGGGATTAACATTCAATGGACAGGATCAGCATGGTGTCCTGTCCGGGGATTAACATTCAATGGACAGGTTCAGCAAGGTGTCCGGTCCGGGGATTAACATTCAATGGACAGGATCAGCATGGTGTCCTGTCCTGTTATTAACATTCAATGGACAGGATCAGCAAGGTGTCCTGTCCGGGGATTAACATTCAATGGACAGGATCAGCAAGGTGTCCTGTCCGGGGATTCACATTCAATGGACAGGATCAGCAAGGTGTCCTGTCCGGGGATTCACATTCAATGGACAGGATCAGCAAGGTGTCCGGTCCGAGAATTAACATTCAATGGACAGGATCAGCATGGTGTCCTGTCCGGGAATTAACATTCAATGGACAGGATCAGCAAGGTGTCCTGTCCGGGAATTAACATTCAATCGACAGGATCAGCAAGGTGTCCGGTCCGGGAATTAACATTCAATGGACAGGATCAGCAAGGTGTCCTGTCCGGGGATTAACATTCAATGGACAGGATCAGCATGGTGTCCTGTCCGGGGATTAACATTCAATGGACAGGATCAGCAAGGTGTCCTGTCCGGGAATTAACATTCAATGGACAGGATCAGCAAGGTGTCCTGTCCGGGGATTCACATTCAATGGACAGGATCAGCAAGGTGTCCTGTCCGGGGAGTAACATTCAATGGACAGGATCAGCAAGGTGTCCTGTCCGGGGATTAACATTCAATGGACAGGATCAGCAAGGTGTCCTGTCCGGGGATTAACATTCAATGGACAGGATCAGCATGGTGTCCTGTCCGGGGATTAACATTCAATGGACAGGATCAGCATGGTGTCCTGTCCGGGGATTAACATTCAATGGACAGGATCATCATGGAGTCCTGTCCGGGGATTAACATTGAATGGACAGGATCAGCATGGGGTCCTGTCCGGGGATTAACATTCAATGGACAGGATCAGCAAGGTGTCCTGTCAGGGGATAAACATTCAATGGACAGAATCAGCAAGGTGTCCTGTCCGGGGATTAACATTCAATGGACAGGATCAGCATGGGGTCCTGTCCGGGGATTAACATTCAATGGACAGGATCAGCAAGTTGTCCTGTCCGGGGATTAACATTCAATGGACAGGATCAGCATGGTGTCCTGTCCGGGGATTAACATTCAATGGACAGGATAAGCAAGGTGTCCTGTCCGGGGATTAACATTCAATGGACAGGATCAGCAACGTGTCCTGTCCGGGGATTAACATTCAATGGACAGGATCAGCAAGGTGTCCTGTCCGGGGATTAACATTCAATGGACAGGATCAGCATGGTGTCCTGTCCGGGGATTAACATTCAATGGACAGGATCAGCAAGGTGTCCTGTCCGGGGATTAACATTCAATGGACAGGATCAGCAAGGTGTCCTGTCCGGGGATTAACATTCAATGGACAGGATCAGCAAGGTGTCCTGTCTGGGGATTAACATTCAATGGACAGGATCAGCATGGTTTCCTGTCCGGGGATTAAAATTCAATGGACAGGATCAGCAAGGTGTCCTGTCCGGGGATTTACATTCAATGGACAGGATCATCATGGAGTCCTGTCCGGGGATTAACATTGAATGGACAGGATCAGCATGGGGTCCTGTCAGGGGATAAACATTCAATGGACAGAATCAGCAAGGTGTCCTGTCCGGGGATTAACATTCAATGGACAGGATCAGCATGGGGTCCTGTCCGGGGATTAACATTCAATGGACAGGATCAGCAAGTTGTCCTGTCCGGGGATTAACATTCAATGGACAGGATCAGCATGGTGTCCTGTCCGGGGATTAACATTCAATGGACAGGATAAGCAAGGTGTCCTGTCCGGGGATTAACATTCAATGGACAGGATCAGCAACGTGTCCTGTCCGGGGATTAACATTCAATGGACAGGATCAGCAAGGTGTCCTGTCCGGGGATTAACATTCAATGGACAGGATCAGCATGGTGTCCTGTCCGGGGATTAACATTCAATGGACAGGATCAGCAAGGTGTCCTGTCCGGGGATTAACATTCAATGGACAGGATCAGCAAGGTGTCCTGTCCGGGGATTAACATTCAATGGACAGGATCAGCAAGGTGTCCTGTCTGGGGATTAACATTCAATGGACAGGATCAGCATGGTTTCCTGTCCGGGGATTAAAATTCAATGGACAGGATCAGCAAGGTGTCCTGTCCGGGGATTTACATTCAATGGACAGGATCAGCATGGTGTCCTGTCCGGGGATTAACATTCAATGGACAGGATCAGCAAGGTGTCCTGTCCGGGGACTAACATTCAATGGACAGGATCAGCAAGGTGTCCTGTCCGGGGATTAACATTCAATGGACAGGATCAGCAAGGTTTCCTGTCTGGGGATTAACATTCAATGGACAGGATCAGCAAGGTGTCCTGTCCGGGGATTAACATTCAATGGACAGGATCAGCAAGGTTTCCTGTCTGGGGATTAACATTCAATGGACAGGATCAGCAAGGTGTCCTGTCCGGGGATTAATATTCAATGGACAGGATCAGCAAGCTGTCCTGTCCGGGGAATAACATTCAATGGACAAGATCAGCAAGGTGTCCTTTCCGGGGATTAACACCTGAACGGACAGGATCAGCAAGGTGTCCTGTCCGGGGATTAACATTCAATGGACAGGATCAGCAAGGTGTCCTCTCCGGGGATTCACATTCAATGGACAGGATCAGCATGGTGTCCTGTCCTGGGATTAACATTCAATGGACAGGATCAGCAAGGTGTCCTGTCCGGGGATTAACATTCAATGGACAGGATCAGCAAGGTGTCCTGTCCGGGGATTCACATTCAATGGACAGGATCAGCATGGTGTCCTGTCCTGTTATTAACATTCAATGGACAGGATCAGCATGGTGTCCTGTCCTGGGATTAACATTCAATGGACAGGATCAGCAAGGTGTCCTGTCCGGGGATTAACATTCAATGGACAGGATCAGCAAGGTGTCCTGTCCGGGGATTAACATTCAATGGACAGGATCAGCAACGTGTCCTGTCCGGGGATTAACATTCAATGGACAGGTTCAGCAAGGTGTCCTGTCCGGGGATTAACATTCAATGGACAGGATCAGCAAGTTGTCCTGTCCGGTGATTAACATTCAATGGACAGGATCAGCAAGGTGTCCTGTCCGGGGATTAACATTCAATGGACAGGATCAGCAAGGTGTCCTGTCCGGGGATTAACATTCAATGGACAGGATCAGCAAGGTGTCCTGTCCGGGGATTAACATTCAATGGACAGGATCAGCAAGGTGTCCTGTCCGGGGATTAACATTCAATGGACAGGATCAGCAAGGTGTCCTGTCCGGGGATTAACATTCAATGGACAGGATCAGCATGGTGTCCTGTCCGGGGATTAACATTCAATGGACAGGTTCAGCAAGGTGTCCTGTCCGATATTAACATTCAATGGACAGGATCAGCATGGTGTCCTGTCCTGTTATTAACATACAATGGACAGGATCAGCAAGGTGTCCTGTCTGGGGATTAACATTCAATGGACAGGATCAGCAAGGTGTCCTGTCCGGGGATTAACATTCAATGGACAGGATCAGCATGGTGTCCTGTCCGGGGATTAACATTCAATGGACAGGATCAGCAAGGTGTACTGTCCGGGGATTAACATTCAATGGACAGGATCAGCAAGGTGTCCGGTCCGGGGATTAACATTCAATGGACAGGATCAGCATGGTGTCCTGTCCTGTTATTAACATTCAATGGACAGGATCAGCAAGGTGTCCTGTCCGGGGATTAACATTCAATGGACAGGATCAGCAAGGTGTCCTGTCCGGGGATTCACATTCAATGGACAGGATCAGCAAGGTGTCCTGTCCGGGGATTCACATTCAATGGACAGGATCAGCAAGGTGTCCGGTCCGGGAATTAACATTCAATGGACAGGATCAGCAAGGTGTCCTGTCCGGGGATTAACATTCAATGGACAGGATCAGCATGGTGTCCTGTCCGGGGATTAACATTCAATGGACAGGATCAGCAAGGTGTCCTGTCCGGGGATTAACATTCAATGGACAGGATCAGCATGGTGTCCTGTCCGGGGATTAACATTCAATGGACAGGATCAGCATGGTGTCCTGTCCGGGGATTAACATTCAATGGACAGGATCAGAAAGGTGTCCTGTCCGGGGATTAACATTCAATGGACAGGATCATCATGGAGTCCTGTCCGGGGATTAACATTGAATGGACAGGATCAGCATGGGGTCCTGTCCGGGGATTAACATTCAATGGACAGGATCAGCAAGGTGTCCTGTCCGGGGATTAACATTCAATGGACAGAATCAGCAAGGTGTCCTGTCCGGGGATTTACATTCAATGGACAGGATCAGCATGGGGTCCTGTCCGGGGATTAACATTCAATGGACAGGATCAGCAAGTTGTCCTGTCCGGGGATTAACATTCAATGGACAGGATCAGCATGGTGTCCTGTCCGGGGATTAACATTCAATGGACAGGATAAGCAAGGTGTCCTGTCCGGGGATTAACATTCAATGGACAGGATCAGCAACGTGTCCTGTCCGGGGATTAACATTCAATGGACAGGATCAGCAAGGTGTCCTGTCCGGGGATTAACATTCAATGGACAGGATCAGCATGGTGTCCTGTCCGGGGATTAACATTCAATGGACAGGATCAGCAACGTGTCCTGTCCGGGGATTAACATTCAATGGACAGGATCAGCAAGGTGTCCTGTCCGGGGATTAACATTCAATGGACAGGATCAGCAAGGTGTCCTGTCTGGGGATTAACATTCAATGGACAGGATCAGCATGGTTTCCTGTCCGGGGATTAACATTCAATGGACAGGATCAGCAAGGTGTCCTGTCCGGGGATTTACATTCAATGGACAGGATCAGCATGGTGTCCTGTCCGGGGATTAACATTCAATGCACAGGATCAGCAAGGTGTCCTGTCCGGGGATTAACATTCAATGGACAGGATCAGCAAGGTGTCCTGTCCGGGGATTAACATTCAATGGACAGGATCAGCAAGGTTTCCTGTCTGGGGATTAACAATCAATGGACAGGATCAGCAAGGTGTCCTGTCCGGGGATTAACATTCAATGGACAGGATCAGCAAGGTTTCCTGTCTGGGGATTAACATTCAATGGACAGGATCAGCAAGGTGTCCTGTCCGGGGATTAATATTCAATGGACAGGATCAGCAAGCTGTCCTGTCCGGGGAATAACATTCAATGGACAGGATCAGCAAGGTGTCCTGTCCGGGGATTAACATTCAATGGACAGGATCAGCATGGTGTCCTGTCCGGGGATTAACATTCAATGGACAGGATCAGCAAGGTATCCTGTCCGGGGATTAACATTCAATGGACAGGATCAGCATGGTGTCCTGTCCGGGGATTAACATTCAATGGACAGGTTCAGCAAGGTGTCCTGTCCGATATTAACATTCAATGGACAGGATCAGCATGGTGTCCTGTCTGGGGATTAACATTCAATGGACAGGATCAGCAAGGTGTCCTGTCTGGGGATTAACATTCAATGGACAGGATCAGCAAGGTGTCCTGTCCGGGGATTAACATTCAATGGACAGGATCAGCAAGGTGTCCGGTCCGGGGATTAACATTCAATGGACAGGATCAGCATGGTGTCCTGTCCTGTTATTAACATTCAATGGACAGGATCAGCAAGGTGTCCTGTCCGGGGATTAACATTCAATGGACAGGATCAGCAAGGTGTCCTGTCCGGGGATTCACATTCAATGGACAGGATCAGCAAGGTGTCCTGTCCGGGGATTCACATTCAATGGACAGGATCAGCAAGGTGTCCGGTCCGGGAATTAACATTCAATGGACAGGATCAGCAAGGTGTCCTGTCCGGGGATTAACATTCAATGGACAGGATCAGCATGGTGTCCTGTCCGGGGATTAACATTCAATGGACAGGATCAGCAAGGTGTCCTGTCCGGGGATTAACATTCAATGGACAGGATCAGCATGGTGTCCTGTCCGGGGATTAACATTCAATGGACAGGATCAGCATGGTGTCCTGTCCGGGGATTAACATTCAATGGACAGGATCAGAAAGGTGTCCTGTCCGGGGATTAACATTCAATGGACAGGATCATCATGGAGTCCTGTCCGGGGATTAACATTGAATGGACAGGATCAGCATGGGGTCCTGTCCGGGGATTAACATTCAATGGACAGGATCAGCAAGGTGTCCTGTCCGGGGATTAACATTCAATGGACAGAATCAGCAAGGTGTCCTGTCCGGGGATTAACATTCAATGGACAGGATCAGCATGGGGTCCTGTCCGGGGATTAACATTCAATGGACAGGATCAGCAAGTTGTCCTGTCCGGGGATTAACATTCAATGGACAGGATCAGCATGGTGTCCTGTCCGGGGATTAACATTCAATGGACAGGATAAGCAAGGTGTCCTGTCCGGGGATTAACATTCAATGGACAGGATCAGCAACGTGTCCTGTCCGGGGATTAACATTCAATGGACAGGATCAGCAAGGTGTCCTGTCCGGGGATTAACATTCAATGGACAGGATCAGCATGGTGTCCTGTCCGGGGATTAACATTCAATGGAAAGGATCAGCAACGTGTCCTGTCCGGGGATTAACATTCAATGGACAGGATCAGCAAGGTGTCCTGTCCGGGGATTAACATTCAATGGACAGGATCAGCAAGGTGTCCTGTCTGGGGATTAACATTCAATGGACAGGATCAGCATGGTTTCCTGTCCGGGGATTAACATTCAATGGACAGGTTCAGCAAGGTGTCCTGTCCGGGGATTTACATTCAATGGACAGGATCAGCATGGTGTCCTGTCCGGGGATTAACATTCAATGCACAGGATCAGCAAGGTGTCCTGTCCGGGGATTAACATTCAATGGACAGGATCAGCAAGGTGTCCTGTCCGGGGATTAACATTCAATGGACAGGATCAGCAAGGTTTCCTGTCTGGGGATTAACAATCAATGGACAGGATCAGCAAGGTGTCCTGTCCGGGGATTAACATTCAATGGACAGGATCAGCAAGGTTTCCTGTCTGGGGATTAACATTCAATGGACAGGATCAGCAAGGTGTCCTGTCCGGGGATTAATATTCAATGGACAGGATCAGCAAGCTGTCCTGTCCGGAGAATAACATTCAATGGACAAGATCAGCAAGGTGTCCTTTCCGGGGATTAACACCTGAACGGACAGGATCAGCAAGGTGTCCTGTCCGGGGATTAACATTCAATGGACAGGATCAGCAAGGTGTCCTCTCCGGGGATTCACATTCAATGGACGGGATCAGCATGGTGTCCTGTCCTGTTATTAACATTCAATGGACAGGATCAGCATGGTGTCCTGTCCTGTTATTAACATTCAATGGACAGGATCAGCATGGTGTCCTGTCCTGGGATTAACATTCAATGGACAGGATCAGCAAGGTATCCTGTCCGGGGATTCACATTCAATGGACAGGATCAGCATGGTGTCCTGTCCTGTTATTAACATTCAATGGACAGGATCAGCATGGTGTCCTGTCCGGGGATTAACATTCAATGGACAGGATCAGCAAGGTGTCCTGTCCGGGGATTAACATTCAATGGACAGGATCAGCAAGGTGTCCTGTCCGGGGATTAACATTCAATGGACAGGATCAGCATGGCGTCCTGTCCGGGGATTAACATTCAATGGAACGGATCAGCAAGGTGTCCTGTCCGGGGATTCACATTCAATGGACAGGATCAGCATGGTGTTCTGTCCTGTTATTAACATTCAATGGACAGGATCAGCATGGTGTCCTGTCCTGGGATTAACATTCAATGGACAGGATCAGCAAGGTGTCCTGTCCAGGGATTAACATTCAATGGACAGGATCAGCAAGGTGTCCTGTCCGGGGATTCACATTCAATGGACAGGATCAGCATGGTGTCCTGTCCTGTTATTAACATTCAATGGACAGGATCAGCATGGTGTCCTGTCCTGGGATTAACATTCAATGGACAGGATCAGCAAGGTGTCCTGTCCGGGGATTAACATTCAATGGACAGGATCAGCAAGGTGTCCTGTCCGGGGATTAACATTCAATGGACAGGATCAGCATGGCGTCCTGTCCGGGGATTAACATTCAATGGAACGGATCAGCAAGGTGTCCTGTCCGGGGATTAACATTCAATGGACAGGATCAGCATGGTGTCCTGTCCGGGTATTAACATTCAATGGACAGGATCAGCAAGGTGTCCTGTCCGGGGATTAACATTCAATGGACAGGAGCAGCATGGTGTCCTGTCAGGGGATTAACATTCAATGGACAGGATCAGCAAGGTGTCCTGTCCGGGGATTAACATTCAATGGACAGGATCGGCATGGGGTCCTGTCCGGGGATTAACATTCAATGGACAGGATCAGCAAGGTTTCCTGTCCGGGGATTAACATTCAATGGACAGGATCAGCATGGTGTCCTGTCCTGTTATTAACATTCAATGGACAGGATCAGCAAGGTGTCCTGTCCGGGGATTAACATTCAATGGACAGGATCAGCAAGGTGTCCTGTCCGGGGATTAACATTCAATGGACAGGATCAGCAAGGTGTCCTGTCCGGGGATTAACATTCAATGGACAGGATCAGCAAGGTGTCCTGTCCGGGGATTAACATTCAATGGACAGGATCAGCAAGTTGTCCTGTCCGGGGATTAACATTCAATGGACAGGATCAGCAAGGTGTCCTGTCCGGGGATTAACATTCAATGGACAGGATCAGCAAGGTGTCCTGTCCGGGGATTAACATTCAATGGACAGGATCAGCAAGGTGTCCTGTCCGGGGATTAACATTCAATCGACAGGATCAGCAAGGTGTCCTGTCCGGGGATTAACATTCAATGGACAGGATCAGCAAGGTGTCCTGTCCCGTTATTAACATTCAATGGACAGGATCAGCATGGTGTCCTGTCCGGGGATTAACATTCAATGGACAGGATCAGCAAGGTGTCCTGTCCGGGAATTAACATTCAATGGACAGGATCAGCATGGTGTCCTGTCCTGTTATTAACATTCAATGGACAGGATCAGCATGGTGTCCCGTCCGGGGATTAACATTCAATGGACAGGATCAGCAAGGTGTCCTGTCCGGGGATTAACATTCAATGGACAGGATCAGCAAGGTGTCCTGTCCGGGGATTAACATTCAATGGACAGGATCAGCAAGGTGTCCTGTCCGGGGATTAACATTCAATGGACAGGATCAGCAAGGTGTCCTGTCCGGGAATTAAATCTCAATGGACAGGATCAGCAAGGTGTCCTGTCCGGGGATTAACATTCAATGGACAGGATCAGCATGGTGTCCTGTCCGGGGATTAACATTCAATGGACAGGATCAGCATGGTGTCCTGTCCGGGGATTAACATTCAATGGACAGGATCAGCAAGGTGTCCTGTCCGGGGATTAACATTCAATGGACAGGATCAGCAAGGTGTCCTGTCCGGGGATTAACATTCAATGGACAGGATCAGCAAGGTGTCCTGTCCGGGGATTAACATTCAATGGACAGGATCAGCAAGGTGTCCTGTCCGGGGATTAACATTCAATGGACAGGATCAGCATGGTGTCCTGTCCGGGAATTAACATTCAATGGACAGGATCAGCAAGGTGTCCTGTCCGGGAATTAACATTCAATGGACAGGATGAGCAAGGTGTCCTGTCCGGGGATTAACATTCAATGGACAGGATCAGCATGGTGTCCTGTCCGGGGATTAACATTCAATGGACAGGATCAGCATGGTGTCCTGTCCGGGGATTAACATTCAATGGACAGGATCAGCAAGGTGTCCTGTCCGGGGATTAACATTCAATGGACAGGATCATCATGGAGTCCTGTCCGGGGATTAACATTGAATGGACAGGATCAGCATGGGGTCCTGTCCGGGGATTAACATTCAATGGACAGGATCAGCAAGGTGTCCTGTCCGGGGATTAACATTCAATGGACAGAATCAGCAAGGTGTCCTGTCCGGGGATTAACATTCAATGGACAGGATCAGCATGGGGTCCTGTCCGGGGATTAACATTCAATGGACAGGATCAGCATGGTGTCCTGTCCGGGGATTAACATTCAATGGACAGGATAAGCAAGGTGTCCTGTCCGGGGATTAACATTCAATGGACAGGATCAGCAACGTGTCCTGTCCGGGGATTAACATTCAATGGACAGGATCAGCAAGGTGTCCTGTCCGGGGATTAACATTCAATGGACAGGATCAGCATGGTGTCCTGTCCGGGGATTAACATTCAATGGACAGGATCAGCAAGGTGTCCTGTCCGGGGATTAACATTCAATGGACAGGATCAGCAAGGTGTCCTGTCCGGGCATTAACATTCAATGGACAGGATCAGCAAGGTGTCCTGTCTGGGGATTAACATTCAATGGACAGGATCAGCATGGTTTCCTGTCCGGGGATTAACATTCAATGGACAGGATCAGCAAGGTGTCCTGTCCGGGGATTTACATTCAATGGACAGGATCAGCATGGTGTCCTGTCCGGGGATTAACATTCAATGGACAGGATCAGCAAGGTGTCCTGTCCGGGGA
Organism: Isurus oxyrinchus; assembly: GCA_026770705.1. Lineage (NCBI taxonomy): Eukaryota > Metazoa > Chordata > Chondrichthyes > Lamniformes > Lamnidae > Isurus > Isurus oxyrinchus. The sequence continues at coordinate 282,008 of JANJGN010000425.1, forward strand.
TTAACATTCAATGGACAGGATCAGCAAGGTGTCCTGTCCGGGGATTAACATTCAATGGACAGGATCAGCAAGGTTTCCTGTCTGGGGATTAACATTCAATGGACAGGATCAGCAAGGTGTCCTGTCCGGGGATTAACATTCAATGGACAGGATCAGCAAGGTTTCCTGTCTGGGGATTAACATTCAATGGACAGGATCAGCAAGGTGTCCTGTCCGGGGATTAATATTCAATGGACAGGATCAGCAAGCTGTCCTGTCCGGGGAATAACATTCAATGGACAAGATCAGCAAGGTGTCCTTTCCGGGGATTAACACCTGAACGGACAGGATCAGCAAGGTGTCCTGTCCGGGGATTAACATTCAATGGACAGGATCAGCAAGGTGTCCTCTCCGGGGATTCACATTCAATGGACAGGATCAGCATGGTGTCCTGTCCTGTTATTAACATTCAATGGACAGGATCAGCATGGTGTCCTGTCCTGGGATTAACATTCAATGGACAGGATCAGCATGGTGTCCTGTCCGGGGGTATAACATTCAATGGACAGGATCAGCAAGGTGTCCTCTCCGGGGATTAACATTCAATGGACAGGATCAGCAAGGTGTCCTGTCCGGGCATTAACATTCAATGGACAGGATCAGCAAGGTGTCCTGTCTGGGGATTAACATTCAATGGACAGGATCAGCATGGTTTCCTGTCCGGGGATTAACATTCAATGGACAGGATCAGCAAGGTGTCCTGTCCGGGGATTTACATTCAATGGACAGGATCAGCATGGTGTCCTGTCCGGGGATTAACATTCAATGGACAGGATCAGCAAGGTGTCCTGTCCGGGGATTAACATTCAATGGACAGGATCAGCATGGTGTCCTGTCCGGGGATTAACATTCAATGGACAGGATCAGCAAGGTTTCCTGTCTGGGGATTAACATTCAATGGACAGGATCAGCAAGGTGTCCTGTCTGGGGATTAACATTCAATGGACAGGATCAGCAAGGTTTCCTGTCTGGGGATTAACATTCAATGGACAGGATCAGCAAGGTGTCCTGTCCGGGGATTAATATTCAATGGACAGGATCAGCAAGCTGTCCTGTCCGGGGAATATCATTCAATGGACAAGATCAGCAAGGTGTCCTTTCCGGGGATTAACACCTGAACGGACAGGATCAGCAAGGTGTCCTGTCCGGGGATTAACATTCAATGGACAGGATCAGCAAGGTGTCCTCTCCGGGGATTCACATTCAATGGACAGGATCAGCATGGTGTCCTGTCCTGTTATTAACATTCAATGGACAGGATCAGCAAGGTGTCCTGTCCGGGGATTAACATTCAATGGACAGGATCAGCAAGGTGTCCTGTCCGGGGATTAACATTCAATGGACAGGATCAGCATGGCGTCCTGTCCGGGGATTAACATTCAATGGACAGGAGCAGCATGGTGTCCTGTCAGGGGATTAACATTCAATGGACAGGATCAGCAAGGTGTCCTGTCCGGGGATTAACATTCAATGGACAGGATCAGCATGGGGTCCTGTCCGGGGATTAACATTCAATGGACAGGATCAGCAAGGTTTCCTGTCCGGGGATTAACATTCAATGGACAGGATCAGCATGGTGTCCTGTCCTGTTATTAACATTCAATGGACAGGATCAGCAAGGTGTCCTGTCCGGGGATTAACATTCAATGGACAGGATCAGCAAGGTGTCCTGTCCGGGGATTAACATTCAATGGACAGGATCAGCATGTTGTCCTGTCCGGTGATTAACATTCAATGGACAGGATCAGCAAGGTGTCCTGTCCGGGGATTAACATTCAATGGACAGGTTCAGCAAGGTGTCCTGTCCGGGGATTAACATTCAATGGACAGGATCAGCAAGGTGTCCTGTCCGGGGATTAACATTCAATGGACAGGTTCAGCAAGGTGTCCTGTCCGATATTAACATTCAATGGACAGGATCAGCATGGTGTCCTGTCCTGATATTAACATACAATGTACAGGATCAGCAAGGTGTCCTGTCCGGGAATTAACATTCAATGGACAGGATCAGCAAGGTGTCCGGTCCGGGAATTAACATTCAATGGACAGGATCAGCAAGGTGTCCTGTCCGGGGATTAACATTCAATGGACAGGATCAGCATGGTGTCCTGTCCGGGGATTAACATTCAATGGACAGGATCAGCAAGGTGTCCTGTCCGGGGATTAACATTCAATGGACAGGATCAGCAAGGTGTCCTGTCCGGGGATTAACATTCAATGGACAGGATCAGCAAGGTGCCCTGTCCGGGGATTCACATTCAATGGACAGGATCAGCAAGGTGTCTGTCCGGGGATTAACATTCAATGGACAGGATCAGCATGGTGTCCTGTCCGGGGATTAACATTCAATGGACAGGATCAGCATGGTGTCCTGTCCGGGGATTAACATTCAATGGACAGGATCAGCAAGGTGTCCTGTCCGGGGATTAACATTCAATGGACAGGATCAGCAAGGTGTCCTGTCCGGGGATTCACATTCAATGGACAGGATCAGCAAGGTGTCCTGTCCGGGGATTAACATTCAATGGACAGGATCAGCATGGTGTCCTGTCCGGGGATTAACATTCAATGCACAGGATCAGCATGGTGTCCTGTCCTGTTATTAACATTCAATGGACAGGATCAGCAAGGTGTCCTGTCCGGGGATTAACATTCAATGGACAGGTTCAGCAAGGTGTCCTGTCCAGGGATTAACATTCAATGGACAGGATCAGCAAGTTGTCCTGTCCGGGGATTAACATTCAATGGACAGGATCAGCAAGGTGTCCTGTCCGGGGATTAACATTCAATGGACAGGATCAGCAAGTTGTCCAGTCCGGGGATTAACATTCAATGGACAGGATCAGCAAGGTGTCCTGTCCGGGGATTAACATTCAATGGACAGGATCAGCAAGGTGTCCTGTCCGGGGATTAACATTCAATGGACAGGATCAGCAAGGTGTCCTGTCCGGGGATTAACATTCAATGGACAGGATCAGCAAGGTGTCCTGTCCCGTTATTAACATTCAATGGACAGGATCAGCATTGTGTCCTGTCCGGGGATTAACATTCAATGGACAGGATCAGCAAGGTGTCCTGTCCGGGAATTAACATTCAATGGACAGGATCAGCATGGTGTCCTGTCCTGTTATTAACATTCAATGGACAGGATCAGCATGGTGTCCGGTCCGGGGATTAACATTCAATGGACAGGATCAGCAAGGTGTCCTGTCCGGGAATTAAATCTCAATGGACAGGATCAGCAAGGTGTCCTGTCCGGGGATTAACATTCAATGGACAGGATCAGCAAGGTGTCCTGTCCGGGGATTAACATTCAATGGACAGGATCAGCAAGGTGTCCTGTCCGGGGATTAACATTCAATGGACAGGATCAGCAAGGTGTCCTGTCCGGGGATTAACATTCAATGGACAGGATCAGCATGGTGTCCTGTCCGGGAATTAACATTCAATGGACAGGATCAGCAAGGTGTCCTGTCCGGGAATTAACATTCAATGGACAGGATGAGCAAGGTGTCCTGTCCGGGGATTAACATTCAATGGACAGGATCAGCATGGTGTCCTGTCCGGGGATTAACATTCAATGGACAGGATCAGCATGGTGTCCTGTCCGGGGATTAACATTCAATGGACAGGATCAGCAAGGTGTCCTGTCCGGGGATTAACATTCAATGGACAGGATCAGCAAGGTGTCCTGTCCGGGGATTAACATTCAATGGACAGAATCAGCAAGGTGTCCTGTCCGGGGATTAACATTCAATGGACAGGATCAGCATGGGGTCCTGTCCGGGGATTAACATTCAATGGACAGGATCAGCATGGTGTCCTGTCCGGGGATTAACATTCAATGGACAGGAAAAGCAAGGTGTCCTGTCCGGGGATTAACATTCAATGGACAGGATCAGCAACGTGTCCTGTCCGGGGATTAACATTCAATGGACAGGATCAGCAAGGTGTCCTGTCCGGGGATTAACATTCAATGGACAGGATCAGCATGGTGTCCTGTCCGGGGATTAACATTCAATGGACAGGATCAGCAAGGTGTCCTCTCCGGGGATTAACATTCAATGGACAGGATCAGCAAGGTGTCCTGTCCGGGCATTAACATTCAATGGACAGGATCAGCAAGGTGTCCTGTCTGGGGATTAACATTCAATGGACAGGATCAGCATGGTTTCCTGTCCGGGGATTAACATTCAATGGACAGGATCAGCAAGGTGTCCTGTCCGGGGATTTACATTCAATGGACAGGATCAGCATGGTGTCCTGTCCGGGGATTAACATTCAATGGACAGGATCAGCATGGTGTCCTGTCCTGATATTAACATACAATGTACAGGATCAGCAAGGTGTCCTGTCCGGGAATTAACATTCAATGGACAGGATCAGCAAGGTGTCCGGTCCGGGAATTAACATTCAATGGACAGGATCAGCAAGGTGTCCTGTCCGGGGATTAACATTCAATGGACAGGATCAGCATGGTGTCCTGTCCGGGGATTAACATTCAATGGACAGGATCAGCAAGGTGTCCTGTCCGGGGATTAACATTCAATGGACAGGATCAGCAAGGTGTCCTGTCCGGGGATTAACATTCAATGGACAGGATCAGCAAGGTGCCCTGTCCGGGGATTCACATTCAATGGACAGGATCAGCAAGGTGTCTGTCCGGGGATTAACATTCAATGGACAGGATCAGCATGGTGTCCTGTCCGGGGATTAACATTCAATGGACAGGATCAGCATGGTGTCCTGTCCGGGGATTAACATTCAATGGACAGGATCAGCAAGGTGTCCTGTCCGGGGATTAACATTCAATGGACAGGATCAGCAAGGTGTCCTGTCCGGGGATTCACATTCAATGGACAGGATCAGCAAGGTGTCCTGTCCGGGGATTAACATTCAATGGACAGGATCAGCATGGTGTCCTGTCCGGGGATTAACATTCAATGGACAGGATCAGCATGGTGTCCTGTCCTGTTATTAACATTCAATGGACAGGATCAGCAAGGTGTCCTGTCCGGGGATTAACATTCAATGGACAGGTTCAGCAAGGTGTCCTGTCCAGGGATTAACATTCAATGGACAGGATCAGCAAGTTGTCCTGTCCGGGGATTAACATTCAATGGACAGGATCAGCAAGGTGTCCTGTCCGGGGATTAACATTCAATGGACAGGATCAGCAAGTTGTCCAGTCCGGGGATTAACATTCAATGGACAGGATCAGCAAGGTGTCCTGTCCGGGGATTAACATTCAATGGACAGGATCAGCAAGGTGTCCTGTCCGGGGATTAACATTCAATGGACAGGATCAGCAAGGTGTCCTGTCCGGGGATTAACATTCAATGGACAGGATCAGCAAGGTGTCCTGTCCCGTTATTAACATTCAATGGACAGGATCAGCATTGTGTCCTGTCCGGGGATTAACATTCAATGGACAGGATCAGCAAGGTGTCCTGTCCGGGAATTAACATTCAATGGACAGGATCAGCATGGTGTCCTGTCCTGTTATTAACATTCAATGGACAGGATCAGCATGGTGTCCGGTCCGGGGATTAACATTCAATGGACAGGATCAGCAAGGTGTCCTGTCCGGGAATTAAATCTCAATGGACAGGATCAGCAAGGTGTCCTGTCCGGGGATTAACATTCAATGGACAGGATCAGCAAGGTGTCCTGTCCGGGGATTAACATTCAATGGACAGGATCAGCAAGGTGTCCTGTCCGGGGATTAACATTCAATGGACAGGATCAGCAAGGTGTCCTGTCCGGGGATTAACATTCAATGGACAGGATCAGCATGGTGTCCTGTCCGGGAATTAACATTCAATGGACAGGATCAGCAAGGTGTCCTGTCCGGGAATTAACATTCAATGGACAGGATGAGCAAGGTGTCCTGTCCGGGGATTAACATTCAATGGACAGGATCAGCATGGTGTCCTGTCCGGGGATTAACATTCAATGGACAGGATCAGCATGGTGTCCTGTCCGGGGATTAACATTCAATGGACAGGATCAGCAAGGTGTCCTGTCCGGGGATTAACATTCAATGGACAGGATCAGCAAGGTGTCCTGTCCGGGGATTAACATTCAATGGACAGAATCAGCAAGGTGTCCTGTCCGGGGATTAACATTCAATGGACAGGATCAGCATGGGGTCCTGTCCGGGGATTAACATTCAATGGACAGGATCAGCATGGTGTCCTGTCCGGGGATTAACATTCAATGGACAGGAAAAGCAAGGTGTCCTGTCCGGGGATTAACATTCAATGGACAGGATCAGCAACGTGTCCTGTCCGGGGATTAACATTCAATGGACAGGATCAGCAAGGTGTCCTGTCCGGGGATTAACATTCAATGGACAGGATCAGCATGGTGTCCTGTCCGGGGATTAACATTCAATGGACAGGATCAGCAAGGTGTCCTCTCCGGGGATTAACATTCAATGGACAGGATCAGCAAGGTGTCCTGTCCGGGCATTAACATTCAATGGACAGGATCAGCAAGGTGTCCTGTCTGGGGATTAACATTCAATGGACAGGATCAGCATGGTTTCCTGTCCGGGGATTAACATTCAATGGACAGGATCAGCAAGGTGTCCTGTCCGGGGATTTACATTCAATGGACAGGATCAGCATGGTGTCCTGTCCGGGGATTAACATTCAATGGACAGGATCAGCAAGGTGTCCTGTCCGGGGATTAACATTCAATGGACAGGATCAGCATGGTGTCCTGTCCGGGGATTAACATTCAATGGACAGGATCAGCAAGGTTTCCTGTCTGGGGATTAACATTCAATGGACAGGATCAGCAAGGTGTCCTGTCTGGGGATTAACATTCAATGGACAGGATCAGCAAGGTTTCCTGTCTGGGGATTAACATTCAATGGACAGGATCAGCAAGGTGTCCTGTCCGGGGATTAATATTCAATGGACAGGATCAGCAAGCTGTCCTGTCCGGGGAATATCATTCAATGGACAAGATCAGCAAGGTGTCCTTTCCGGGGATTAACACCTGAACGGACAGGATCAGCAAGGTGTCCTGTCCGGGGATTAACATTCAATGGACAGGATCAGCAAGGTGTCCTCTCCGGGGATTCACATTCAATGGACAGGATCAGCATGGTGTCCTGTCCTGTTATTAACATTCAATGGACAGGATCAGCATGGTGTCCTGTCCTGGGATTAACATTCAATGGACAGGATCAGCAAGGTGTCCTGTCCGGGGATTAACATTCATTGGACAGGATCAGCAAGGTGTCCTGTCCGGGGATTCACATTCAATGGACAGGATCAGCATGGTGTCCTGTCCTGTTATTAACATTCAATGGACAGGATCAGCATGGTGTCCTGTCCTGGGATTAACATTCAATGGACAGGATCAGCAAGGTGTCCTGTCCGGGGATTAACATTCAATGGACAGGATCAGCAAGGTGTCCTGTCCGGGGATTAACATTCAATGGACAGGATCAGCATGGCGTCCTGTCCGGGGATTAACATTCAATGGACAGGAGCAGCATGGTGTCCTGTCAGGGGATTAACATTCAATGGACAGGATCAGCAAGGTGTCCTGTCCGGGGATTAACATTCAATGGACAGGATCAGCAAGGTTTCCTGTCCGGGGATTAACATTCAATGGACAGGATCAGCATGGTGTCCTGTCCTGTTCTTAACATTCAATGGACAGGATCAGCAAGGTGTCCTGTCCGGGGATTAACATTCAATGGACAGGATCAGCAAGGTGTCCTGTCCGGGGATTAACATTCAATGGACAGGATCAGCATGTTGTCCTGTCCGGTGATTAACATTCAATGGACAGGATCAGCAAGGTGTCCTGTCCGGGGATTAACATTCAATGGACAGGATCAGCAAGGTGTCCTGTCCGGGGATTAACATTCAATGGACAGGTTCAGCAAGGTGTCCTGTCCGATATTAACATTCAATGGACAGGATCAGCATGGTGTCCTGTCCTGATATTAACATACAATGTACAGGATCAGCAAGGTGTCCTGTCCGGGAATTAACATTCAATGGACAGGATCAGCAAGGTGTCCTGTCCGGGGATTAACATTCAATGGACAGGAGCAGCATGGTGTCCTGTCAGGGGATTAACATTCAATGGACAGGATCAGCAAGGTGTCCTGTCCGGGGATTAACATTCAATGCACAGGATCAGCAAGGTTTCCTGTCCGGGGATTAACATTCAATGGACAGGATCAGCATGGTGTCCTGTCCTGTTCTTAACATTCAATGGACAGGATCAGCAAGGTGTCCTGTCCGGGGATTAACATTCAATGGACAGGATCAGCAAGGTGTCCTGTCCGGGGATTAACATTCAATGGACAGGATCAGCATGTTGTCCTGTCCGGTGATTAACATTCAATGGACAGGATCAGCAAGGTGTCCTGTCCGGGGATTAACATTCAATGGACAGGATCAGCAAGGTGTCCTGTCCGGGGATTAACATTCAATGGACAGGTTCAGCAAGGTGTCCTGTCCGATATTAACATTCAATGGACAGGATCAGCATGGTGTCCTGTCCTGATATTAACATACAATGTACAGGATCAGCAAGGTGTCCTGTCCGGGAATTAACATTCAATGGACAGGATCAGCAAGGTGTCCGGTCCGGGAATTAACATTCAATGGACAGGATCAGCAAGGTGTCCTGTCCGGGGATTAACATTCAATGGACAGGATCAGCATGGTGTCCTGTCCGGGGATTAACATTCAATGGACAGGATCAGCAAGGTGTCCTGTCCGGGGATTAACATTCAATGGACAGGATCAGCAAGGTGTCCTGTCCGGGGATTAACATTCAATGGACAGGATCAGCAAGGTGCCCTGTCCGGGGATTCACATTCAATGGACAGGATCAGCAAGGTGTCCTGTCCGGGGATTAACATTCAATGGACAGGATCAGCATGGTGTCCTGTCCGGGGATTTACATTCAATGGACAGGATCAGCATGGTGTCCTGTCCGGGGATTAACATTCAATGGACAGGATCAGCAAGGTGTCCTGTCCGGGGATTAACATTCAATGGACAGGATCAGCAAGGTGTCCTGTCCGGGGATTCACATTCAATGGACAGGATCAGCAAGGTGTCCTGTCCGGGGATTAACATTCAATGGACAGGATCAGCATGGTGTCCTGTCCGGGGATTAACATTCAATGGACAGGATCAGCATGGTGTCCTGTCCTGTTATTAACATTCAATGGACAGGATCAGCAAGGTGTCCTGTCCGGGGATTAACATTCAATGGACAGGTTCAGCAAGGTGTCCTGTCCAGGGATTAACATTCAATGGACAGGATCAGCAAGTTGTCCTGTCCGGGGATTAACATTCAATGGACAGGATCAGCAAGGTGTCCTGTCCGGGGATTAACATTCAATGGACAGGATCAGCAAGTTGTCCTGTCCGGGGATTAACATTCAATGGACAGGATCAGCAAGGTGTCCTGTCCGGGGATTAACATTCAATGGACAGGATCAGCAAGGTGTCCTGTCCGGGGATTAACATTCAATGGACAGGATCAGCAAGGTGTCCTGTCCGGGGATTAACATTCAATGGACAGGATCAGCAAGGTGTCCTGTCCCGTTATTAACATTCAATGGACAGGATCAGCATGGTGTCCTGTCCGGGGATTAACATTCAATGGACAGGATCAGCAAGGTGTCCTGTCCGGGAATTAACATTCAATGGACAGGATCAGCATGGTGTCCTGTCCTGTTATTAACATTCAATGGACAGGATCAGCATGGTGTCCTGTCCGGGGATTAACATTCAATGGACAGGATCAGCAAGGTGTCCTGTCCGGGGATTAACATTCAATGGACAGGATCAGCAAGGTGTCCTGTCCGGGGATTAACATTCAATGGACAGGATCAGCAAGTTGTCCTGTCCGGGGATTAACATTCAATGGACAGGATCAGCAAGGTGTCCTGTCCGGGAATTAAATCTCAATGGACAGGATCAGCAAGGTGTCCTGTCCGGGGATTAACATTCAATGGACAGGATCAGCATGGTGTCCTGTCCGGGGATAAACATTCAATGGACAGGATCAGCATGGTGTCCTGTCCGGGGATTAACATTCAATGGACAGGATCAGCAAGGTGTCCTGTCTGGGGATTAACATTCAATGGACAGGATCAGCAAGGTGTCCTGTCCGGGGATTAACATTCAATGGACAGGATCAGCAAGGTGTCCTGTCCGGGGATTAACATTCAATGGACAGGATCAGCAAGGTGTCCTGTCCGGGGATTGACATTCAATGGACAGGATCAGCATGGTGTCCTGTCCGGGAATTAACATTCAATGGACAGGATCAGCAAGGTGTCCTGTCCGGGAATTAACATTCAATGGACAGGATGAGCAAGGTGTCCTGTCCGGGGATTAACATTCAATGGACAGGATCAGCATGGTGTCCTGTCCGGGGATTAACATTCAATGGACAGGATCAGCATGGTGTCCTGTCCGGGGATTAACATTCAATGGACAGGATCAGCAAGGTGTCCTGTCCGGGGATTAACATTCAATGGACAGGATCAGCAAGGTGTCCTGTCCGAGGATTAACATTCAATGGACAGGATCAGCAAGGTGTCCTGTCCGGGGATTAACATTCAATGGACAGGATCAGCAAGGTGTCCTGTCCGGGGATTAACATTCAATGGACAGGATCAGCATGGTGTCCTGTCCGGGAATTAACATTCAATGGACAGGATCAGCAAGGTGACCGGTCCGGGAATTAACATTCAATGGACAGGATCAGCAAGGTGTCCTGTCCGGGGATTAACATTCAATGGACAGGATCAGCATGGTGTCCTGTCTGGGGATTAACATTCAATGGACAGGATCAGCAAGGTGTCCTGTCCGGTGATTAACATTCAATGGACAGGATCAGCAAGGTGTCCTGTCCGGGGATTAACATTCAATGGACAGGATCAGCAAGGTGTCCTGTCCGGGGATTAACATTCAATGGACAGGATCAGCAAGGTGTCCTGTCCGGGGATTAACATTCAATGGACAGGATCAGCATGGTGTCCTGTCCGGGAATTAACATTCAATGGACAGGATCAGCAAGGTGTCCGGTCCGGGAATTAACATTCAATGGACAGGATCAGCAAGGTGTCCTGTCCGGGGATTAACATTCAATGGACAGGATCAGCATGGTGTCCTGTCCGGGGATTAACATTCAATGGACAGGATCAGCAAGGTGTCCTGTCCGGGGATTAACATTCAATGGACAGGATCAGCATGGTGTCCTGTCCGGGGATTAACATTCAATGGACAGGATCAGCATGGTGTCCTGTCCGGGGATTAACATTCAATGGACAGGATCAGCAAGGTGTCCTGTCCGGGGATTAACATTCAATGGACAGGATCAACATGGAGTCCTGTCCGGGGATTAACATTGAATGGACAGGATCAGCATGGGGTCCTGTCCGGGGATTAACATTCAATGGACAGGATCAGCAAGGTGTCCTGTCCGGGGATTAACATTCAATGGACAGAATCAGCAAGGTGTCCTGTCCGGGGATTAACATTCAATGGACAGGATCAGCATGGGGTCCTGTCCGGGGATTAACATTCAATGGACAGGATCAGCAAGTTGTCCTGTCCGGGGATTAACATTCAATGGACAGGATCAGCATGGTGTCCTGTCCGGGGATTAACATTCAATGGACAGGATAAGCAAGGTGTCCTGTCCGGGGATTAACATTCAATGGACAGGATCAGCAACGTGTCCTGTCCGGGGATTAACATTCAATGGACAGGATCAGCAAGGTGTCCTGTCCGGGGATTAACATTCAATGGACAGGATCAGCATGGTGTCCTGTCCGGGGATTAACATTCAATGGACAGGATCAGCAAGGTGTCCTGTCCGGGGATTAACATTCAATGGACAGGATCAGCAAGGTGTCCTGTCCGGGCATTAACATTCAATGGACAGGATCAGCAAGGTGTCCTGTCTGGGGATTAACATTCAATGGACAGGATCAGCATGGTTTCCTGTCCGGGGATTAACATTCAATGGACAGGATCAGCAAGGTGTCCTGTCCGGGGATTAACATTCAATGGACAGGATCAGCATGGTGTCCTGTCCGGGGATTAACATTCAATGGACAGGATCAGCATGGTGTCCTGTCCTGTTATTAACATTCAATGGACAGGATCAGCAAGGTGTCCTGTCCGGGGATTAACATTCAATGGACAGGTTCAGCAAGGTGTCCTGTCCAGGGATTAACATTCAATGGACAGGATCAGCAAGTTGTCCTGTCCGGGGATTAACATTCAATGGACAGGATCAGCAAGGTGTCCTGTCCGGGGATTAACATTCAATGGACAGGATCAGCAAGTTGTCCTGTCCGGGGATTAACATTCAATGGACAGGATCAGCAAGGTGTCCTGTCCGGGGATTAACATTCAATGGACAGGATCAGCAAGGTGTCCTGTCCGGGGATTAACATTCAATGGACAGGATCAGCAAGGTGTCCTGTCCGGGGATTAACATTCAATGGACAGGATCAGCAAGGTGTCCTGTCCGGGGATTAACATTCAATGGACAGGATCAGCAAGTTGTCCTGTCCGGGGATTAACATTCAATGGACAGGATCAGCAAGGTGTCCTGTCCGGGAATTAAATCTCAATGGACAGGATCAGCAAGGTGTCCTGTCCGGGGATTAACATTCAATGGACAGGATCAGCATGGTGTCCTGTCCGGGGATAAACATTCAATGGACAGGATCAGCATGGTGTCCTGTCCGGGGATTAACATTCAATGGACAGGATCAGCAAGGTGTCCTGTCTGGGGATTAACATTCAATGGACAGGATCAGCAAGGTGTCCTGTCCGGGGATTAACATTCAATGGACAGGATCAGCAAGGTGTCCTGTCCGGGGATTAACATTCAATGGACAGGATCAGCAAGGTGTCCTGTCCGGGGATTGACATTCAATGGACAGGATCAGCATGGTGTCCTGTCCGGGAATTAACATTCAATGGACAGGATCAGCAAGGTGTCCTGTCCGGGAATTAACATTCAATGGACAGGATGAGCAAGGTGTCCTGTCCGGGGATTAACATTCAATGGACAGGATCAGCATGGTGTCCTGTCCGGGGATTAACATTCAATGGACAGGATCAGCATGGTGTCCTGTCCGGGGATTAACATTCAATGGACAGGATCAGCAAGGTGTCCTGTCCGGGGATTAACATTCAATGGACAGGATCAGCAAGGTGTCCTGTCCGAGGATTAACATTCAATGGACAGGATCAGCAAGGTGTCCTGTCCGGGGATTAACATTCAATGGACAGGATCAGCAAGGTGTCCTGTCCGGGGATTAACATTCAATGGACAGGATCAGCATGGTGTCCTGTCCGGGAATTAACATTCAATGGACAGGATCAGCAAGGTGACCGGTCCGGGAATTAACATTCAATGGACAGGATCAGCAAGGTGTCCTGTCCGGGGATTAACATTCAATGGACAGGATCAGCATGGTGTCCTGTCTGGGGATTAACATTCAATGGACAGGATCAGCAAGGTGTCCTGTCCGGTGATTAACATTCAATGGACAGGATCAGCAAGGTGTCCTGTCCGGGGATTAACATTCAATGGACAGGATCAGCAAGGTGTCCTGTCCGGGGATTAACATTCAATGGACAGGATCAGCATGGTGTCCTGTCCGGGAATTAACATTCAATGGACAGGATCAGCAAGGTGTCCGGTCCGGGAATTAACATTCAATGGACAGGATCAGCAAGGTGTCCTGTCCGGGGATTAACATTCAATGGACAGGATCAGCATGGTGTCCTGTCCGGGGATTAACATTCAATGGACAGGATCAGCAAGGTGTCCTGTCCGGGGATTAACATTCAATGGACAGGATCAGCATGGTGTCCTGTCCGGGGATTAACATTCAATGGACAGGATCAGCATGGTGTCCTGTCCGGGGATTAACATTCAATGGACAGGATCAGCAAGGTGTCCTGTCCGGGGATTAACATTCAATGGACAGGATCAACATGGAGTCCTGTCCGGGGATTAACATTGAATGGACAGGATCAGCATGGGGTCCTGTCCGGGGATTAACATTCAATGGACAGGATCAGCAAGGTGTCCTGTCCGGGGATTAACATTCAATGGACAGAATCAGCAAGGTGTCCTGTCCGGGGATTAACATTCAATGGACAGGATCAGCATGGGGTCCTGTCCGGGGATTAACATTCAATGGACAGGATCAGCAAGTTGTCCTGTCCGGGGATTAACATTCAATGGACAGGATCAGCATGGTGTCCTGTCCGGGGATTAACATTCAATGGACAGGATAAGCAAGGTGTCCTGTCCGGGGATTAACATTCAATGGACAGGATCAGCAACGTGTCCTGTCCGGGGATTAACATTCAATGGACAGGATCAGCAAGGTGTCCTGTCCGGGGATTAACATTCAATGGACAGGATCAGCATGGTGTCCTGTCCGGGGATTAACATTCAATGGACAGGATCAGCAAGGTGTCCTGTCCGGGGATTAACATTCAATGGACAGGATCAGCAAGGTGTCCTGTCCGGGCATTAACATTCAATGGACAGGATCAGCAAGGTGTCCTGTCTGGGGATTAACATTCAATGGACAGGATCAGCATGGTTTCCTGTCCGGGGATTAACATTCAATGGACAGGATCAGCAAGGTGTCCTGTCCGGGGATTTACATTCAATGGACAGGATCAGCATGGTGTCCTGTCCGGGGATTAACATTCAATGGACAGGATCAGCAAGGTGTCCTGTCCGGGGATTAACATTCAATGGACAGGATCAGCAAGGTGTCCTGTCCGGGGATTAACATTCAATGGACAGGATCAGCAAGGTTTCCTGTCTGGGGATTAACATTCAATGGACAGGATCAGCAAGGTGTCCTGTCCGGGGATTAACATTCAATGGACAGGATCAGCAAGGTTTCCTGTCTGGGGATTAACATTCAATGGACAGGATCAGCAAGGTGTCCTGTCCGGGGATTAATATTCAATGGACAGGATCAGCAAGCTGTCCTGTCCGGGGAATAACATTCAATGGACAAGATCAGCAAGGTGTCCTTTCCGGGGATTAACACCTGAACGGACAAAATCAGCAAGGTGTCCTGTCCGGGGATTAACATTCAATGGACAGGATCAGCAAGGTGTCCTCTCCGGGGATTCACATTCAATGGACAGGATCAGCATGGTGTCCTGTCCTGTTATTAACATTCAATGGACAGGATCAGCATGGTGTCCTGTCCTGGGATTAACATTCAATGGACAGGATCAGCAAGGTGTCCTGTCCGGGGATTAACATTCAATGGACAGGATCAGCAAGGTGTCTTGTCCGGGGATTCACATTCAATGGACAGGATCAGCATGGTGTCCTGTCCTGTTATTAACATTCAATGGACAGGATCAGCATGGTGTCCTGTCCTGGGATTAACATTCAATGGACAGGATCAGCAAGGTGTCCTGTCCGGGGATTAACATTCAATGGACAGGATCAGCAAGGTGTCCTGTCCGGGGATTAACATTCAATGGACAGGATCAGCATGGCGTCCTGTCCGGGGATTAACATTCAATGGACAGGAGCAGCATGGTGTCCTGTCAGGGGATTAACATTCAATGGACAGGATCAGCAAGGTGTCCTGTCCGGGGATTAACATTCAATGGACAGGATCAGCATGGGGTCCTGTCCGGGGATTAACATTCAATGGACAGGATCAGCAAGGTTTCCTGTCCGGGGATTAACATTCAATGGACAGGATCAGCATTGTGTCCTGTCCTGTTATTAACAATCAATGGACAGGATCAGCAAGGTGTCCTGTCCGGGGATTAACATTCAATGGACAGGATCAGCAAGGTGTCCTGTCCGGGGATTAACATTCAATGGACAGGATCAGCATGTTGTCCTGTCCGGTGATTAACATTCAATGGACAGGATCAGCAAGGTGTCCTGTCCGGGGATTAACATTCAATGGACAGGATCAGCAAGGTGTCCTGTCCGGGGATTAACATTCAATGGACAGGTTCAGCAAGGTGTCCTGTCCGATATTAACATTCAATGGACAGGATCAGCATGGTGTCCTGTCCTGTTATTAACATACAATGTACAGGATCAGCAAGGTGTCCTGTCCGGGAATTAACATTCAATGGACAGGATCAGCAAGGTGTCCGGTCCGGGAATTAACATTCAATGGACAGGATCAGCAAGGTGTCCTGTCCGGGGATTAACATTCAATGGACAGGATCAGCATGGTGTCCTGTCCGGGGATTAACATTCAATGGACAGGATCAGCAAGGTGTCCTGTCCGGGGATTAACATTCAATGGACAGGATCAGCAAGGTGTCCTGTCCGGGGATTAACATTCAATGGACAGGATCAGCAAGGTGCCCTGTCCGGGGATTCACATTCAATGGACAGGATCAGCAAGGTGTCCTGTCCGGGGATTAACATTCAATGGACAGGATCAGCATGGTGTCCTGTCCGGGGATTAACATTCAATGGACAGGATCAGCATGGTGTCCTGTCCGGGGATTAACATTCAATGGACAGGATCAGCAAGGTGTCCTGTCCGGGGATTAACATTCAATGGACAGGATCAGCAAGGTGTCCTGTCCGGGGATTCACATTCAATGGACAGGATCAGCAAGGTGTCCTGTCCGGGGATTAACATTCAATGGACAGGATCAGCATGGTGTCCTGTCCGGGGATTAACATTCAATGGACAGGATCAGCATGGTGTCCTGTCCTGTTATTAACATTCAATGGACAGGATCAGCAAGGTGTCCTGTCCGGGGATTAACATTCAATGGACAGGATCAGCAAGGTGTCCTGTCCGGGGATTCACATTCAATGGACAGGATCAGCAAGGTGTCCTGTCCGGGGATTCACATTCAATGGACAGGATCAGCAAGGTGTCCGGTCCGGGAATTAACATTCAATGGACAGGATCAGCAAGGTGTCCTGTCCGGGGATTAACATTCAATGGACAGGATCAGCATGGTGTCCTGTCCGGGGATTAACATTCAATGGACAGGATCAGCAAGGTGTCCTGTCCGGGGATTAACATTCAATGGACAGGATCAGCATGGTGTCCTGTCCGGGGATTAACATTCAATGGACAGGATCAGCATGGTGTCCTGTCCGGGGATTAACATTCAATGGACAGGATCAGCAAGGTGTCCTGTCCGGGGATTAACATTCAATGGACAGGATCATCATGGAGTCCTGTCCGGGGATTAACATTGAATGGACAGGATCAGCATGGGGTCCTGTCCGGGGATTAACATTCAATGGACAGGATCAGCAAGGTGTCCTGTCCGGGGATTAACATTCAATGGACAGAATCAGCAAGGTGTCCTGTCCGGGGATTAACATTCAATGGACAGGATCAGCATGGGGTCCTGTCCGGGGATTAACATTCAATGGACAGGATCAGCAAGGTGTCCTGTCCGGGGATTAACATTCAATGGACAGGATCAGCATGGTGTCCTGTCCGGGGATTAACATTCAATGGACAGGATAAGCAAGGTGTCCTGTCCGGGGATTAACATTCAATGGACAGGATCAGCAACGTGTCCTGTCCGGGGATTAACAATCAATGGACAGGATCAGCAAGGTGTCCTGTCCGGGGATTAACATTCAATGGACAGGATCAGCATGGTGTCCTGTCCGGGGATTAACATTCAATGGACAGGATCAGCAAGGTGTCCTGTCCGGGGATTAACATTCAATGGACAGGATCAGCAAGGTGTCCTGTCCGGGGATTAACATTCAATGGACAGGATCAGCAAGGTTTCCTGTCTGGGGATTAACATTCAATGGACAGGATCAGCATGGTTTCCTGTCCGGGGATTAACATTCAATGGACAGGATCAGCAAGGTGTCCTGTCCGGGGATTTACATTCAATGGACAGGATCAGCATGGTGTCCTGTCCGGGGATTAACATTCAATGGACAGGATCAGCAAGGTGTCCTGTCCGGGGATTAACATTCAATGGACAGGATCAGCAAGGTGTCCTGTCCGGGGATTAACATTCAATGGACAGGATCAGCAAGGTTTCCTGTCTGGGGATTAACATTCAATGGACAGGATCAGCAAGGTGTCCTGTCCGGGGATTAACATTCAATGGACAGGATCAGCAAGGTTTCCTGTCTGGGGATTAACATTCAATGGACAGGATCAGCAAGGTGTCCTGTCCGGGGATTAATATTCAATGGACAGGATCAGCAAGCTGTCCTGTCCGGGGAATAACATTCAAAGGACAAGATCAGCAAGGTGTCCTTTCCGGGGATTAACACCTGAACGGACAGGATCAGCAAGGTGTCCTGTCCGGGGATTAACATTCAATGGACAGGATCAGCAAGGTGTCCTCTCCGGGGATTCACATTCAATGGACAGGATCAGCATGGTGTCCTGTCCTGTTATTAACATTCAATGGACAGGATCAGCATGGTGTCCTGTCCTGGGATTAACATTCAATGGACAGGATCAGCAAGGTGTCCTGTCCGGGGATTAACATTCAATGGACAGGATCAGCAAGGTGTCCTGTCCGGGGATTCACATTCAATTGGCAGGATCAGCATGGTGTCCTGTCCGAGGATTAACATTCAATGGACAGGATCAGCAAGGTGTCCTGTCCGGGGACTCACATTCAATGGACAGGATCAGCATGGTGTCCTGTCCTGTTATTAACATTCAATGGACAGGATCAGCATGGTGTCCTGTCCTGGGATTAACATTCAATGGACAGGATCAGCAAGGTGTCCTGTCCGGGGATTAACATTCAATGGACAGGATCAGCAAGGTGTCCTGTCCGGGGATTAACATTCAATGGACAGGATCAGCATGGCGTCCTGTCCGGGGATTAACATTCAATGGAACGGATCAGCAAGGTGTCCTGTCCGGGGATTCACATTCAATGGACAGGATCAGCATGGTGTCCTGTCCTGTTATTAACATTCAATGGACAGGATCAGCAAGGTGTCCTGTCCTGGGATTAACATTCAATGGACAGGATCAGCAAGGTGTCCTGTCCGGGGATTAACATTCAATGGACAGGATCAGCATGGCGTCCTGTCCGGGGATTAACATTCAATGGAACGGATCAGCAAGGTGTCCTGTCCGGGGATTAACATTCAATGGACAGGATCAGCATGGTGTCCTGTCCGGGTATTAACATTCAATGGACAGGATCAGCAAGGTGTCCTGTCCGGGGATTAACAGTCAATGGACAGGATCAGCAAGGTGTCCTGTCCGGGGATTAACATTCAATGGACAGGAGCAGCATGGTGTCCTGTCAGGGGATTAACATTCAATGGACAGGATCAGCAAGGTGTCCTGTCCGGGGATTAACATTCAATGGACAGGATCAGCATGGGGTCCTGTCCGGGGATTAACATTCAATGGACAGGATCAGCAAGGTTTCCTGTCCGGGGATTAACATTCAATGGACAGGATCAGCATGGTGTCCTGTCCTGTTATTAACATTCATTGGACAGGATCAGCAAGGTGTCCTGTCCGGGGATTAACATTCAATGGACAGGATCAGCAATGTGTCCTGTCCGGGGATTAACATTCAATGGACAGGATCAGCAAGGTGTCCTGTCCGGGGATTAACATTCAATGGACAGGATCAGCAAGGTGTCCTGTCCGGGGATTAACATTCAATGGACAGGATCAGCAAGGTGTCCTGTCCGGGGATTAACATTCAATGGACAGGTTCAGCAAGGTGTCCTGTCCAGGGATTAACATTCAATGGACAGGATCAGCAAGTTGTCCTGTCCGGGGATTAACATTCAATGGACAGGATCAGCAAGGTGTCCTCTCCGGGGATTAACATTCAATGGACAGGATCAGCAAGTTGTCCTGTCCGGGGATTAACATTCAATGGACAGGATCAGCAAGGTGTCCTGTCCGGGGATTAACATTCAATGGACAGGATCAGCAAGGTGTCCTGTCCGGGGATTAACATTCAATGGACAGGATCAGCAAGGTGTCCTGTCCGGGGATTAACATTCAATGGACAGGATCAGCATGGTGTCCTGTCCTGTTATTAACATTCAATGGACAGGATCAGCAAGGTGTCCTGTCCGGGGATTAACATTCAATGGACAGGATCAGCAAGGTGTCCTGTCCGGGGATTAACATTCAATGGACAGGATCAGCAAGGTGTCCTGTCTGGGTATTAACATTCAATGTACAGGATCAGCAAGGTGTCCTGTCCGGGGATTAGCATTCAATGGACAGGATCAGCAAGGTGTCCTGTCCGGGGATTAACATTCAATGGACAGGATCAGCAAGGTGTCCTGTCCGGGGATTAACATTCAATGGACAGGGCTCCTAGGGACACATTCCAAACATGTCCGAGGATCAGGGGGTGGAGTCTGTATACAGGTCACTCAGGATAAATGTGTATCAAAATATTCCCAAACCAGTCCCGAATCAACAAACTCCCTGTACCCTTTCTCTCCGAAGAGAGTGACCAGCTTCCCCACTCTGGTTCAATGTGTGTGTGTGTGTGAGTGTGTGTGTGTGTGTGTGTGTGTGTGAGTGTGTGTGTGAGTGTGTGTGTGTGTGTGTGTGTGTGTGTGAGTGTGTGTGTGTGTGTGTGTGTCTCAACCTGCTTTTGAACTGTGATTTGTTTGTGTTGGGAAGTTGCTGAGAGAGTGAAAATGTCCTAGTTGTTGTTGTTTTAACCAATTCTATCTCTTTTTCTCCAGAGAAATTTTTATTCTGAAAACTGGACGGTGAGGATCCAAAGAGGGAAAGTCTGGGACAAGGACAAGGAGCTTCTTCCAGAGAGGGATAGACTGAGGCCTGGTCCACAGGCTTCACCCAGGTGAGTTGTGTCTGTTTATTTACCCAACCAATGTTTAATTTCCATATCTGAGAGACCAAGAGAGTCACAGAGAGAGCATGAGTGAAACAGAGATGTGAGTGAGATACAAAGAGAGATACAGAGAGAAACAAATGGAGCGGCAAAGGTCCCTCAATCTGTTTTAGCCTCTGGTTTATAACTGGGATATCTTTGTATTTGAATGTTGCTAAGAGATTGTGTAACTGTGAAGTTGGGGGGAGGTGGGTGGTGGAATCCTGGATCTTGCTGTGCTATTTTGTTTGGAAATGTTCTTGCTTTGTGTTTTAATCAATTCTTTTCCCTCTCTCTTCCCGCCAGGAATTTGGAGTTTGAAGTCTGCAATGTGACTATGAATCCATGGGCAGGAGCTTTTCCCCAGCTTGGATGGATGGACTCAGGACTGTTCCACAACCCCCACCCACCCACCCACGTGAGTTGTGTCTCTTCATGGCCCCGAGGTTTAATTTTAATCTCGGAGGGACCCTGGTTTTTGGATCATCGATGAAATGGTTTCTGTTAGATGATGGGCTGCTGGATTTAGAAACCCTGGGGTTAAAATATCCCGACCTTGCGATTAGTCAAAAACACATTAACCCTTTGGTGTGTTACAAAGAGGAGATTATAATCTGAAACCTGAGGTTGTTTAGAAGGTTGTTATTATTCCAAAATAAGACAGGGAGTTTAGCACCTTCTGGAGACTGATGGGTGGACTGGGGGAACCATTTTAATTCAGTTTATGCAGCATCTGTGTGTGGATTTCTCTCTCTCTCTCCATCCTCCTGATCTTGCTGTGCCCACAGTGGCCTGTGGTCTTTTCCCACAAGAGAGAGAGAAAGGAGAGGTCAGCGGAAAGAGGGGGAGAGACAACAAAACAGAGCAGAGTTGGGGTGATGGGGTTAAAGGACACAGGGTCTGGGGGTTGGGAGAGAGAGAGAGAGGGATCTCCCCGTGTGCAGTCACTGCCCAGCTCCCAGTCAGGGCCTTCCAGAAAGTGGGATTTGACACCCACTGAAATCCCAAGGCAGTGATTTTAAAATGTCTCCTGAGAGAATCCAGCTGCTTCCAGGTTTGAGTTTCAGCCCTTTCAGGGGGTTGTGGTGGTGGGGAGGGAGGGTACTGAGGGGATGGCCCCAGACTGGGGAATTCACACGGGGAAGGTGGAGGAGGGAGAGGCTTTCACATCAGGTGTGGAGATAGGGAACGTCATGGGATCATGCTGTGTAAAACAATAAAACACAGAGGCCACCAGCCTTTCCTGAACTGCATCAGTGACCACAAATGATAGAAATGGACTCAAGGAGGGTGAAGTAATGGAAGAGAGAGAGAGAGAGAGAGGGAGAGGGAGAGAGAGAGAGGGAGGGAGGGGGAGGGAGAGAGGGAGAGGGAGAGAGGAAGAGGGAGAGAGAGAGAGGGAGAGAGATGAGAGGGAGAGAGAGAGAGGGAGAGAGAGGGAGAGAAAGAGGGAGAGAGGGAGTGAGGGGGAGGGAGAGGGAGAGAGAGAGAGGGAGAGGGAGAGAGAGAGAGGGAGGGAGGGGGAGGGAGAGAGGGAGAGGGAGAGAGGAAGAGGGAGAGAGAGAGAGGGAGAGAGATGAGAGGGAGAGAGAGAGAGGGAGAGAGAGGGAGAGAAAGAGGGAGAGAGGGAGTGAGGGGGAGGGAGAGGGAGAGAGAGAGAGGGAGAGGGAGAGAGGGCCAGGGAGAGAGAGAGAGAGAGGAAGAGGGAGAGAGAGAGAGGGAGAGAGACGGAGTTGGAGAGAGAGAGAGGGAGAGAGAGGGAGAGAGAGAGCAAGAGAGGGAGAGAGAGAGAAGGAGAGAGGGAGAGAGATAGAGAGAGAGAGAGGGAGAGAGATGGAGAGGGAGAGAGAGATGGAGAGGGAGACAGAGAGAGAGAGGGAGCGAGAGGGAGAGAGAGGGAGAGAGAGGGAGAGAGAGAGAGAGAGGGAGAGGGGGAGAGAGAGAGAAAGAGAGAGGGAGGGAGAGAGAGGGAGAGAGAGGGAGAGAGAGGGAGAGAGAGAGGGAGAGGGGGGGAGGGAGAGAGAGAGGGAGTCAGGAAGAGGGCGAGAGGGAGAGAGAGAGGAAGAGGGCCTGAAATGAGAACCCGGAGTCTGTGTGAAGGCTTCTTCTCCCCCCAGAGTCATGTCGGAGTGTCAGACAGGCCGGGCCATGGGCTTTCCTTGTTTAAATGGAAGAGGCACCTGCCATTTCAATGTACTTTAATGTAGATGTGAGGGTGCGGGCAGGTGGAGAGGGTGGGGAGAGAGCAGCCCCCAGTCTCTGTCTCTCCAGCTTGTTCTCTCTCTCTCTATCTCTCTCTCTCTCTCTCTCCCCAGGCAATTCTCTCCATATTTCATCTTCCAATAACATGTCTGAAAACACCAATGTGATTTGTCGTTACTTTAATTGGGGGAGGGGGAGGGTGTTGGGGGAGAGAGAGAGGGGGCGAGGCCTATTCCCCACTCACTGTCCCACAATCCTCAGCCAATACATTGATAACTGGTCACCAGCAGGTGGGGAGTGGGATCCTGCTGTGTACACACAGTTTCCCCCCCTCCCGCTCTGTTCCTTGCCCCCCCACAACAGTGACCAAACTTTCAAAATAAAAGATTGAGGGAAAGGAGGAGGGTGCGGAGCGACAGGTAATGGGGGCAGAGAGAGAGGAGGGTGCGGAGGGAGGGACAGAGAGAGAGGAGGGTGCAGAGGGAGGGGCAGAAAGAGAGGAGGGTGCAGAGGGAGGGGCAGAGAGAGAGAGGAGGGTGCAGAGGGACAGAGAGAGAGACAGGAGGGTGCAGAGGGAGGGGTGATGAGGCAGAGAGAGAGGAGGGTGTGGAGGGAGGGACAGAGAGAGAGGAGGGTGTGTAGGGAGGGACAGAGAGAGAGGAGTGTGCAGAGGGTCGAGAAGAGAGAGAGAGGAAGATGTGGAGGGAGGGTCAGAGAGAGAGGAGAGTGCGGAGGGAGGGGTGATGGGGCAGAGAGAGAGGAGGGTGTGGAGCGAGGGGTGAAGGGGCAGAGAGAGAGGAGGATGTGGAGGGAGGGACAGAGAGAGAGGAGGGTGCGGAGGGAGGGACAGAGAGAGAGGAGGGTGCGGAGGGAGGGGCAGAGAGAGAGGAGGGTGCAGAGGGAGGGACAGAGAGAGAGGAGGGTGCAGAGGGAGGGGCAGAGAGAGAGCAGAATGCGGAGGGAGGGACAGAGAGAGAGGAGGGTGCGGAGGGAGGAACAGAGAGAGGAGGGTGCGGAAGGAGGGACAGAGAGAGAGGAGGTTGCGGAGGGAGGGACAGAGAGAGGAGTGTGCGGAGGGAGGGACAGAGAGAGAGGAAGTTGCGGAGGGAGGGGCAGAGAGAGAAGAGGGTGCGGAGGGAGGGACAGAGAGAGAGGATGGTGCGAAGGGAGGGCCAGAGAGAGAGGAGGGTGCGGAGGGAGGGACAGAGAGAGGAGTGTGCGTAGGGAGGGACAGAGAGAGGAGGGTGTGGAAGGAGGGACAGAGAGAGAGGAGGTTGCGGAGGGAGGGGCAGAGAGAGAAGAAGGTGTGGCGGGAGGGACAGAGAGAGAGGAGGGTGCGGAGGGAGGGACAGAGAGAGGAGTGTGCGTGGGAAGGGACAGAGAGAGGAGGGTGTGGAAGGAGGGACAGAGAGAGAGGAGGTTGCGGAGGGAGGGGCAGAGAGAGAAGAAGGTGTGAAGGGAGGGACAGAGAGAGAGGAGGGTGCAGAGGGAGGGGCAGAGAGAGAGGAGGTTGCTGAGGGAGGGACAGAGAGAGAGGAGGGTGCAGAGGGAGGGGCAGAGAGAGAGAGCAGGGTGCGGCATGAGGGACAGAGAGAGAGGAGAGTGCAGAGGGAAGGACAGAGAGAGAGGAGGGTGTGGAATGAGGGGTGATGGGGCAGAGAGAGAGAGTGTGTGGAGGGAGGGGTGATGGGGCTGAGATGGAGGAGGGTGTGGAGGGAGGGTCAGAGAGAGAGAAGGGTGCGGAGGGAGGGACAGGGAGAGAGGGGGGTGCGGTGGTTTGGGGCAGAGAGAGAGGAGGGTGCAGAGGGAGGGGCAGAGAGAGAGGAGGTCGCGGAGGGAGGGACAGAGAGAGAGGAAGGAGCGGAGAGAGGGTTGATGGGGGCAGAGAGAGAGGAGGGTGCAGAGGGAGGGACAGAGAGAGAGGGGGGTGCAGAGGGAGGGGCAGAGAGAGAGGAGTGTGCGGAGGGAGGGACAGAGAGAGAGGTGGGAGCGGAAAGACGGTTGATGGGGGCAGGGAGAGAGGAGGGTGTAGAGGGAGGGACAGAGAGAGAGGAGGGTGCAGAGGGAGGGGCAGAGAGAGAGTATAGTGAGGCGGGAGGGACAGAGAGAGAGGAGGGTGCGGATGGAGGGGCAGAGAGAGAGGAGGGTGTGAAGGGAGGGACAGAGAGAGAGGAGGGTGTGAAGGGAGGGACAGAGAGAGAGGAGGGTACGGAGGGAGGGACGCGAGAGAGGAGGGTGTGGAGGGAGGGGTGATGGGGCAGAGAGAGGGGAGGGTGTGGAGGGAGGGATAGAGAGAGAGGAGGGTGCGAAGGGAGGCACAGAGAGAGAGGAGGGTGCAGAGGGAGGGACAGAGGGAGAAGAGGGTGCAGAGGAATGGACAGAGAGAGAGGAGGGTGCAGAGGGAGGGGTGATGTGGCAGAGAGAGAGGAGGTTGTCGAGGGAGGGGTGATGGGGCAGAGAGAGAGGAGGGTGTGGAGTTAGGGACAGAGAGAGAGGAGGTTGCGGAAGGAGGGACAGAGAGAGAGGAGGGTGCGGAAGGAGGGACAGAGAGAGAGGAGGGTGCGGAGGTAGTGACAGGGAGAGAGGAGGGAGTGGTGATGTGGCAGAGAGAGAGGAGGTTGTGGAGGGAGGGGTGATGGGGCAGAGAGAGAGGAGGTTGTGGAGTGAGGGACAGAGAGAGAGGAGGGTGCGGAGGGAGGGGCAGAGAGAGAGGAGTGTGCGGAGGGAGGGACAGAGAGAGGAGTGTGCGGAGGGAGGGACAGAGAGAGAGGAAGTTGCGGATGTAGGGGCTGAGAGGGAAGAGGGTGCGGAGGGAGGGACAGAGAGAGAGGAGGGTGCGAAGGGAGGGCCAGAGAGAGAGGAGTTTGCTGAGGGAGGGGCAGAGATAGTGGAGGGTGCGGAGGGAGGGACAGAGAGATAGGAGGGTGTGGAGGGAAGGGTGATGGGGCAGAGAGAGAGGAGGGTGTGGAGGGAGGGACAGAGAGAGAGGAGGGTGTGGAGGGAGGGACAGAGAGAGAGGAGGGTGCGGAGGGAGGGGCAGAGAGAGAGGAGGGTGCGGAGGTAGTGACAGAGAGAGAGGAGGGTGTGGAGGGAGGGTCAGAGAGAGAGGAGAGTGCAGAGGGAGGGCCAGAGAGAGAGGAGAGTGCGGAGTGAAAGGGCAGAGAGAGAGGAGAGTGCGGAGGTAGTGACAGAGAGAGAGGAGGGTGCGGAGGCAGGGACAGAGAGAGAGGAGGTTGCGGAGGGAGGGGTGATGGGGCAGAGAGAGAGGAGGGTGTGGAGGGTGGGGTGATGGGGCAGAGAGAGAGGAGGGTGTGGAGGTAGGGACAGAGAGAGAGGAGGGTGCGGAGGGAGGGGCAGAGAGAGAGGAGGGTGCGGAGGCAGGGACAGAGAGAGAGGGGTGTGGAAGGAGGGACAGAGAGAGTGGAGGTTGTGGAGGGAGGGGCAGAGAGAGAAGAAGGTGCGGCGGGAGGGACAGAGAGAAAGGAGGGTGTGAAGGGAGGGACAGAGAGAGAGGAGGGTGCGAAGGGAGGGACAGAGAGAGAGGAGAGTGCGGAGGGAGGGGTGATGGGGCAGAGAGAGAGGAGGGTGTGGAGGTAGGGACAGAGAGAGAGAGGGTGCGGAGGGAGGGACAGAGAGAGAGAGGGTGCGGAGGGAGGGGCAGAGAGAGAGGAGGGTGCAGAGGGAGGGACAGAGAGAGAGGAGGGTGCGGAGGGAGGGGCAGAGAGAGAGGAGGGTGCGGAGCAGGGACAGAGAGAGGAGTGTGCGTGGGAAGGGACAGAGAGAGGAGGGTGTGGAAGGAGGGACAGAGAGAGAGGAGGTTGCGGAGGGAGGGGCAGAGAGAGAAGAAGGTGTGAAGGGAGGGACAGAGAGAGAGGAGGGTGCAGAGGGAGGGGCAGAGAGAGAGGAGGTTGCTGAGGGAGGGACAGAGAGAGAGGAGGGTGCAGAGGGAGGGGCAGAGAGAGAGAGCAGGGTGCGGCATGAGGGATAGAGAGAGAGGAGAGTGCAGAGGGAAGGACAGAGAGAGAGGAGGGTGTGGAATGAGGGGTGATGGGGCAGAGAGAGAGAGTGTGTGGAGGGAGGGGTGATGGGGCTGAGATGGAGGAGGGTGTGGAGGGAGGGTCAGAGAGAGAGAAGGGTGCGGAGGGAGGGACAGGGAGAGAGGGGGGTGCGGTGGTTTGGGGCAGAGAGAGAGGAGGGTGCAGAGGGAGGGGCAGAGAGAGAGGAAGGAGCGGAGAGAGGGTTGATGGGGGCAGAGAGAGAGGAGGGTGCAGAGGGAGGGACAGAGAGAGAGGGGGGTGCAGAGGGAGGGGCAGAGAGAGAGGAGTGTGCGGAGGGAGGGACAGAGAGAGAGGTGGGAGCGGAAAGACGGTTGATGGGGGCAGGGAGAGAGGAGGGTGTAGAGGGAGGGACAGAGAGAGAGGAGGGTGCAGAGGGAGGGGCAGAGAGAGAGTATAGTGAGGCGGGAGGGACAGAGAGAGAGGAGGGTGCGGATGGAGGGGCAGAGAGAGAGGAGGGTGTGAAGGGAGGGACAGAGAGAGAGGAGGGTACGGAGGGAGGGACGCGAGAGAGGAGGGTGTGGAGGGAGGGGTGATGGGGCAGAGAGAGGGGAGGGTGTGGAGGGAGGGATAGAGAGAGAGGAGGGTGCGAAGGGAGGCACAGAGAGAGAGGAGGGTGCAGAGGGAGGGACAGAGGGAGAAGAGGGTGCAGAGGCATGGACAGAGAGAGAGGAGGGTGCAGAGGGAGGGGTGATGTGGCAGAGAGAGAGGAGGTTGTCGAGGGAGGGGTGATGGGGCAGAGAGAGAGGAGGGTGTGGAGTTAGGGACAGAGAGAGAGGAGGTTGCGGAAGGAGGGACAGAGAGAGAGGAGGGTGCGGAAGGAGGGACAGAGAGAGAGGAGGGTGCGGAGGTAGTGACAGGGAGAGAGGAGGGAG
The DNA here is from genome assembly GCA_026770705.1 of Isurus oxyrinchus. Classification (NCBI taxonomy): domain Eukaryota; kingdom Metazoa; phylum Chordata; class Chondrichthyes; order Lamniformes; family Lamnidae; genus Isurus; species Isurus oxyrinchus. The sequence continues at coordinate 310,064 of JANJGN010000425.1, forward strand.
TGGTGATGTGGCAGAGAGAGAGGAGGTTGTGGAGGGAGGGGTGATGGGGCAGAGAGAGAGGAGGTTGTGGAGTGAGGGACAGAGAGAGAGGAGGGTGCGGAGGGAGGGGCAGAGAGAGAGGAGTGTGCGGAGGGAGGGACAGAGAGAGGAGTGTGCGGAGGGAGGGACAGAGAGAGAGGAAGTTGCGGATGTAGGGGCTGAGAGGGAAGAGGGTGCGGAGGGAGGGACAGAGAGAGAGGAGGGTGCGAAGGGAGGGCCAGAGAGAGAGGAGTTTGCTGAGGGATGGGCAGAGATAGTGGAGGGTGCGGAGGGAGGGACAGAGAGATAGGAGGGTGCGGAGGGAAGGGTGATGGGGCAGAGAGAGAGGAGGGTGTGGAGGGAGGGACAGAGAGAGAGGAGGGTGTGGAGGGAGGGACAGAGAGAGAGGAGGGTGCGGAGGGAGGGGCAGAGAGAGAGGAGGGTGCGGAGGTAGTGACAGAGAGAGAGGAGGGTGTGGAGGGAGGGTCAGAGAGAAGAGGAGAGTGCAGAGGGAGGGCCAGAGAGAGAGGAGAGTGCGGAGTGAAAGGGCAGAGAGAGAGGAGAGTGCGGAGGTAGTGACAGAGAGAGAGGAGGGTGCGGAGGCAGGGACAGAGAGAGAGGAGGTTGCGGAGGGAGGGGTGATGGGGCAGAGAGAGAGGAGGGTGTGGAGGGTGGGGTGATGGGGCAGAGAGAGAGGAGGGTGTGGAGGTAGGGACAGAGAGAGAGGAGGGTGCGGAGGGAGGGGCAGAGAGAGAGGAGGGTGCGGAGGCAGGGACAGAGAGAGAGGGGTGTGGAAGGAGGGACAGAGAGAGTGGAGGTTGCGGAGGGAGGGGCAGAGAGAGAAGAAGGTGCGGCGGGAGGGACAGAGAGAAAGGAGGGTGTGAAGGGAGGGACAGAGAGAGAGGAGGGTGCGAAGGGAGGGACAGAGAGAGAGGAGAGTGCGGAGGGAGGGGTGATGGGGCAGAGAGAGAGGAGGGTGTGGAGGTAGGGACAGAGAGAGAGGAGGGTGCGGAGGGAGGGACAGAGAGAGAGAGGGTGCGGAGGGAGGGGCAGAGAGAGAGGAGGGTGCAGAGGGAGGGACAGAGAGAGAGGAGGGTGCGGAGGGAGGGGCAGAGAGAGAGGAGGGTGCGGTGCAGGGACAGAGAGAGGAGTGTGAGGAGGGAGGGACAGAGAGAGAGGGAGTTGCGGAGGGAGGGGCAGAGAGAGAAGAGGGTGCGGATGGAGGGGCAGAGAGAGGAGTGTGAGGAGGGAGGGACAGAGAGAGAGGAGGGTGCGGAGGGAGGGACAGAGAGAGAGGAGGGTGCGGAGGGAGGGACAGAGAGAGAGGAGGTTGCGGAGGTAGTGACAGAGAGAGAGGAGGGTGCGAAGGGAGGGACAGAGAGAGAGGAGGGTGCAGAGGGAGGGGCCGAGAGAGAGGAGGGTGCAGAGGGAGGGGCAGAGAGAGAGGAGGTCGCGGAGGGAGGGACAGAGAGAGAGGAGGGTGCGGAGGGAGGGACAGAGAGAGAGGAGGGTGCGGAGGGAGGGACAGAGAGAGAGGAGGGTGCAGAGGGAGGGACAGAGAGAGAGGAGGGTGCAGAGGGAGGGGCAGAGAGAGAGGAGGTTGCGGAGGGAGGGACAGAGAGAGAGGAGGGTGCAGAGGGAGGGGCAGAGAGAGAGAGGGGTGCAGACGGAGGGGCAGAGAGAGAGAAGTATGCGGAGGGAGGGACAGAGAGAGAGGTGGGAGCGGAAAGACGGTTGATGGGGGCAGGGAGAGAGGAGGGTGTAGAGGGAGGGACAGAGAGAGAGGAGGGTGCAGAGGGAGGGGCAGAGAGAGAGTATAGTGAGGCGGGATGGACAGAGAGAGAGGAGGGTGCGGATGGAGGGGCAGAGAGAGAGGAGGGTGTGAAGGGAGGGACAGAGAGAGAGGAGGGTGCAGAGGGAGGGACAGAGAGAGAGGATGGTACGGAGGGAGGGACGCGAGAGAGGAGGGTGTGGAGGGAGGGGTGATGGGGCAGAGAGAGGGGAGGGTGTGGAGGGAGGGATAGAGAGAGAGGAGGGTGCGAAGGGAGGCACAGAGAGAGAGGAGGGTGCAGAGGGAGGGACAGAGGGAGAAGAGGGTGCAGAGGCATGGACAGAGAGAGAGGAGGGTGCAGAGGGAGGGACAGAGAGAGAGGAGGGTGCAGAGGGAGGGGTGATGTGGCAGAGAGAGAGGAGGTTGTCGAGGGAGGGGTGATGGGGCAGAGAGAGAGGAGGGTGTGGAGTTAGGGACAGAGAGAGAGGAGGTTGCGGAAGGAGGGACAGAGAGAGAGGAGGGTGCAGAAGGAGGGACAGAGAGAGAGGAGGGTGCGGAGTTAGTGACAGGGAGAGAGGAGGGAGTGGTGATGTGGCAGAGAGAGAGGAGGTTGTGGAGGGAGGGGTGATGGGGCAGAGAGAGAGGAGGTTGTGGAGTGAGGGACAGAGAGAGGAGTGTGCGGAGGGAGGGACAGAGAGAGGAGTGTGCGGAGGGAGGGACAGAGAGAGAGGAAGTTGCGGATGTAGGGGCTGAGAGGGAAGAGGGTGCGGAGGGAGGGACAGAGAGAGAGGAGGGTGTGAAGGGAGGGCCAGAGAGAGAGGAGTTTGCTGAGGGAGGGGCAGAGATAGTGGAGGGTGCGGAGGGAGGGACAGAGAGATAGGAGGGTGCGGAGGGAAGGGTGATGGGGCACAGAGAGAGGAGGGTCTGGTGGGAGGGACAGAGAGAGAGAGGGTGCGGAGGGAGGGGCAGAGAGAGAGGAGGGTGCAGAGGGAGGGACAGAGAGAGAGGAGTGTGAGGAGGGAGGGACAGAGAGAGAGGGAGTTGCGGAGGGAGGGGCAGAGAGAGAAGAGGGTGCGGAAGGAGGGGCAGAGAGAGGAGTGTGAGGAGGGAGGGACAGAGAGAGAGGAGGGTGCGGAGGGAGGGACGGAGAGAGAGGAGGGTGCGGAGGGAGGGACAGAGAGAGAGGAGGGTGCGGAGGTAGTGACAGAGAGAGAGGAGGGTGCGAAGGGAGGGACAGAGAGAGAGGAGGGTGCAGAGGGAGGGGCCGAGAGAGAGGAGGGTGCAGAGGGAGGGGCAGAGAGAGAGGAGGTCGCGGAGGGAGGGACAGAGAGAGAGGAGGGTGCGGAGGGTGGGACAGAGAGAGAGGAGGGTGCGGAGGGAGGGACAGAGAGAGAGGAGGGTGCAGAGGGAGGGACAGAGAGAGAGGAGGGTGCAGAGGGAGGGGCAGAGAGAGAGGAGGTTGCGGAGGGAGGGACAGAGAGAGAGGAGGGTGCAGAGGGAGGGGCAGAGAGAGAGAGCAGGGTGCGGAGTGAGGGACAGAGAGAGAGGAGAGTGCGGAATGAGGGGTGATGGGGCAGAGAGAGAGAGTGTGTGGAGGGAGGGGGTGATGGTGCTGAGATGTAGGAGGGTGTGGAGGGAGGGACAGAGAGAGAGGAGGGTGCGGAGGTAGGGACAGAGAGAGAGGAGGGTGCGGAGGGAGGGACAGAGAGAGAGGAGGGTGCGGAGGGATGGACAGGGAGAGAGTAGGGTGCGGAGGTAGGGGCAGAGAAAGAGGAGGGTGCAGAGGGAGGGGCAGAGAGAGAGGAGTGTGCGGAGGGAGGGACAGAGAGAGAGGGGGGAGCGGAGAGAGGGTTGATGGGGGCAGGGAGAGAGGAGGGTGCAGAGGGAGGGACAGAGAGAGAGGAGGGTGCAGAGGGAGGGGCAGAGAGAGAGGATGGTGAGGTGGGAGGGACAGAGAGAGAGGAGGGTGCGGATGGAGGGGCAGAGAGAGAGGAGGGTGCGAAGGGAGGGACAGAGAGAGAGGGGGGTGCAGAGGGAGGGACAGAGCGAGCGGAGGGTACGGAGGGAGGGTTGAGATAGAGGAGGGTGCGGAGGGAGTGACGAGAGAGAGGAGGGTGTGGAGGGAGGGGTGATGGGGCACAGAGAGAGGAGGGTGTGGAGGGAGGGACAGAGAGAGAGGAGGGTGCGGAGGGAGGGGCAGAGAGAGTGGAGAGTACGGAGGGAGGGGCAGAGAGAGAGGATGTGTGGATAGAGGGGCAGAAGGAGAGGAGGGTGCGGAGGGAGGGACAGAGAGAGAGGAGGGTGCGGAGGGAGGGACAGAGAGAGAGGAGGGTGCAAAGGGAGGGACAGAGAGAGAGGAGGGTGCAGAGGGAGGGACAGAGATAGAGGAGGGTGCGGAGGGAGTGACGAGAGAGAGGAGGGTGTGGAGGGAGGGGTGATGGGGCACAGAGAGAGGAGGGTGTGGAGGGAGGGACAGAGAGAGAGGAGGGTGCGGAGGGAGGGGCAGAGAGAGTGGAGGGTACGGAGGGAGGGGCAGAGAGAGAGGATGTGTGGATAGAGGGGCAGAAGGAGAGGAGGGTGCGGAGGGAGGGACAGAGAGAGAGGAGGGTGCGGAGGGAGGGACAGAGAGAGAGGAGGGTGTGGAGGGAGGGGTGATGGGGCAGAGAGAGAGAAGTGTGTGGAGGGAGGGACGGAGAGAGAGGACGGTGCGGAGGGAGGGACAGAGTGAGAGGAGTGTGCGGAGGGAGGGGCAGAGAGAGGAGTGTGCGGAGGGAGGGGCAGAGAGAGAGGAGTGTGCGGAGGGAGGGGCAGAGAGAGAGGAGTGTGCGGAGGGAGGGGCAGAGAGAGAGGAGGGTGCGGAGGGAGGGACAGAGAGAGAGGAGGGTGCGGAGGGAGGGGTGATGGGTACACAGAGAGAGGAGGGTGCAGAGGGAGGGACAGAGAGAAAGGAGGGTGCAGAGGGAGGGGCAAAGAGAGAGGATGGTGAGGCGGGAGGGACAGAGAGAGAGGAGGGTGCGGATGGAGGGGCAGAGTGAGAGGAGGGTGCGAAGGGAGGGACAGAGAGAGAGGAGGGTGCAGAGGGAGGGACAGAGAGAGAGGAGGGTGCAGAGGGAGGGACAGAGAGAGAGGAGGGTGTGGAGGGAGGGATGGAGAGAGAGGACGGTGCGGAGGGAGGGACAGAGTGAGAGGAGTGTGCGGAGGGAGTGGCAGAGAGAGAGGAGGGTGCGGAGGGAGGGGTGATGGGTACAGAGAGAGAGGAGGGTGCAGAGGGAGGGACAGAGTGAGAGGAGTGTGCGGAGGGAGGGGCAGAGAGAGGAGGGTGCGGAAGGAGGGACAGAGAGAGAGGAGTTTGCGGAGGGAGGGGCGAGCGAGAAGAGAGTGCGGAGGGAGGGACAGAGAGAGAGGAGGGTGCGAAGGAAGGGACCGAGAGAGAGGAGGGTGTAGAGGGAGGGGCAGAGAGAGAGGAGAGTGCGGAGGGAGGGGTGATGGTGCAGAGAGAGAGGAGGTTGTCGAGGGATGGGTGATGGGGAGAGAGAGAGGAGCATGTGGAGTGAGGGACAGAGAGAGAAGAGGGTGCGGAGGGAGGGGCAGAGATAGTGGAGGGTGCGGAGGGAGGGACAGAGAGATAGGAGGGTGCGGAGGGAAGGGTGATGGGGCACAGAGAGAGGAGGGTCTGGTGGGAGGGACAGAGGGAGAGAGGGTGCGGAGGGAGGGGCAGAGAGATAGGAGGGTGCAGAGGGAGGGACAGAGAGAGAGGAGGGTGCGGAGGGAGGGGCAGAGAGAGAGGAGGGTGCGGAGCAGGGACAGAGAGAGGAGTGTGAGGAGGGAGGGACAGAGAGAGAGGGAGTTGCGGAGGGAGGGGCAGAGAGAGAAGAGGGTGCGGATGGAGGGGCAGAGAGAGGAGTGTGAGGAGGGAGGGACAGAGAGAGAGGAGGGTGCGGAGGGAGGGACGGAGAGAGAGGAGGGTGCGGAGGGAGGGACAGAGAGAGAGGAGGGTGCGGAGGTAGTGACAGAGAGAGAGGAGGGTGCGAAGGGAGGGACAGAGAGAGAGGAGGGTGCAGAGGGAGGGGCCGAGAGAGAGGCGGGTGCAGAGGGAGGGGCAGAGAGAGAGGAGGTCGCGGAGGGAGGGACAGAGAGAGAGGAGGGTGCGGAGGGTGGGACAGAGAGAGAGGAGGGTGCGGAGGGAGGGACAGAGAGAGAGGAGGGTGCAGAGGGAGGGACAGAGAGAGAGGAGGGTGCAGAGGGAGGGGCAGAGAGAGAGGAGGTTGCGGAGGGAGGGACAGAGAGAGAGGAGGGTGCAGAGGGAGGGGCAGAGAGAGAGAGCAGGGTGCGGAGTGAGGGACAGAGAGAGAGGAGAGTGCGGAATGAGGGGTGATGGGGCAGAGAGAGAGAGTGTGTGGAGGGAGGGGTGATGGTGCTGAGATGTAGGAGGGTGTGGAGGGAGGGACAGAGAGAGAGGAGGGTGCGGAGGTAGGGACAGAGAGAGAGGAGGGTGCGGAGGGAGGGACAGAGAGAGAGGAGGGTGCGGAGGGATGGACAGGGAGAGAGTAGGGTGCGGAGGTAGGGGCAGAGAAAGAGGAGGGTGCAGAGGGAGGGGCAGAGAGAGAGGAGTGTGCGGAGGGAGGGACAGAGAGAGAGGGGGGAGCGGAGAGAGGGTTGATGGGGGCAGGGAGAGAGGAGGGTGCAGAGGGAGGGACAGAGAGAGAGGAGGGTGCAGAGGGAGGGGCAGAGAGAGAGGATGGTGAGGTGGGAGGGACAGAGAGAGAGGAGGGTGCGGATGGAGGGGCAGAGAGAGAGGAGGGTGCGAAGGGAGGGACAGAGAGAGAGGAGGGTGCAGAGGGAGGGACAGAGCGAGCGGAGGGTACGGAGGGAGGGTTGAGATAGAGGAGGGTGCGGAGGGAGTGACGAGAGAGAGGAGGGTGTGGAGGGAGGGGTGATGGGGCACAGAGAGAGGAGGGTGTGGAGGGAGGGACAGAGAGAGAGGAGGGTGCGGAGGGAGGGGCAGAGAGAGTGGAGAGTACGGAGGGAGGGGCAGAGAGAGAGGATGTGTGGATAGAGGGGCAGAAGGAGAGGAGGGTGCGGAGGGAGGGACAGAGAGAGAGGAGGGTGCGGAGGGAGGGACAGAGAGAGAGGAGGGTGCAAAGGGAGGGACAGAGAGAGAGGAGGGTGCAGAGGGAGGGACAGAGATAGAGGAGGGTGCGGAGGGAGTGACGAGAGAGAGGAGGGTGTGGAGGGAGGGGTGATGGGGCACAGAGAGAGGAGGGTGTGGAGGGAGGGACAGAGAGAGAGGAGGGTGCGGAGGGAGGGGCAGAGAGAGTGGAGGGTACGGAGGGAGGGGCAGAGAGAGAGGATGTGTGGATAGAGGGGCAGAAGGAGAGGAGGGTGCGGAGGGAGGGACAGAGAGAGAGGAGGGTGCGGAGGGAGGGACAGAGAGAGAGGAGGGTGTGGAGGGAGGGGTGATGGGGCAGAGAGAGAGAAGTGTGTGGAGGGAGGGACGGAGAGAGAGGACGGTGCGGAGGGAGGGACAGAGTGAGAGGAGTGTGCGGAGGGAGGGGCAGAGAGAGGAGTGTGCGGAGGGAGGGGCAGAGAGAGAGGAGTGTGCGGAGGGAGGGGCAGAGAGAGAGGAGTGTGCGGAGGGAGGGGCAGAGAGAGAGGAGGGTGCGGAGGGAGGGACAGAGAGAGAGGAGGGTGCGGAGGGAGGGGTGATGGGTACACAGAGAGAGGAGGGTGCAGAGGGAGGGACAGAGAGAAAGGAGGGTGCAGAGGGAGGGGCAAAGAGAGAGGATGGTGAGGCGGGAGGGACAGAGAGAGAGGAGGGTGCGGATGGAGGGGCAGAGAGAGAGGAGGGTGCGAAGGGAGGGACAGAGAGAGAGGAGGGTGCAGAGGGAGGGACAGAGAGAGAGGAGGGTGCAGAGGGAGGGACAGAGAGAGAGGAGGGTGTGGAGGGAGGGATGGAGAGAGAGGACGGTGCGGAGGGAGGGACAGAGTGAGAGGAGTGTGCGGAGGGAGTGGCAGAGAGAGAGGAGGGTGCGGAGGGAGGGGTGATGGGTACAGAGAGAGAGGAGGGTGCAGAGGGAGGGACAGAGTGAGAGGAGTGTGCGGAGGGAGGGGCAGAGAGAGGAGGGTGCGGAAGGAGGTACAGAGAGAGAGGAGTTTGCGGAGGGAGGGGCGAGCGAGAAGAGAGTGCGGAGGGAGGGACAGAGAGAGAGGAGGGTGCGAAGGAAGGGACCGAGAGAGAGGAGGGTGTAGAGGGAGGGGCAGAGAGAGAGGAGAGTGCGGAGGGAGGGGTGATGGTGCAGAGAGAGAGGAGGTTGTCGAGGGATGGGTGATGGGGAGAGAGAGAGGAGCATGTGGAGTGAGGGACAGAGAGAGAAGAGGGTGCGGAGGGAGGGGCAGAGATAGTGGAGGGTGCGGAGGGAGGGACAGAGAGATAGGAGGGTGCGGAGGGAAGGGTGATGGGGCACAGAGAGAGGAGGGTCTGGTGGGAGGGACAGAGAGAGAGAGGGTGCGGAGGGAGGGGCAGAGAGAGAGGAGGGTGCAGAGGGAGGGACAGAGAGAGAGGAGGGTGCGGAGGGAGGGGCAGAGAGAGAGGAGGGTGCGGAGCAGGGACAGAGAGAGGAGTGTGAGGAGGGAGGGACAGAGAGAGAGGGAGTTGCGGAGGGAGGGGCAGAGAGAGAAGAGGGTGCGGATGGAGGGGCAGAGAGAGGAGTGTGAGGAGGGAGGGACAGAGAGAGAGGAGGGTGCGGAGGGAGGGACGGAGAGAGAGGAGGGTGCGGAGGGAGGGACAGAGAGAGAGGAGGGTGCGGAGGTAGTGACAGAGAGAGAGGAGGGTGCGAAGGGAGGGACAGAGAGAGAGGAGGGTGCAGAGGGAGGGGCCGAGAGAGAGGAGGGTGCAGAGGGAGGGGCAGAGAGAGAGGAGGTCGCGGAGGGAGGGACAGAGAGAGAGGAGGGTGCGGAGGGTGGGACAGAGAGAGAGGAGGGTGCGGAGGGAGGGACAGAGAGAGAGGAGGGTGCAGAGGGAGGGACAGAGAGAGAGGAGGGTGCAGAGGGAGGGGCAGAGAGAGAGGAGGTTGCGGAGGGAGGGACAGAGAGAGAGGAGGGTGCAGAGGGAGGGGCAGAGAGAGAGAGCAGGGTGCGGAGTGAGGGACAGAGAGAGAGGAGAGTGCGGAATGAGGGGTGATGGGGGCAGAGAGAGAGAGTGTGTGGAGGGAGGGGTGATGGTGCTGAGATGTAGGAGGGTGTGGAGGGAGGGACAGAGAGAGAGGAGGGTGCGGAGGTAGGGACAGAGAGAGAGGAGGGTGCGGAGGGAGGGACAGAGAGAGAGGAGGGTGCGGAGGGATGGACAGGGAGAGAGTAGGGTGCGGAGGTAGGGGCAGAGAAAGAGGAGGGTGCAGAGGGAGGGGCAGAGAGAGAGGAGTGTGCGGAGGGAGGGACAGAGAGAGAGGGGGGAGCGGAGAGAGGGTTGATGGGGGCAGGGAGAGAGGAGGGTGCAGAGGGAGGGACAGAGAGAGAGGAGGGTGCAGAGGGAGGGGCAGAGAGAGAGGATGGTGAGGCGGGAGGGACAGAGAGAGAGGAGGGTGCGGATGGAGGGGCAGAGAGAGAGGAGGGTGCGAAGGGAGGGACAGAGAGAGAGGAGGGTGCAGAGGGAGGGACAGAGCGAGCGGAGGGTACGGAGGGAGGGTTGAGATAGAGGAGGGTGCGGAGGGAGTGACGAGAGAGAGGAGGGTGTGGAGGGAGGGGTGATGGGGCACAGAGAGAGGAGGGTGTGGAGGGAGGGACAGAGAGAGAGGAGGGTGCGGAGGGAGGGGCAGAGAGAGTGGAGAGTACGGAGGGAGGGGCAGAGAGAGAGGATGTGTGGATAGAGGGGCAGAAGGAGAGGAGGGTGCGGAGGGAGGGACAGAGAGAGAGGAGGGTGCGGAGGGAGGGACAGAGAGAGAGGAGGGTGCAAAGGGAGGGACAGAGAGAGAGGAGGGTGCAGAGGGAGGGACAGAGATAGAGGAGGGTGCGGAGGGAGTGACGAGAGAGAGGAGGGTGTGGAGGGAGGGGTGATGGGGCACAGAGAGAGGAGGGTGTGGAGGGAGGGACAGAGAGAGAGGAGGGTGCGGAGGGAGGGGCAGAGAGAGTGGAGGGTACGGAGGGAGGGGCAGAGAGAGAGGATGTGTGGATAGAGGGGCAGAAGGAGAGGAGGGTGCGGAGGGAGGGACAGAGAGAGAGGAGGTTGCGGAGGGAGGGACAGAGAGAGAGGAGTGTGTGGAGGGAGGGGTGATGGGGCAGAGAGAGAGAAGTGTGTGGAGGGAGGGACGGAGAGAGAGGACGGTGCGGAGGGAGGGACAGAGTGAGAGGAGTGTGCGGAGGGAGGGGCAGAGAGAGGAGTGTGCGGAGGGAGGGGCAGAGAGAGAGGAGTGTGAGGAGGGAGGGGCAGAGAGAGAGGAGTGTGCGGAGGGAGGGGCAGAGAGAGAGGAGGGTGCGGAGGGAGGGACAGAGAGAGAGGAGGGTGCGGAGGGAGGGGTGATGGGTACAGAGAGAGAGGAGTGTGCAGAGGGAGGGCCAGAGAGAAAGGAGGGTGCAGAGGGAGGGGCAAAGAGAGAGGATGGTGAGGCGGGAGGGACAGAGAGAGAGGAGGGTGCGGATGGAGGGGCAGAGAGAGAGGAGGGTGCGAAGGGAGGGACAGAGAGAGAGGAGGGTGCAGAGGGAGGGACAGAGAGAGAGGAGGGTGCAGAGGGAGGGACAGAGAGAGAGGAGGGTGTGGAGGGAGGGATGGAGAGAGAGGACGGTGCGGAGGGAGGGACAGAGTGAGAGGAGTGTGCGGAGGGAGGGGCAGAGAGAGAGGAGGGTGCGGAGGGAGGGGTGATGGGTACAGAGAGAGAGGAGGGTGCAGAGGGAGGGACAGAGTGAGAGGAGTGTGCGGAGGGAGGGGCAGAGAGAGGAGGGTGCGGAAGGAGGGACAGAGAGAGAGGAGTTTGCGGAGGGAGGGGCGAGCGAGAAGAGAGTGCGGAGGGAGGGACAGAGAGAGAGGAGGGTGCGAAGGAAGGGACCGAGAGAGAGGAGGGTGTAGAGGGAGGGGCAGAGAGAGAGGAGAGTGCGGAGGGAGGGGTGATGGTGCAGAGAGAGAGGAGGTTGTCGAGGGATGGGTGATGGGGAGAGAGAGAGGAGCATGTGGAGTGAGGGACAGAGAGAGAAGAGGGTGCGGAGGGATGGACAGCGAGAGCGGAGGTTTCATAGGGAGGGGCAGTGAGAGAGGAGTGTGCGGAAGGAGGGACAGAGAGAGAGGATGTTGCGGAGGGAGGGGCAGAGAGGGAGGAGGGTGCAGAGGGAGGGACAGAGAGAGAAGAGGTTGCGGAGGGAGGGGCGAGAGAGAAGAGGGTGCGGAGGGAGGGACAGGGAGAGAGGAGGGTGCGAAGGGAGGGACAGAGAGAGAGGAGGGTGCAGAGGGAGTGACAGAGAGAGAGGAGTGTGTAGAGGGAGGGACAGAGAGAGAGGCGGGTGCGGAGGGAGGGGTGATGTGGCAGAGAGAGAGGAGCGTGTGGAGTGAGGGACAGAGAGAGAGGAGTTTGCGGAGGGAGGGACAGAGAGAGAGGAGTGTGAGGAGGGAGGGGCAGAGAGAGAGGAGTGTGCGGAGGGAGGGACAGAGAGAGAGGAGAGTGCGGAGGGAGGGACAGAGTGAGAGGAGAGTGCGGAGCGAGGGGCAGAGAGAGAGGAGGGTGCGGAGCAGGGACAGAGAGAGGAGTGTAAGGAGGGAGGGACAGAGAGAGAGGGAGTTTGCGGAGGGAGGGGCAGAGAGAGAAGAGGGTGCAGATGGAGGGCCAGAGAGAGGAGTGTGAGGAGGGAGGGACAGAGAGAGAGGAGGGTGCGGAGGGAGGGACGGAGAGAGAGGAGGGTGCAGAGTGAGGGACAGAGAGAGAGGAGGTTGCGGAGGGAGGGGCAGAGAGAGAGGAGGGTGTGGAGATAGTGACAGAGAGAGAGGAGGGTACGAAGGGAGGGGCAGAGAGAGAGGAATGTGCAGAGGGAGGGACAGAGAGAGAGGAGGGTGCGAAGGGAGGGACAGAGAGAGAGGAGGGTGCAGAGGGAGGGGCCGAGAGAGAGGAGGGTGCAGAGGGAGGGGCAGAGAGAGAGAGCAGGGTGCGGAGTGAGGGACAGAGAGAGAGGAGGGTGCGGAATGAGGGGTGATGGGCAGAGAGAGAGAGAGTGTGCGGAGGGAGGGGTGATGGTGCTGAGATGTAGGAGGGTGTGGAGGGAGGGACAGAGAGAGAGGAGGGTGCGGAGGGAGGGACAGAGAGAGAGGAGGGTGCAGAGGGAGGGGCAGAGAGAGAGGAGTGTGCGGAGGGAGGGACAGAGAGAGAGGGGGGAGCGGAGAGAGGGTTGATGGGGGCAGGGAGAGAGGAGGGTGTGGAGGGAGGGACAGAGAGAGAGGAGGGTGCAGAGGGAGGGGCAGAGAGAGAGGATGGTGAGGCGGGAGGGACAGACAGAGAGGAGGGTGCGGATGGAGGGGCAGAGAGAGAGGAGGGTGCGAAGGGAGGGACAGAGAGAGAGGAGGGTGCAGAGGGAGGGACAGAGATAGAGGAGGGTGCGGAGGGAGTGACGAGAGAGAGGAGGGTTTGGAGGGAGGGGTGATGGGGCACAGAGAGAGGAGGGTCTGGTGGGAGGGACAGAGAGAGAGGAGGGTGCGGAGGGAGGGGCTGAGAGAGAGGAGGGTGCGGAGGGAGGGACAGAGAGATGAGGGTGCGGAAGGTGTGACAGAGAGAGAGGAGGTTGCGGAGGGAGGGGCGAGAGAGAAGAGGGTGCGGAGGGAGGGCCAGAGAGAGAGGAGGGTGCGAAGGGAGGGACAGAGAGAGAGGAGGGTGCAGAGGGAGAGGTGATGTGGCAGAGAGAGAGGAGGTTGTGGAGGGAGGGATGATGGGGCAGTGAGAGAGGAGGGTGTGGAGTGAGGGACAGAGAGAGAGGAGGGTGCGGAGGGAGGGATAGAGAGAGAGGAGGGTGCGGAGGGAGGGACAGAGAGCGGAGTGTGCGGAGGGAGGGACAGAGAGAGAGGAGGGTGCGGAGGTAGTGACAGGGAGAGAGGAGGGAGTGGTGATGTGGCAGAGCGAGAGGAGGTTGTGGAGGGAGGGGTGATGGGGCAGAGAGAGAGGAGGGTGTGGAGTGAGGGACAGAGAGAGAGGAGGGTGTGGACTGAGGGACAGAGAGAGAGGAGGGTGCGGAGGGAGGGACAGAGAGAGAGGAGGGTGCGGAGGGAGGGACAGAGAGCGGAGTGTGCGGAGGGAGGGACAGAGAGAGAGGAAGTTGCGGAGTAAGGGGCTGAGAGGGAAGAGGGTGCGGAGTGGGGACAGAGAGAGAGGAGGGTGCGAAGGGAGGGCCAGAGAGAGAGGAGTTTGCTGAGGGAGGGGCAGAGATAGTGGAGGGTGCGGAGGGAGGGACAGAGAGATAGGAGGGAGCGGAGGGAGGGGTGATGGGGCAGAGAGAGAGGAGGGTGTGGAGGGAGGTACAAACAGAGAGGAGGGTGTGGAGGGAGGGACAGAGAGAGAGGAGGGTGCAGAGGGAGGGACAGAGATAGAGGAGGGTGCGGAGGGAGTGACGAGAGAGAGGAGGGTGTGGAGGGAGGGGTGATGGGGCACAGAGAGAGGAGGGTGTGGAGGGAGGGACAGAGAGAGAGGAGGGTGCGGAGGGAGGGGCAGAGAGAGTGGAGGGTACGGAGGGAGGGGCAGAGAGAGAGGATGTGTGGATAGAGGGGCAGAAGGAGAGGAGGGTGCGGAGGGAGGGACAGAGAGAGAGGAGGGTGCGGAGGGAGGGACAGAGAGAGAGGAGGGTGTGGAGGGTGGGGTGATGGGGCAGAGAGAGAGAAGTGTGTGGAGGGAGGGACGGAGAGAGAGGACGGTGCGGAGGGAGGGACAGAGTGAGAGGAGTGTGCGGAGGGAGGGGCAGAGAGAGGAGGGTGCGGAGGGAGGGGCAGAGAGAGAGTAGTGTGCGGAGGGAGGGGCAGAGAGAGAGGAGTGTGCGGAGGGAGGGGCAGAGAGAGAGGAGTGTGCGGAGGGAGGGACAGAGAGAGAGGAGGGTGCAGAGGGAGGGACAGAGAGAAAGGAGGGTGCAGAGGGAGGGCAAAGAGAGAGGATGGTGACGCGGGAGGGACAGAGAGAGAGGAGGTTGCGGATGGAGGGGCAGAGAGAGAGGAGGGTGCGAAGGGAGGGACAGAGAGAGAGGAGGGTGCAGAGGGAGGGACAAAGAGAGAGGAGGGTGCAGAGGGAGGGACAGAGAGAGAGGAGGGTGTGGAGGGAGGGATGGAGAGAGAGGACGGTGCGGAGGGAGGGACAGAGTGAGAGGAGTGTGCGGAGGGAGGGGCAGAGAGAGAGGAGTGTGCGGAGGGAGGGGCAGAGTGAGAGGAGGGTGCGGAGGGAGGGACAGAGAGAGAGGAGGGTGCGGAGGGAGGGGTGATGGGTACAGAGAGAGAGGAGGGTGCAGAGGGAGGGACAGAGTGAGAGGCGTGTGTAGAGGGAGGGACAGAGAGAGAGGCGGGTGCGGAGGGAGGGGCAGAGAGAGGAGGGTGCGGAAGGAGGGACAGAGAGAGAGGAGTTTGCAGTGGGAGGGGCGAGAGAGAAGAGAGTGCGGAGGGAGGGACAGAGAGAGAGGAGGGTGCGAAGGAAGGGACAGAGAGAGAGGAGGGTGTAGAGGGAGGGGCAGAGAGAGAGGAGAGTGCGGAGGGAGGGGTGATGGTGCAGAGAGAGAGGAGGTTGTCGAGGGATGGGTGATGGGGAGAGAGAGAGGAGCGTGTGGAGTGAGGGACAGAGAGAGAAGAGGGTGCGGAGGGATGGACAGCGAGAGCGGAGGGTTCAGAGGGAGGGGCAGTGAGAGAGGAGTGTGCGGAAGGAGGGACAGAGAGAGAGGATGTTGCGGAGGGAGGGGCAGAGAGAGAGGAGGGTGCAGAGGGAGGGACAGAGAGAGAAGAGGTTGCGGAGGGAGGGGCGAGAGAGAAGAGGGTGCGGAGGGAGGGACAGGGAGAGAGGAGGGTGCGAAGGGAGGGACAGAGAGAGAGGAGGGAGCAGAGGGAGTGACAGAGAGAGAGGAGTGTGTAGAGGGAGGGACAGAGAGAGAGGCGGGTGCGGAGGGAGGGGTGTTGTGGCAGAGAGAGAGGAGCGTGTGGAGTGAGGGACAGAGAGAGAGGAGTTTGCGGAGGGAGGGACAGAGAGAGAGGAGTGTGCGGAGGGAGGGGCAGAGAGAGAGGAGTGTGCGGAAGGAGGGACAGAGAGAGAGGAGAGTGCGGAGGGAGGGACAGAGTGAGAGGAGAGTGCGGAGCGAGGGGCAGAGAGAGAGGATGGTGCGGAGCAGGGACAGAGAGAGGAGTGTAAGGAGGGAGGGACAGAGAGAGAGGGAGTTTGCGGAGGGAGGGGCAGAGAGAGAAGAGGGTGCAGATGGGGGGCCAGAGAGAGGCGTGTGAGGAGGGAGGGACAGAGAGAGAGGAGGGTGCGGAGGGAGGGACAGAGAGAGAGGAGGGTGCGGAGTGAGGGACAGAGAGAGAGGAGGTTGCGGAGGGAGGGGCAGAGAGAGAGGAGGGTGTGGAGATAGTGACAGAGAGAGAGGAGGGTACGAAGGGAGGGGCAGAGAGAGAGGAATGTGCAGAGGGAGGGACAGAGAGAGAGGAGGGTGCGAAGGGAGGGACAGAGAGAGCGGAGGGTGCAGAGGGAGGGGCCGAAGAGAGGAGGGTGCAGAGGGAGGGGCAGAGAGAGAGGAGGTTGCGGAGGGAGGGACAGAGAGAGAGGAGGGTGCAGAGGGAGGGGCAGAGAGAGAGAGCAGGGTGCGGAGTGAGGGACAGAGAGAGAGGAGGGTGCGGAGCAGGGACAGAGAGAGGAGTGTAAGGAGGGAGGGACAGAGAGAGAGGGAGTTTGCGGAGGGAGGGGCAGAGAGAGAAGAGGGTGCAGATGGGGGGCCAGAGAGAGGCGTGTGAGGAGGGAGGGACAGAGAGAGAGGAGGGTGCGGAGGGAGGGACAGAGAGAGAGGAGGGTGCGGAGTGAGGGACAGAGAGAGAGGAGGTTGCGGAGGGAGGGGCAGAGAGAGAGGAGGGTGTGGAGATAGTGACAGAGAGAGAGGAGGGTACGAAGGGAGGGGCAGAGAGAGAGGAATGTGCAGAGGGAGGGACAGAGAGAGAGGAGGGTGCGAAGGGAGGGACAGAGAGAGCGGAGGGTGCAGAGGGAGGGGCCGAGAGAGAGGAGGGTGCAGAGGGAGGGGCAGAGAGAGAGGAGGTTGCGGAGGGAGGGACAGAGAGAGAGGAGGGTGCAGAGGGAGGGGCAGAGAGAGAGAGCAGGGTGCGGAGTGAGGGACAGAGAGAGAGGAGGGTGCGGAATGAGGGGTGATGGGCAGAGAGAGAGAGAGTGTGTGGAGGGAGGGGTGATGGTGCTGAGATGTAGGAGGGTGTGGAGGGAGGGGTGATGGTGCTGAGCTGTAGGAGGGTGTGGAGGGAGGGACAGAGAGAGAGGAGGGTGCGGAGGGAGGGACAGAGAGAGAGGAGGGTGCGGAGGGAGGGACAGGGAGAGAGTAGGGTGCGGAGGTAGGGGCAGAGAGAGAGGAAGGTGCAGAGGGAGGGGCAGAGAGAGAGGAGTGTGCGGAGGGAGGGACAGAGAGAGAGGGGGGAGCGGAGAGAGGGTTGATGGGGGCAGGGAGAGAGGAGGGTGTGGAGGGAGGGACAGAGAGAGAGGAGGGGGCAGAGGGAGGGGCAGAGAGAGAGGATGGTGAGGCGGGAGGGACAGAGAGAGAGGAGGGTGCGGATGGAGGGGCAGAGAGAGAGGAGGGTGCGAAGGGAGGGACAGAGAGAGAGGAGGGTGCAGAGGGAGGGACAGAGATAGAGGAGGGTGCGGAGGGAGTGACGAGAGAGAGGAGGGTGTGGAGGGAGGGGTGATGGGGCACAGAGAGAGGAGGGTCTGGTGGGAGGGACAGAGAGAGAGGAGGGTGCGGAGGGAGGGGCTGAGAGAGAGGAGGGTGCGGAGGGAGGGACAGAGAGAGAGGAGGATGCGGAGGGAGGGACAGAAAGAGAGGAGAGTGCGGAGGGAGGGACAGAGAGAGAGGAGGGTGCGGAGGGAGGGACAGATAGAGGAGGGTGTAGAGGGATGGACAGAGAGATGAGGGTGCGGAAGGTGTGACAGAGAGAGAGGAGGTTGCGGAGGGAGGGGCGAGAGAGAAGAGGGTGCGGAGGGAGGGCCAGAGAGAGAGGAGGGTGCGAAGGGAGGGACAGAGAGAGAGGAGGTTGCAGAGGGAGAGGTGATGTGGCAGAGAGAGAGGAGGTTGTGGAGGGAGGGATGATGGGGCAGTGAGAGAGGAGGGTGTGGAGTGAGGGACAGAGAGAGAGGAGGGTGCGGAGTGAGGGATAGAGAGAGAGGAGGGTGCGGAGGGAGGGACAGAGAGCGGAGTGTGCGGAGGGAGGGACAGAGAGAGAGGAGGGTGCGGAGGTAGTGACAGGGAGAGAGGAGGGAGTGGTGATGTGGCAGAGCGAGAGGAGGTTGTGGAGGGAGGGCTGATGGGGCAGAGAGAGAGGAGGGTGTGGAGTGAGGGACAGAGAGAGAGGAGGGTGCGGAGGGAGGGACAGAGAGAGAGGAGGGTGCGGAGGGAGGGACAGAGAGCGGAGTGTGCGGAGGGAGGGACAGAGAGAGAGGAGGGTGCGGAGGTAGTGACAGGGAGAGAGGAGGGAGTGGTGATGTGGCAGAGCGAGAGGAGGTTGTGGAGGGAGGGGTGATGGGGCAGAGAGAGAGGAGGGTGTGGAGTGAGGGACAGAGAGAGAGGAGGGTGTGGACTGAGGGACAGAGAGAGAGGAGGGTGCGGAGGGAGGGACAGAGAGAGAGGAGGGTGCGGAGGGAGGGACAGAGAGCGGAGTGTGCGGAGGGAGGGACAGAGAGAGAGGAAGTTGCGGAGTAAGGGGCTGAGAGGGAAGAGGGTGCGGAGTGGGGACAGAGAGAGAGGAGGGTGCGAAGGGAGGGCCAGAGAGAGAGGAGTTTGCTGAGGGAGGGGCAGAGATAGTGGAGGGTGCGGAGGGAGGGACAGAGAGATAGGAGGGAGCGGAGGGAGGGGTGATGGGGCAGAGAGAGAGGAGGGTGTGGAGGGAGGTACAAACAGAGAGGAGGGTGTGGAGGGAGGGACAGAGAGAGAGGAGGGTGCAGAGGGAGGGACAGAGATAGAGGAGGGTGCGGAGGGAGTGACGAGAGAGAGGAGGGTGTGGAGGGAGGGGTGATGGGGCACAGAGAGAGGAGGGTGTGGAGGGAGGGACAGAGAGAGAGGAGGGTGCGGAGGGAGGGGCAGAGAGAGTGGAGGGTACGGAGGGAGGGGCAGAGAGAGAGGATGTGTGGATAGAGGGGCAGAAGGAGAGGAGGGTGCGGAGGGAGGGACAGAGAGAGAGGAGGGTGCGGAGGGAGGGACAGAGAGAGAGGAGGGTGTGGAGGGTGGGGTGATGGGGCAGAGAGAGAGAAGTGTGTGGAGGGAGGGACGGAGAGAGAGGACGGTGCGGAGGGAGGGACAGAGTGAGAGGAGTGTGCGGAGGGAGGGGCAGAGAGAGGAGGGTGCGGAGGGAGGGGCAGAGAGAGAGTAGTGTGCGGAGGGAGGGGCAGAGAGAGAGGAGTGTGCGGAGGGAGGGGCAGAGAGAGAGGAGTGTGCGGAGGGAGGGACAGAGAGAGAGGAGGGTGCAGAGGGAGGGACAGAGAGAAAGGAGGGTGCAGAGGGAGGGCAAAGAGAGAGGATGGTGACGCGGGAGGGACAGAGAGAGAGGAGGTTGCGGATGGAGGGGCAGAGAGAGAGGAGGGTGCGAAGGGAGGGACAGAGAGAGAGGAGGGTGCAGAGGGAGGGACAAAGAGAGAGGAGGGTGCAGAGGGAGGGACAGAGAGAGAGGAGGGTGTGGAGGGAGGGATGGAGAGAGAGGACGGTGCGGAGGGAGGGACAGAGTGAGAGGAGTGTGCGGAGGGAGGGGCAGAGAGAGAGGAGTGTGCGGAGGGAGGGGCAGAGTGAGAGGAGGGTGCGGAGGGAGGGACAGAGAGAGAGGAGGGTGCGGAGGGAGGGGTGATGGGTACAGAGAGAGAGGAGGGTGCAGAGGGAGGGACAGAGTGAGAGGCGTGTGTAGAGGGAGGGACAGAGAGAGAGGCGGGTGCGGAGGGAGGGGCAGAGAGAGGAGGGTGCGGAAGGAGGGACAGAGAGAGAGGAGTTTGCAGTGGGAGGGGCGAGAGAGAAGAGAGTGCGGAGGGAGGGACAGAGAGAGAGGAGGGTGCGAAGGAAGGGACAGAGAGAGAGGAGGGTGTAGAGGGAGGGGCAGAGAGAGAGGAGAGTGCGGAGGGAGGGGTGATGGTGCAGAGAGAGAGGAGGTTGTCGAGGGATGGGTGATGGGGAGAGAGAGAGGAGCGTGTGGAGTGAGGGACAGAGAGAGAAGAGGGTGCGGAGGGATGGACAGCGAGAGCGGAGGGTTCAGAGGGAGGGGCAGTGAGAGAGGAGTGTGCGGAAGGAGGGACAGAGAGAGAGGATGTTGCGGAGGGAGGGGCAGAGAGAGAGGAGGGTGCAGAGGGAGGGACAGAGAGAGAAGAGGTTGCGGAGGGAGGGGCGAGAGAGAAGAGGGTGCGGAGGGAGGGACAGGGAGAGAGGAGGGTGCGAAGGGAGGGACAGAGAGAGAGGAGGGAGCAGAGGGAGTGACAGAGAGAGAGGAGTGTGTAGAGGGAGGGACAGAGAGAGAGGCGGGTGCGGAGGGAGGGGTGATGTGGCAGAGAGAGAGGAGCGTGTGGAGTGAGGGACAGAGAGAGAGGAGTTTGCGGAGGGAGGGACAGAGAGAGAGGAGTGTGCGGAGGGAGGGGCAGAGAGAGAGGAGTGTGCGGAAGGAGGGACAGAGAGAGAGGAGAGTGCGGAGGGAGGGACAGAGTGAGAGGAGAGTGCGGAGCGAGGGGCAGAGAGAGAGGATGGTGCGGAGCAGGGACAGAGAGAGGAGTGTAAGGAGGGAGGGACAGAGAGAGAGGGAGTTTGCGGAGGGAGGGGCAGAGAGAGAAGAGGGTGCAGATGGGGGGCCAGAGAGAGGCGTGTGAGGAGGGAGGGACAGAGAGAGAGGAGGGTGCGGAGGGAGGGACAGAGAGAGAGGAGGGTGCGGAGTGAGGGACAGAGAGAGAGGAGGTTGCGGAGGGAGGGGCAGAGAGAGAGGAGGGTGTGGAGATAGTGACAGAGAGAGAGGAGGGTACGAAGGGAGGGGCAGAGAGAGAGGAATGTGCAGAGGGAGGGACAGAGAGAGAGGAGGGTGCGAAGGGAGGGACAGAGAGAGCGGAGGGTGCAGAGGGAGGGGCCGAAGAGAGGAGGGTGCAGAGGGAGGGGCAGAGAGAGAGGAGGTTGCGGAGGGAGGGACAGAGAGAGAGGAGGGTGCAGAGGGAGGGGCAGAGAGAGAGAGCAGGGTGCGGAGTGAGGGACAGAGAGAGAGGAGGGTGCGGAGCAGGGACAGAGAGAGGAGTGTAAGGAGGGAGGGACAGAGAGAGAGGGAGTTTGCGGAGGGAGGGGCAGAGAGAGAAGAGGGTGCAGATGGGGGGCCAGAGAGAGGCGTGTGAGGAGGGAGGGACAGAGAGAGAGGAGGGTGCGGAGGGAGGGACAGAGAGAGAGGAGGGTGCGGAGTGAGGGACAGAGAGAGAGGAGGTTGCGGAGGGAGGGGCAGAGAGAGAGGAGGGTGTGGAGATAGTGACAGAGAGAGAGGAGGGTACGAAGGGAGGGGCAGAGAGAGAGGAATGTGCAGAGGGAGGGACAGAGAGAGAGGAGGGTGCGAAGGGAGGGACAGAGAGAGCGGAGGGTGCAGAGGGAGGGGCCGAGAGAGAGGAGGGTGCAGAGGGAGGGGCAGAGAGAGAGGAGGTTGCGGAGGGAGGGACAGAGAGAGAGGAGGGTGCAGAGGGAGGGGCAGAGAGAGAGAGCAGGGTGCGGAGTGAGGGACAGAGAGAGAGGAGGGTGCGGAATGAGGGGTGATGGGCAGAGAGAGAGAGAGTGTGTGGAGGGAGGGGTGATGGTGCTGAGATGTAGGAGGGTGTGGAGGGAGGGGTGATGGTGCTGAGCTGTAGGAGGGTGTGGAGGGAGGGACAGAGAGAGAGGAGGGTGCGGAGGGAGGGACAGAGAGAGAGGAGGGTGCGGAGGGAGGGACAGGGAGAGAGTAGGGTGCGGAGGTAGGGGCAGAGAGAGAGGAAGGTGCAGAGGGAGGGGCAGAGAGAGAGGAGTGTGCGGAGGGAGGGACAGAGAGAGAGGGGGGAGCGGAGAGAGGGTTGATG
Organism: Isurus oxyrinchus; assembly: GCA_026770705.1. Taxonomy (NCBI): domain Eukaryota; kingdom Metazoa; phylum Chordata; class Chondrichthyes; order Lamniformes; family Lamnidae; genus Isurus; species Isurus oxyrinchus. The sequence goes on from JANJGN010000425.1 coordinate 331,085, forward strand.
GGGGCAGGGAGAGAGGAGGGTGTGGAGGGAGGGACAGAGAGAGAGGAGGGGGCAGAGGGAGGGGCAGAGAGAGAGGATGGTGAGGCGGGAGGGACAGAGAGAGAGGAGGGTGCGGATGGAGGGGCAGAGAGAGAGGAGGGTGCGAAGGGAGGGACAGAGAGAGAGGAGGGTGCAGAGGGAGGGACAGAGATAGAGGAGGGTGCGGAGGGAGTGACGAGAGAGAGGAGGGTGTGGAGGGAGGGGTGATGGGGCACAGAGAGAGGAGGGTCTGGTGGGAGGGACAGAGAGAGAGGAGGGTGCGGAGGGAGGGGCTGAGAGAGAGGAGGGTGCGGAGGGAGGGACAGAGAGAGAGGAGGATGCGGAGGGAGGGACAGAAAGAGAGGAGAGTGCGGAGGGAGGGACAGAGAGAGAGGAGGGTGCGGAGGGAGGGACAGATAGAGGAGGGTGTAGAGGGATGGACAGAGAGATGAGGGTGCGGAAGGTGTGACAGAGAGAGAGGAGGTTGCGGAGGGAGGGGCGAGAGAGAAGAGGGTGCGGAGGGAGGGCCAGAGAGAGAGGAGGGTGCGAAGGGAGGGACAGAGAGAGAGGAGGTTGCAGAGGGAGAGGTGATGTGGCAGAGAGAGAGGAGGTTGTGGAGGGAGGGATGATGGGGCAGTGAGAGAGGAGGGTGTGGAGTGAGGGACAGAGAGAGAGGAGGGTGCGGAGTGAGGGATAGAGAGAGAGGAGGGTGCGGAGGGAGGGACAGAGAGCGGAGTGTGCGGAGGGAGGGACAGAGAGAGAGGAGGGTGCGGAGGTAGTGACAGGGAGAGAGGAGGGAGTGGTGATGTGGCAGAGCGAGAGGAGGTTGTGGAGGGAGGGCTGATGGGGCAGAGAGAGAGGAGGGTGTGGAGTGAGGGACAGAGAGAGAGGAGGGTGCGGAGGGAGGGACAGAGAGAGAGGAGGGTGCGGAGGGAGGGACAGAGAGCGGAGTGTGCGGAGGGAGGGACAGAGAGAGAGGAAGTTGCGGAGTAAGGGGCTGAGAGGGAAGAGGGTGCGGAGGGGGGACAGAGAGAGAGGAGGGTGCGAAGGGAGGGCCAGAGAGAGAGGAGTTTGCTGAGGGAGGGGCAAAGATAGTGGAGGGTGCGGAGGGAGGGACAGAGAGATAGGAGGGTGCGGAGGGAGGGGTGATGGGGCAGAGAGAGAGGAGGGTGTGGAGGGAGGTACAAAGAGAGAGGAGGGTGTGGAGGGAGGGACAGAGAGAGAGGAGGGTGCGGAGGGAGGGGCAGAGAGAGAGGAGGGTGCGGAGGTAGTGACAGGGAGAGAGGAGGGTTTGGTGGGAGGGTCAGAGAGAGAGGAGAGTGCAGAGGGAGGGCCAGAGAGAGAGGAGTGTGCGGAGTGAGGGGCAGAGAGAGAGGAGGGTGCGGAGGGAGTGACAGAGAGAGAGGAGGTTGCGGAGGCAGGGACAGAGAGAGAGGAGTGTGCAGAGGGTCGAGCAGAGAGAGAGAGGAAGGTGTGGAGGGAGGCGTGATGGGGCAGAGAGAGTGGAGGTTGTGGAGGGTGGGTGATGGGGCAGAGAGAGAGGAGGGTGTGGAGGGAGGGACAGAGAGAGAGTAGGGTGCGGAGGGAGGGACAGAGAGAGAGGACGGTGCAGAGGTAGGGTCAGAGAGAGAGGAGGGTGCGGAGGGAGGGACAGATAGAGAGGAGGGTGCAGAGGGAGGGGCAGAGAGAGTGGAGAGTGTGGAGGGAGGGACAGAGAGAGAGGAGGGTGCGGAGGGAGGGACAGAGAGAGAGGACTGTGTGGAGGGAGGGACAGAGAGAGAGGAGGGTGCAGAGGGAGGGGCAGAGAGAGAGGAGTGTGCGGAGGGAGGGACAGAGAGAGAGGAGGGAGCGGAGGGAGGGACAGAGAGAAAGGAGGGTGCAGAGGGAGGGACAGAGAGAGAGGAGGGTGCGGAGGGAGGGGCGAGACAGAGGAGGGTGCGGATGGAGGGGCGGAGAGAGAGGAGGGTGCGGAGGGAGGGACAGAGATAGAGGAGGTTGCGAAGAGAGGGACAGAGAGAGAGGAGGGTGCAGAGGGAGTGACAGAGATGAGGAGGGTGCGGAGGGAGAGGTGATGTGGCAGAGAGAGAGGAGGGTGTCGAGGGAGGGGTGATGGGGCAGAGAGAGAGGAGGGTGCGAAGGGAGGGGCAGAGAGAGAAGAGGGTGCAGAGGGAATGACAGAGAGAGAAGAGGGTGCAGAGGGAGGGACAGAGAGAGAGGAGAGTGCGGACTGAGGGGTGATGGGGCAAAGAGAGTGAGTGTGTGGAGGGAGGGGTGAATGGGGCTGAGATGGAGGAGGATTTGGAGGGAGGGACAGAGAGAGAGGAGGGTGCAGAGGGAGGGGCAGAGAGAGAGGATGCTGAGGCGGGGGGGGACAGAGAGAGGAGGGTGCGGATGGAGGGGCAGAGAGAGAGGAGGGTGCTAAGGGAGGGACAGAGAGAGAGGAGGGTGCAGAGTGAGGGACAGAGAGAGAGGAGGGTGCGGAGGGAGGGATGAGAGAGAGGAGGGTGTGGAGAGAGGGGTGATGGGGCAGAGAGAGGGGAGGGTGTGGAGGGAGGGACAGAGAGAGAGGAGGGTGCGGAGGGAGGGACAGATAGAGGAGGGTGTAGAGGGAGGGACAGAGAGATGAGGCGCGGAAGGAGTGTCAGAGAGAGAGGAGGTTGCGGAGGGAGGAGCGAGAGAGAAGAGGGTGCGGAGGGAGGGACAGAGAGAGAGGAGGGTGCAAAGGGAGTGACAGAGAGAGATGAGGGTGCAGAGGGAGGGACAGAGAGAGAGGAGGGTGCGGAGGGAGGGGTGATGTGGCACAGAGAGAGGAGGTTGTGGAGGGAGGGGTGATGGGGCAGAGAGAGAGGAAGGTGTGCAGTGAGGGACAGAGAGAGAAGAGGTTGCGGAGGGAGGGACAGAGAGAGAGGAGGGTGCGGAGGGAGGGACAGAGAGAGGAGGGTGCGGAGGGAGGGACAGAGAGAGAGGAAGTTGCGGAGGGAGGGGCTGAGAGGGAAGAGGGTGCGGAGGGAGGGACAGAGAGAGAGGAGGGTGCGAAGGGAGGGCCAGAGAGAGAGGAGTTTGCTGAGGGTTGGGCAGAGATAGTGGAGGGTGCGGAGGGAATGACAGAGAGATAGGAGGGTGCGGAGGGCGGGGTGATGGGGCAGAGAGAGAGGAGGGTGTGGAGGGAGGGACAGAGAGAGTGGAGGGTGTGGAGGGAGGGACAGAGAGAGAGGAGGGTGCGGAGGGAGGGGCAGAGAGAGAGGAGGGTGTGTAGGTAGTGACAGAGGGAGAGGAGGAGGTGGAGGGAGGGTCAGAGAGAGAGGAGAGTGCAGAGGGAGGGCCAGAGAGAGAGGAGTGTGCGGAGTGAGGGGCAGAGAGAGAGGAGAGTGCAGAGGGAGTGACAGAGAGAGAGGAGGGTGCAGAGGGAGGGACAGAGTGAAAGGAAGTTGCGGAGGGAGGTGCAGAGAGAGAAGAAGTTGCGGCGGGAGGGGCAGAGAGAGAGGATGGTGTGAAGGGAGGGACAGAGAGAGAGGAGGGTGCGGCGGGAGGGACAGAGAGAGAGGAGGGTGTGAAGGGAGGGACAGAGAGAGAGGAGGGTGTGAAGGGAGGGACAGAGAGAGAGGAGGGTGCAGAGGCATGGACAGAGAGAGAGGAGGGTGCGAAGGGAGGGACAGAGACAGAGGAGGGTGCGGAGGGTGGGACAGAGAGAGAGGAGGGTGCGAAGGGAGGGACAGAGAGAGAGGAGGGTGTAGAGGGAGGGGCAGAGAGAGAAGAGGGTGCAGAGGGAGGGGCAGAGAGAGAGGAGGGTGCGGATGGAGGGGTGATGGTGCAGAGAGAGAGGAGGTTGTCGAGGGAGGGGTGATGGGGCAGAGAGAGATGAGGGTATGGAGGGGGGGGACAAAGAGAGAGGAGGGTGCGGAGGGAGGGGCAGAGAGAGAGGAGGGTGCAGAGGGAGGGGCAGAGAGAGAGGAGTGTGCGGAGGGAGGGACAGAGAGAGAGGAGGGAGCGGAGGGAGGGGTGATGGGGCAGAGAGAGAGGAGGGTGCAGAGGGAGGGACAGAGAGAGAGGAGTGTGCAGAGGGAGGGGCAAAGAGAGAGGATGGTGAGGCGGGAGGGACAGAGAGAGAGGAGGGTGCGGATGGAGGGGCAGAGAGAGAGGAGGGTGCGAAGGGAGGGGCAGAGAGAGAGGATGGTGAGGCGGGAGGGACAGAGAGACAGGAGTGTGCGGAGGGAAGGACGAGAGAGAGGATTGTGTGGAGGGAGGGACAGAGAGAGAGGAGAGTGCGGATGGAGGGACAGAGAGAGAGGATGGTGCGGAGGGAGGGGCTGAGAGAGAGGAGGGTGCGGAGGGTGGGACAGAGAGTGAGGAGGGTGCAGAGTGAGGGGCAGAGAGAAGAGGGTGCGGAAGGAGTGACAGAGAGAGGAGGGTGTGGAAGAGTGGGTGATGGGGCAGTGAGAGAAGAGGGTGCGGAGGGTGGGACAGAGAGAGAGGAGGGTGCGAAGGGAGGGACAGAGAGAGAGGAGGGTGCAGAGGGAGGGGCAGAGAGAGAGGAGGGTGCAGAGGGAGGGGCAGAGAGAGAGGAGGGTGCGGATGGAGGGGTGATGTGGCAGAGAGAAAGGAGGTTGTCGAGGGAGGGGTGATGGGGCAGAGAGAGAGGAGGGTGTGGAGTGAGGGACAGAGAGAGAGGAGGGTGCAGAGGGAGGGGCAGAGAGAGAAGAGGGTGCAGAGGGAGGGGCAGAGAGAGAGGAGGGTGCGGAGGGAGGGGTGATGTGGCAGAGAGAGAGGAGGTTGTCGAGGGAGGGGTGATGGGGCAGAGAGAGAGGAGGGTGTGGAGTGAGGGACAGAGAGAGAGGAGGGTGCGGAGGGAGGGACAGAGAGAGAGAATTGTGCGGAGGGCGGGACAGAGATAGAGGAGGGTGCGGAGGGAGTGACGAGAGAGAGGAGGGTGCGGAGGGAGGGGCTGAGAGAGAGGAGGATGTGGTGGGAGGGACAGAGAGAGAGGAGGGTGCGGAGGGAGGGGCTGAGAGAGAGGAGGGTGCGGAGGGAGGGACAGAGAGAGAGGAGGATGCAGAGGGAGGGACAGAAAGAGAGGAGAGTGCGGAGGGAGGGACAGAGAGAGAGGAGGGTGCGGAGGGAGGGACAGATAGAGGAGGGTGTAGAGGGAGGGACAGAGAGATGAGGGTGCGGAAGGTGTGACAGAGAGAGAGGAGGTTGCGGAGGGAGGGGCGAGAGAGAAGAGGGTGCGGAGGGAGGGACAGAGAGAGAGGAGGGTGCGAAGGGAGGGACAGAGAGAGAGGAGGGTGCAGAGGGAGGGGTGATGTGGCAGAGAGAGAGGAGGTTGTGGAGAGAGGGATGATGGGTCAGAGACAGAGGAGGGTGTGGAGTGAGTGACAGAGAGAGAGGAGGGTGCGGAGGAAGTGGTGATGTGGCAGAGAGAGAGGAGGTTGTGGAGGGAGGGGTGATGGGGCAGAGAGAGAGGAGGGTGTGGAGTGAGGGACAGAGAGAGATGAGGGTGCGGAGGGAGGGACAGAGAGAGAGGAGGTTGCGGAGGGAGGGACAGAGAGCGGAGTGTGCGGAGGGAGGGACAGAGAGAGAGGAAGTTGCGGAGTAAGGGGCTGAGAGGGAAGAGGGTGCGGAGGGGGGACAGAGAGAGAGGAGGGTGCGAAGGGAGGGCCAGAGAGAGAGGAGTTTGCTGAGGGAGGGGCAGATATAGTGGAGGGTGCGGAGGGAGGGACAGAGCGAGATGAGGGTGCAGAGGGAGGGACAGAGAGAGAGGAGGGTGCGGAGGGAGGGGTGATGTGGCACAGAGAGAGGAGGTTGTGGAGGGAGGGGTGATGGGGCAGAGAGAGAGGAGGGTGTGCAGTGAGGGACAGAGAGAGAGGAGGTTGCGGAGGGAGGGACAGAGAGAGAGGAGGGTGCGGAGGGAGGGACAGAGAGAGGAGGGTGCAGAGGGAGGGACAGAGAGAGAGGAAGTTGCGGAGGGAGGGGCTGAGAGGGAAGAGGGTGCGGAGGGAGGGACAGAGAGAGAGGAGGGTGCGAAGGGAGGGCCAGAGAGAGAGGAGTTTGCTGAGGGTTGGGCAGAGATAGTGGAGGGTGCGGAGGGAATGACAGAGAGATAGGAGGGTGCGGAGGGCGGAGTGATGGGGCAGAGATAGAGGAGGGTGTGGAGGGAGGGACAGAGAGAGTGGAGGGTGTGGAGGGAGGGACAGAGAGAGAGGAGGGTGCGGAGGGAGGGGCAGAGAGAGAGGAGGGTGTGTAGGTAGTGACAGAGGGAGAGGAGGAGGTGGAGGGAGGGTCAGAGAGAGAGGAGAGTGCAGAGGGAGGGCCAGAGAGAGAGGAGTGTGCGGAGTGAGGGGCAGAGAGAGAGGAGAGTGCAGAGGGAGTGACAGAGAGAGAGGAGAGTGCAGAGGGAGGGACAGAGTGAAAGGAAGTTGCGGAGGGAGGTGCAGAGAGAGAAGAAGTTGCGGCGGGAGGGGCAGAGAGAGAGGATGGTGTGAAGGGAGGGACAGAGAGAGAGGAGGGTGCGGCGGGAGGGTCAGAGAGAGAGGAGGGTGTGAAGGGAGGGACAGAGAGAGAGGAGGGTGTGAAGGGAGGGACAGAGAGAGAGGAGGGTGCAGAGGCATGGACAGAGAGAGAGGAGGGTGCGAAGGGAGGGACAGAGACAGAGGAGGGTGCGGAGGGTGGGACAGAGAGAGAGGAGGGTGCGAAGGGAGGGACAGAGAGAGAGGAGGGTGTAGAGGGAGGGGCAGAGAGAGAAGAGGGTGCAGAGGGAGGGGCAGAGAGAGAGGAGGGTGCGGATGGAGGGGTGATGGTGCAGAGAGAGAGGAGGTTGTCGAGGGAGGGGTGATGGGGCAGAGAGAGATGAGGGTATGGAGGGGGGGACAAAGAGAGAGGAGGGTGCGGAGGGAGGGGCAGAGAGAGAGGAGGGTGCAGAGGGATGGGCAGAGAGAGAGGAGTGTGCGGAGGGAGGGACAGAGAGAGAGGAGGGAGCGGAGGGAGGGGTGATGGGGCAGAGAGAGAGGAGGGTGCAGAGGGAGGGACAGAGAGAGAGGAGTGTGCAGAGGGAGGGGCAAAGAGAGAGGATGGTGAGGCGGGAGGGACAGAGAGAGAGGAGGGTGCGGATGGAGGGGCAGAGAGAGAGGAGGGTGCGAAGGGAGGGGCAGAGAGAGAGGATGGTGAGGCGGGAGGGACAGAGAGACAGGAGTGTGCGGAGGGAAGGACGAGAGAGAGGATTGTGTGGAGGGAGGGACAGAGAGAGAGGAGGGTGCGGATGGAGGGACAGAGAGAGAGGATGGTGCGGAGGGAGGGGCTGAGAGAGAGGAGGGTGCGGAGGGTGGGACAGAGAGTGAGGAGGGTGCAGAGTGAGGGGCAGAGAGAAGAGGGTGCGGAAGGAGTGACAGAGAGAGGAGGGTGTGGAAGAGTGGGTGATGGGGCAGTGAGAGAAGAGGGTGCGGAGGGTGGGACAGAGAGAGAGGAGGGTGCGAAGGGAGGGACAGAGAGAGAGGAGGGTGCAGAGGGAGGGGCAGAGAGAGAGGAGGGTGCAGAGGGAGGGGCAGAGAGAGAGGAGGGTGCGGATGGAGGGGTGATGTGGCAGAGAGAAAGGAGGTTGTCGAGGGAGGGGTGATGGGGCAGAGAGAGAGGAGGGTGTGGAGTGAGGGACAGAGAGAGAGGAGGGTGCAGAGGGAGGGGCAGAGAGAGAAGAGGGTGCAGAGGGAGGGGCAGAGAGAGAGGAGGGTGCGGAGGGAGGGGTGATGTGGCAGAGAGAGAGGAGGTTGTCGAGGAAGGGGTGATGGGGCAGAGAGAGAGGAGGGTGTGGAGTGAGGGACAGAGAGAGAGGAGGGTGCGGAGGGAGGGACAGAGAGAGAGAATTGTGCGGAGGGCGGGACAGAGATAGAGGAGGGTGCGGAGGGAGTGACGAGAGAGAGGAGGGTGCGGAGGGAGGGGCTGAGAGAGAGGAGGGTGTGGTGGGAGGGACAGAGAGAGAGGAGGGTGCGGAGGGAGGGGCTGAGAGAGAGGATGGTGCGGAGGGAGGGACAGAGAGAGAGGAGGATGCGGAGGGAGGGACAGAAAGAGAGGAGGGTGCGGAGGGAGGGACAGAGAGGGAGGAGGGTGCGGAGGGAGGGACAGATAGAGGAGGGTGTAGAGGGAGGGACAGAGAGATGAGGGTGCGGAAGGTGTGACAGAGAGAGAAGAGGTTGCGGAGGGAGGGGCGAGAGAGAAGAGGGTGCGGAGGGAGGGACAGAGAGAGAGGAGGGTGCGAAGGGAGGGACAGAGAGAGAGGAGGGTGCAGAGGGAGGGGTGATGTGGCAGAGAGAGAGGAGGTTGTGGAGGGAGGGATGATGGGTCAGAGAGAGAGGAGGGTGTGGAGTGAGGGACAGAGAGAGAGGAGGGAGCGGAGGGAGTGGTGATGTGGCAGAGAGAGAGGAGGTTGTGGAGGGAGGGGTGATGGGGCAGAGAGAGAGGAGGGTGTGGAGTGAGGGACAGAGAGAGAGGAGGGTGCGGAGGGAGGGACAGAGAGAGAGGAGGTTGCGGAGGGAGGGACAGAGAGCGGAGTGTGCGGAGGGAGGGACAGAGAGAGAGGAAGTTGCGGAGTAAGGGGCTGAGAGGGAAGAGGGTGCGGAGGGGGGCCAGAGAGAGAGGAGTTTGCTGAGGGAGGGGCAGATATAGTGGAGGGTGCGGAGGGAGGGACAGAGAGATAGGAGGGTGCGGAGGGAGGGGTGATGGGGCAGAGAGAGAGGAGGGTGTGGAGGGAGGTACAGAGAGAGAGGAGGGTGTGGAGGGAGGGACAGAGAGAGAGGAGGGTGCGGAGGGAGGGGCAGAGAGAGAGGAGGGTGCGGATGTAGTGACAGGGAGAGAGGAGGGTGTGGAGGGAGGGTCAGAGAGAGAGGAGAGTGCAGAGGGAGGGCCAGAGAGAGAGGAGTGTGCGGAGTGAGGGGCAGAGAGAGAGGAGAGTGCGGAGGGAGTGACAGAGAGAGAGGAGGTTGCGGAGGGAGGGGCAGAGAGAGAGGAGGGTGCGAAGGGAGGGACAGAGAGAGAGGAGTGTGCAGAGGGTCGAGCAGAGAGAGAGAGGAAGGTGTGGAGGGAGGGACAGAGAGAGAGGAGAGTGCGGAGGGAGGGGTGATGGGGCAGAGAGAGTGGAGGGTGTGGAGGGTGGGGTGATGGGGCAGAGAGAGAGGAGGGTGTGGAGGGAGGGACAGAGAGAGAGTAGGGTGCGGAGGGAGGGACAGAGAGAGAGGACGGTGCAGAGGTAGGGTCAGAGAGAGAGGAGGGTGCGGAGGGAGGGACAGACAGAGAGGACTGTGTGGAGGGAGGGACAGAGAGCGAGGAGGGTGCAGAGGGAGGGGCAGACAGAGAGGAGTGTGCGGAGGGAGGGACAGAGAGAGAGGAGGGAGCGGAGGGAGGGGTGATGGGGGCAGAGAGAAAGGAGGGTGCAGAGGGAGGGACAGAGAGAGAGGCGGGTGCGGAGGGAGGGGCAAAGAGAGAGGATGGTGAGGCGGGAGGGACAGAGAGAGAGGAGGGTGCGGATTGAGGGGCAGAGAGAGAGGAGGGTGCAGAGGGTGTGACAGAGAGAGAGAAGAGGGTGCAGAGGGATAGACAGAGATGAGGAGGGTGCGGAGGGAGGGGTGATGTGGCAGAGAGAAAGGAGGTTGTCGAGGGATGGGTGATGGGGCAGAGAGAGAGGAGGGTGTGGAGTGAGGGACAGAGAGAGAGGAGAGTGCGGAGGGAGGGACAGAGAGAGAGGAGGGTGCGGAGGGAGGGACAGATAGAGGAGGGTGTAGAGGGAGGGACAGAGAGATGAGGCGCGGAAGGAGTGACAGAGAGAGAGGAGGTTGCGGAGGGAGGGGCGAGAGAGAAGAGGGTGTGGAGGGAGGGACAGAGAGAGAGGAGGGTGCGAAGGGAGGGACAGAGAGAGAGGAGGGTGCAGAGGGAGGGACAGAGAGAGAAGAGGGTGCAGAGGCATGGACAGAGAGAGAGGAGGGTGCGGAGGGAGGGGTGATGTGGCAGAGAGAGAGGAGGTTGTGGAGGGAGGGGTGATGGGGCAGAGAGAGAGGAGGGTGTGCAGTGAGGGACAGAGAGAGAGGAGGTTGCGGAGGGAGGGACAGAGAGAGAGGAGGGTGCGGAGGGAGGGGCAGAGAGAGAGGAGTGTGCGGTGGGAGGGCCAGAGAGAGAGGAGAGTGCGGAGGGAGGGACAGAGAGAGAGGAGGGTGCGGAGGGAGGGACAGAGAGAGGAGGGTGCGAAGGGAGGGACAGAGAGAGAGGTAGTTGCGGAGGGAGGGGCTGAGAGGGAAGAGGGTGCGGAGGGAGGGACAGAGAGAGAGGAGGGTGCGAAGGGAGGGCCAGAGAGAGAGGAGTTTGCTGAGGGTGGGGCAGAGATAGTGGAGGGTGCGGAGGGAAGGACAGAGACATAGGAGGGTGCGGAGGGCGGGGTGATGGGACAGAGAGAGAGGAGTGTGCGGAGGGAGGGACAGAGAGAGTGGAGGGTGTGGAGGGAGGGACAGAGAGAGAGGAGGGTGCGGAGGGAGGGGCAGAGAGAGAGGAGGGTGTGTAGGTAGTGACAGAGGGAGAGGAGGAGGTGGAGGGAGGGTCAGAGAGAGAGGAGAGTGCAGAGGGAGTGCCAGAGAGAGAGGAGTGTGCGGAGTGAGGGGCAGAGAGAGAGGAGAGTGCAGAGGGAGTGACAGAGAGAGAGGAGTGTGCGGAGTGAGGGGCAGAGAGAGAGGAGAGTGCAGAGGGAGTGACAGAGAGAGAGGAGGGTGCAGAGGGAGGGACAGAGTGAAAGGAAGTTGCGGAGGGAGGTGCAGAGAGAGAAGAAGTTCCGGCGGGAGGGACCGAGAGAGAGGAGGGTGTGAAGGGAGGGACAGAGAGAGAGGAGGGTGTGAAGGGAGGGACCGAGAGAGAGGAGGGTGTGAAGGGAGGGACAGAGAGAGAGGAGGGTGCGGAGGGAGTGACAGAGAGAGAGGAGGGTGCAGAGGCATGGACAGAGAGAGAGGAGGGTGCGAAGGGAGGGACAGAGAGAGAGGAGGGTGTAGAGGGAGGGGCAGAGAGAGAAGAGGGTGCGGAGGGAGTGACAGAGAGAGAGGAGGGTGCAGAGGCATGGACAGAGCGAGAGGAGGGTGCGAAGGGAGGGACAGAGAGAGAGGAGGGTGTAGAGGGAGGGGCAGAGAGAGAGGAGGGTGCGAAGGGAGGGGCAGAGAGAGAAGAGGGGCAGAGGGAGGGGCAGAGAGAGAGGAGGGTGCGGATGGAGGGGTGATGGTGCAGAGAGAGAGGAGGTTGTCGAGGGAGGGGTGATGGGGCAGAGAGAGATGAGGGTATGGAGGGGGGGACAAAGAGAGAGGAGGGTGCGGAGGGAGGGACAGAGTGAGAGGAGGGGCGGAGGTAGGGGCAGAGAGAGAGGAGGGAGCGGAGGGAGGGACAGAGAGAGAGGTGGGAGCAGAGGGAGGGACAGAGAGAGAGGAGGGTGCAGAGGGAGGGACAGAGAGAGAGGAGTGTGCAGAGGGAGGGGCAGAGAGAGAGGATGGTGAGGCGGGAGGGACAGAGTGAGAGGAGGGTGCGGATGGAGGGGCAGAGAGAGAGGAGGGTGCGAAGGGAGGGACAGAGAGAGAGGAGGGTGCCGAGGGAAGGACAGAGAGAGAGGAGGGTGCGGAGGGAGGGGCTGAGAGAGAGGAGGGTGCGGAGGGTGGGACAGAGAGTGAGGAGGGTGCGGAGTGAGGGGCAGAGACAAGAGGGTGCGGAAGGAGTGACAGAGAGAGGAGGGTGTGGAAGAATGGGTGATGGGGCAGAGAGAGAAGAGGGTGCGGAGGGTGGGACAGAGAGAGAGGAGGGTGCGAAGGGAGGGACAGAGAGAGAGGAGGGTGCAGAGGGAGGGGCAGAGAGAGAAGAGGGTGCAGAGGGAGGGGCAGAGAGAGAGGAGGGTGCAGAGGGAGGGGTGATGTGGCAGAGAGAAAGGAGGTTGTCGAGGGAGGGTTGATGGGGCAGAGAGAGAGGAGGGTGTGGAGTGAGGGACAGAGAGAGAGGAGAGTGCAGAGGGAGGGGCAGAGAGAGAAGAGGGTGCAGAGGGAGGGGCAGAGAGAGAGGAGGGTGCGGAGGGAGAGGTGATGTGGCAGAGAGAGAGGAGGTTGTCAAGGGAGGGGTGATGGGGCAGAGAGAGAGGAGGGTGTGGAGTGAGGGACAGAGAGAGAGGAGGGTGCGGAGGGAGGGACAGAGAGAGAGGAGGGTGCGGAGGGCGGGACAGAGATAGAGGAGGGAGCGGAGGGAGGGACAGAGAGAGAGGAGTGTGCAGCGGGAGGGGCAGAGATAGTGGAGGGTGTGGAGGGTGGGACAGAGAGGGAGGAGGGAGCGGAGGGAGGGGTGATGGGGCAGAGTGAGAGGAGGGTGTGGAGGGAGGGACAGAGAGAGAGGAAGGTGCGGAGGTAGTGACAGAGAGAGAGGAGGGTGCGGAGGGAGGGTCAGAGAGAGAGGAGAGTGCGGAGGGAGTGACAGAGAGACAGGAGGGTGCGGAAGGAGGGACAGAGAGAGAGGAGGTTGCAGAGGGAGGGACAGAGAGAGAGGAGGGTGCGGAGTGAGGGGCAGAGAGAGAGGAGAGTGCGGAGGGAGTGACAGAGAGACAGGAGGGTGCGGAGGGAGGGACAGAGAGAGGAGGGTGCGTAGGGAGGGACAGAGAGAGGAGGGTGTGGAAGGAGGGACAGAGAGAGAGGAAGGTGCGGAAGGAGCGACAGAGAGAGAGGAGAGTGCGGAGGGTGGGACAGTGAGCGAGGGTGGTGCGGCGGGAGGGACAGAGGAGAGGAGTTTGCGGATAGAGGGGCAGAGAGAGAGCAGGGTGCAGAGGGAAGAACAGAGCGATTGGAAGTTGTGGAGGGAGGGGCAGAGAGTGTGGAGTGTTTGGAGGGAGGGACAGAGAGAGAGGAGGGTGCGGAGGGAGGGGCAGAGAGAGAGGAGTGTGCGGAGGGAGGGGCAGAGATAGAGGAGGGCATGGAGGGAGGGGCAGAGAAAGAGGACGGTGCGGAGGGAGGACCAGAGAGAGAGCAGGGTGCGAGGGATTGGCAGAGAGAGAGGAAGGTTTGGAGGGAGTGACAGAGCGACAGGAGGGTGCAGACGGAGGGGTGATGGGGACAGTGAGAGGGAGAAAGAGGAACAGAATGAGGCAGAGTTTGACAGAGAGGGAGTGGGATTGTTGGGGGCTGGGGGACAGGGGAAGGAGACACAGGGTCTGTGGGTGTCTCCCTCCATTCGGGGATCGTTCGTGGGATCCTGCTGTGCAGCATCTCTAATAAGGATTTCATTGACTGGGGGATGTGACTGTGGAAGTATAAATGTAAAACATCGCCAGGGTGGAGTGGATTCTTGTCGATGGTGAGACAGGAACTTTCCAGAGAGCCTCTCTATCCAGCACTCACAGGGACCTGGAACTAAACAGGACAGAACTTGTACCCGGGTCTAATTCACCAAGAGCACAGGGCCCATGTCTGAGAGCAATTCATGTAACGGTGAAAGGTAAAGGCCCGGCAGCCAATTTAATTCACTTCACCGACCCCTGATTGTCAAATTCTCAGCCTGCTCTCTCCCCCTCGGTCTCTCCAATGGGTGAAGAGAGAGAGAGGAAGGGGGAGTGAGTGAGGGGAAACAGAGGGGCTGAGATAACTAAACAAGAGGACGGGGGTGAATAGACACAGGATCTGGGGGTCTCCAATGTGTAGGCTCTGCCCAGCTCCCACTCACATCTTTTAGAAAAGGCTGAATTGCAAAAATGAATCCAGGGACAGTGAAGCAAGTGACTCAGTAACAATGAGAGCATTTTAAACATTCATTCATTCACTGCAAAGTGCTCAGTCTTTCTGAGGTTCTGACGGGGTCTACACTGTCTTAGTCTCTCTCCAGCATGCTCCCTCTCTCTCTGTCTGTAAACACTTCCCCATTTAAAAAGTGCCTGGCAGAGCTGGCTGCACCCTGTGGGATCTTGCTGTGCACAAATTGCCTGTAGTGTTTCATACTGTGCCACGAGTTAATTTATTAAAAATGTGCTGAATGGACTAATTTCCTGTCCCTCAGGAGCCCTTTACCAGGTCCAAACTGTGAGAGTGTGTAAAAGATTGTGCTAATTCCTGAATAATGCTGGGGTTTTAGGCAGGGAGGGCCATGAATTGGGAGGTGGAGCAGCCATTTGAATTCAATCTCTCTGGGATGTTTCCCTACGTTACAACAGAGAGAGAGGGGTGGGGGGGGAGAGTGAGGGAAACAGGAAAAGACAGTGAAACAGAGGCAGGGGGTTGGGGCTGAGGAAGAGACACAGGGTCTGGGGGGGGCGGTGGGGGTTTAGGGGAGGGGGTCTCCAGTGTGGAGTCAGTGCCCAGCTCCCAGTCTCTGCAGAAAAGCCTCAGTCACACCCTGCTCGGGATGCCTGGTTTGTAAAAATCGATGCTGGGACGGAGATTTCAAAAAATCTCACCCAGGAAGCAGCAGCTTGTTCCCGGTTTGAAGAGAGAGAGTTTAGGCCTTTCTGGGGATGTGTCCAGACTCAGAGCACACACGGTGCCCGGGGGGTGGGGGGAGAGAGGGGGGAGAAGAGGGAGGGGTACAGCAGGCATGAGGCTGGGGAAGGAAATGTGTCTCCCTGTTCCCATCCGGATAGCATCACATTGCTGCCTGTGGGATCCCCCTGTGCAGAATCGGCCTGCAGCTTTTTCTGAACTGCAACAGGGACCACTCGACATTAAAGAGAAACCAGTTCATTGACTGTCATTGAAACGAAAAAGCCCTGCTCCTGGGTCAAGGCTTGTTCTAAACTCCAGGATTGTCTTTGTGGGAGTTTGAGGGTTTCTGAGGGAGGGGGTGGAATTTCCCTGTCTCTGTCACTCCAGCTTTCTCTCTCCCTCTCTCTTTCCAGACATTTCTATCTCTGCTTCATCTTGTAGTAAACTGACAGGAAAGTCCCAATGTGAGTTGTCATTATTTGAATTGGGGGGGTTAATTGAAGTGGGTCCCATTTCCCTCTCACTCCTTCCAGCCCTGTCTGGGAGGTTTGGGCTGAGCTGTGGAGGGAGAGCAATGTTCTGTAAGACTGGGGCCTGTTCCTGTCCCTGAGCGTTGATGCAGCCTCTGTGACTAGGCCCAATTCACGGCCTCATTTCAGGCCACTCGGGAGGGGCTGTGCATTGTCTGAACTCCCCAATAAGGCCTGTGTTTTAGGCCATGAATGTGACGGAGAAACAAAATGTGCAGCAGCCACTGGAATTCATTTGATCTGAGGCTGTGATTGTGCGTTTTCCTGCTGTCACTGTCTCTCTCTATCTCGATTGTGAGTTATCAGGGAGGGAGAGAGAAAGGGGAGAGGGAGGGAAACAGGGAGAGAGAGGGGCAGGGAGGGAAGAGACGAGGATCTGGGGGTCTCCGGCGTGCAGTCAACTGCCCAGTTCCCAACCTCTGGAGAAAAGACCCTCACTCGCAGCCTCCTGGAAGTTTGGATTGGTGAAAAGAAACTGTGTCACTGACGGCCAGTCTGTGCTGTTTTATTGAAAGATGAGTCCCTGCTTTAAATTTTTCATCAATTCTCAACCTAAAACTCTTTGACCTGACTGTGAGAAAGATGCAGTGTGTGTGGGATCTTTCTGTGTCCAAATACTACCAGGGTTTCCCGAATGACCAGCAGGGAGCAGACTTTGTAAATTAATTCCCCGACTGGTGAAGCAGGTGGGAGGGGCCTGAAGTGAAACTGGTTCACGTGAGGCTGTTTCCCCGAATAATGCTGCGCTTTTAGACACTGCGATGAATTGAGGCTTGAATGAAATGTGCAGGAACCATTTAGAATTGAGTTTATTGAGGCCCTGACTGTGGTTTTCTCTCTCTCTCTCTCTCTCTCTGCGTCTCCACATTCCGGCATGTGAGAAACAGAGAGAGCGAGAGTTAGAGGTGGGAAGGAGGATAGATTGAGGGAAATATTGAGTGGGGAGGTAACAGATGGAAGGAGGGGCAGTTATGTGGGAGACACAGGATCTGGGGTTTCTCCAGTGTGGCCATGTCCCTCGTGGGGCTGTTTGTGGGATCCTGCTGTGCACTGCAGTTGCAAACATTGATGTATTGATTTTCTAATGTTTGAGCCCCTTGAATTGAATGTCGAAATGTGGCGCTGTGCTTGTTAGTTTGGTATTGTTTAGATGTAGATTGGCCTTTTCGGGGGGTGAGGATGGGGGAAGGATACAGCTAACATCACCTGGTTGTGGGATCTTGCTGTGCTTGTCTGGCCTGCAGCCTGTCCTGCACTGCAACCATGGTTACCCTCCCTGAGTTCAGTTCAGTGACGGGCTGATTGAGGATTGTTCCCATTACCCAACTCCACCCCCCATTTCTCTCAGTAAATCATGGATAAATATAAAAGATGGCCACAGTGCATCATTATTACAAATGGTCAGACAGAAGCTTTTCAGAGGGCCTTTCAATCAAGTTCCATCCTGAGGAAGTGAAAAAGAACAGAGATAGCGACAGATTATCAAGCGGGAGAGAGAGAGAGAGGGAAAGATGAGCAGCGATAGGCTGGGCTAGAACCTGGAGGTGGAGTCTGTATACAGGTCACTCAGGATAAATGTGGAACAGGATATTCCCAAACCAGTCCCAAAACAACAGACCCCCTGTACCCTCTCTCTCAGGGGAGAGTGACCAGCCTCCCAACTCTGGTTCAATGTGTGTGTGTTTCTGTGTGTCTCAACCTGCTTCCAAACTGTGATTTGTTTGTGTTCGGAAGTTGCTGAGAGATTGCCTTGAGAGTGGAAACTCTGGGATCTTGCTGTGTTATTTTGTTTTATTTAAAAATGTCCTTGCTTTTGTCTTATTGACCAATTTTATCTCCTTTTCTCCTGAGAAATTTGTATTCTGAAAACTGGACAGTGAGGATCCAAAGAGGGAAATTCTGGGACAAAGACAAGGAGCTTCTTCCAGAGAGGGATAGACTGAGGCCTGGTCCACAGGCTTCACCCACCTGAGTTGTGTGTGTTTATTACCCTAATAGAGGTTTAATTTTTATATCTGAGATACAGAGAATGAGTGAATTAGTGAGGGGGACAGAGATGTGAGTGAGATACAAAGAGAGATACAGAGAGAAACACAGGGAGCGGGAAAGGTCTCTCAATCTGTTTTAGACTCTGGTTTATAACTGGGATATTTTTGTATTTGAATGTTGCTGAGAGCTTATGTAACTGTGAAGGTTGGGGAGGTGGGGGGTGGAACCTGGGCTCTTGCTGTGCTATTTTGTTTAGAAATGTTCTTGCTTTGTGTTTTAGTCAAGTCTTTTCCCTCTCTCTATTCCCCAGGAATTTGGAGTTTGAAGTCTGCAATGTGACTATGAATCCATGGGCAGGAGCTTTTCCCCAGCTTGGATGGATGGATTCAGGCCTGTTCCACACCCCCCACCCACCCACGTGAGTTGTGTCTCTTTATGGCCCCGAGGTTTAATTTTAATCTCGGAGGGACCCTGGTTTTTGGGTCATCGATGAAACGGTTTCTGGTAGATGATGGGCTGCTAGATTTTGAAACCCTGGGGTTAAAATATCCCGACCTTGCGATTAGTCACAAACACATTAACCCTTTGGTGTATGACAAAGAGGAGATTAAAAATCTGAAATCTGAAGCTATCTAAAAGCTTGTTATAATTCCAAAATCAGACAGGTGGGGTGACAATGCGATGAAGCAGTCGGTTAAATCAGAATCACATTGGTCTTTACTGTTCAGTTTACTGAGATTCTGACTTTAGATTTACCTTCTCTCTCTCTCTCCAGCTTTGTTTCTATCTGTCTATCCCTCTCTCTCTTTCAGGGGCTGTGGGAAAGAGAGACAGGGTCTGTGTGTAGTCACTGGCCACCTCCACTCACACCCTCTGAGATAGAATGAGATGTAAAAATAAATCCTGGGACGGTAATTTTAAATACTGTCCCAAAGGAATGAGCAGCCCCTTCCCAAACTGAAAGAGGGAGTTTAGCACCTGCTGGGGACTGATGGGGGGACAGTGGGAACCATTTTATTCAGTCTTTACAGCTTCTGTTTGTGGGTTTGTTTCTCTCTCTCTCTCTCTCTCTCTCCATCCTCCTGAATGGACGGAGAGAGATAGTGATGGAGAGAGGGAGGGAGAGCAAAACAGGAAGAGTTAAGGGTGTGGGGTTGGGGTAGGGAGGGGAGGGGGGTGGTGAAGAGACACAGGGACAAGGTGGGTTTGGGGGAGGGGTCTCCAGTGTAAGGTCACTGCCCAGCTCCCGGAACTCACATCCTTGCAGAAAGTGTGACGTTCAGAGAGAAATCCCAGCTCAGTGATCGGTTTAAAAAGCTTCCTCAGTTTCACGAGGGAGGTTAACCCTTGCTGGGGACTGAAGGGGATGTCTCCAGACTTGGGGGGAGGGGTGGGGTACACACACCCACGTGTTGGGCTGGGGGGGCGGTGGTGAGGTGGTTTGCTGGGGTGGGGAAGGGGTTTTTCAGTCGGTGTGGTGGAAGGGGGAGGGAGAAGGGCTGTTTCCCATCTAGAAATGTGTAGATTGCTGCTGATGGGATCTTGCTGTGCACACAGTAGCCTGCGGTCTCTGCCCACACAACACTTTTTATTTGAAACTATTAATTCACGGACAACAAAACAGGTGCCAAGGGTTCAAATTAAACATCTTAAACTGGAAAGTGGTGAGGGGGAGGGTGTGTGGGGAGAGAAGAAGCGGGGTTGGGGGGGGGGGGCGGTTAATGAATCCTTTCCACAGGCCACTGGGGCCAGTTTCAGCTCTTATCACATTGCCGCTTGTGGGATCGCACTGTGCAGCCAATGGGCTGCTGTCAGTGTTACAACAATCATGCAGAGAGAGAGAGAGAGAAACCCACATTCAGAATCTCCCAGAGAACTCCATTTCGAAAGTGCCTCCATTTTGGGATCTTCCTGTGTACAATTCCGCCCTCCCCCCCCTAATGACAGCACTTTAAAAAATAAATCCGTGGCCTGTGAAGCATTCTCGATGGGCAGGAATGGAAGTCCTTAACTTGGAGCCGGGTGTGATGGAGGCGTAGGAATGCATGTGAGGGTGAAATATGATGCGTTTCCCTGCTTTCTCTCTCTTTCTCTCGATTGTGAGTTATCAGGGAGGGAAACAGGGAGAGAGAGGGGCGGGGACGGAAGAGACGAGGATCTGGGGGTTTCCGGCGTGCAGTCACTGCCCAGCTCCCAGTCTCTGGAGAATAGACCCTCACTACCTGCCTGTCAGAATGTTGGATCTGTGAAAAGAAACTGTGTCACTGAGGGCCAGTCTGTGCTGTTTTATTTAAAGATAAATCCCTGCTTTCAATTTTTCATCAATTCACAACCTAAAACACTTTGACCTGACTGTGAGAAAGATGCAGTGTGTGTGGGATCTTTCTGTGTCCAAATACTACCAGGGTTTCCCGAATGACCAGCAGGGAGCAGACTTTGTAAATTAATTCCCCGACTGGTGAAGCAGGTGGGAGGGGCCTGAAGTGAAACTGGTTCACGTGAGGCTGTTTCCCCGAATAATACTGCGCTTTTAGACACTGCGATGAATTGAGGCTTGAATGAAAATGCGGGAACCATTTAGAATTGAGTTTATTGAGGCCCTGACTGTGGTTTTCTCTCTTTCTCTCTCTCTCTCTCTCTGCCTCTCCACATTCCGGCATGTGAGAAACAGAGAGAGAGGGAGGTGCAAAAGAGGGGAGATGGAGGGAAATAGAGTGTGGAGGGGGTACAGATGGTAGAAGCGTCATTATGAGAGAGAAAGAGAGGCAGACAGACAGGATCTGGGGTTTCTCCAGTGTGGCCATGTCCCTCGTGGGGTTGTTTGTGGGATCCTGCTGTCCACTGCAATTTTAAACATTGACTTTCCAATGTTGCTGAGGCCCTGGAATCGAACTTCTAAATGTGACGCTGTGTAAAGGCTTGTTATTTGCAGATTATTTATTTATTATTATATTTGCTGTGCCGAAGGCCAGATGGTGAATTGGACGGTCAGGGGTTGGGGGCAGGGGGTTGAATTCCACTCATTGATTTCTCTGAAATCTTCAAACGCTTTGCAAAATAATCAGCTCCCACCCCGCCCCCAGTTTTAAAGAGGGAGATTAGCCTTTCCTGGGAGAGGGGAACAAGGGGACCTGACTAACATCACCTTGCTTGTGGGATCTTGCTGTGCGTAACTGGCCTACAGCCTGTCCTGCACTGCGACCGTGGCTGCCCTCACGGAATTCAGTTCACTGACGGGCTGATTAAGGAATGCTCCCATTTCCTCTCCCCATTATTTCTCTGTGTAAATCATCGATAAATATTAAACATGGCCACAGTGCATCTTTATTTATAAAGGTGAGACAGAAACTTTCCAGAGTGCATTTCAATCAAGATCAATCCCGAGGAAGAGAAGGGAAACAGAGATAGCGACGGGTTACTGAGTAGGAGAGATGGAAGCATGAGCAGAGATGGGGGGAGGCTAGATATGTACAGGGAGAGGGGCAGAGGAACAGAGCAAGAGAGAGGGAGAGAGGTGACAGTGTTAGAAGTGGAAAGTGCAATATGAATATTTAGTGTCCAAACAGCAGCAGCCCTGGAGTGAGCAGGTAGAGGGGGTGGGGGCACTGAATGGGAGAGGGACAGTGAGGGGGGATCAGTGTTTGTGCATCTTCATCTCATTTGGAATCTTTTGCCCCCAGTGTCTGGGTTTAATAACAGGGGACATGTGTGTAAAATGTTTCCCTCACCTCACCCTACTAACCGCGATTGTGGATGTGAGTGAGAGGAGTCCTGGGATCTTGCTGTGTTTTTTTGTTTCAATAATCTTTGCTTTATTTGGTTGCTTTATTTTAATCAATTTCCATTCCTCTCTCTCTCTCTCTCTCTCCCCCCCCAGGGAGAATGGATTTGGACGCTGCACCTTCAGACGATGCAGAGAGAGAATCATTTCGCTGTCAGGAGTCCTCAGACAGGAGCTATAATCAGAGAGAAAAATAAAGACGAATGTATCCATGTCTTTGTCACTCATTCTTATACCCGGAGAAAGGACGTGTGGAATTTTCACACTGACAATTGGGGTCGGTGGGGCCTGGGGTATGGGGAATGGGGCTGTTACTCAGGTTGAGCCACAGTGCTGCAGAGAGCACAATATAATGCAACTCTGTCTCTATTGCAGGGGGGAGGATTTTGGAGGGGGGGATGGAGAAATTCCATGGGGGAGGATGGATTTTACGGTGAGAGATATAGTGGGAAGGGGGGAGGTAATTTGCGTGGTAAGAAATTGCAGGTGATTTTGCAGGGAGTAATTTGCAGAGGTAGAAATTGTAGGGGGAGAAATTTGCATGTGATGATATTATGGGTGGGAGAATTTGCAGGGAGGTTAATTTGCAGGGGGGGCACTGCGGGTAGGTGGGGAAATTTGCAGGGGGGAATAGCGGGGGGAATTGAAGGGGGAAAAATTTGTGGGGGGGTGTATTGCCGGGGGAAAAATATTTGCAAAGGGAAAATTTGCAGGGGGAGGAAAAAATTGCTAGGGGGAAAAATTTGCAGGGGGGGATTTGTAGGGGGAATTTGCGTGGGGAAAAATTTGTGGGTGGGATCTTTGCAGGGTGGAAAAATTGCAGGGGAAAATTCGGGGGGAAAAATTTGTGGGCAGGGGAAAATTTTGGGGGGGGGGAAATTTGTGGGGGGGATATTGAGGGGGGAAAATTGCGGGGGCGGGTGAAATATCGGGGGAATGGATTTTTGCAGGGTGGAGAAATATGCGGGTTGGGGAATTTGCGGGGTGGGCAATTTCCTGGGGGGAAATTTGCAGTGGGGAAATTGAGGGGGAAAAATTGCAGGGGGAAATTGTGGGGCTAAACATTTGCTCGGGTATTGAGGGGGGAAAAATTTGCGGGTGGGGGAAAATTTGCAGGGGGGAAATTTGTGGGGGGAATTTGCAGGGGGATAAAATGCGGGGGGCTGGAAACTTGCAGGGGGGAAAAGTTGCAGGGGGTAAATTTTGCGGGGGGAAATTGCAGGGGTGGAAATTGCATGGGGGAAATTTGTGGGAGAAAAAATTTGCAGGGGGAAAATTTGCAGAGGGAATTTGTGGGGCGGAATTTGCGGAGGGGGAATTTGCGGTGTGGAGATATTTGGGGGGGGGGGGGGGGATTTGCCGGGCTAAAAATTTGCAGGGGGAATTTGCTGGGAGGTGAATTTGGAGGGGTGGGGGGGGGGAAATTTGCATAAGGAAAAATTTGTGTGGGGGGAAATTGATGAGGGGGGGGATTTCTGGGGGAAAATTTGCCGGGGAGGGGAAATTTGCAGAAGGAGAAATTTGTAGGGGGGGAATTTGCGGGGGTGAAATTTCCTGGAGGTTTTTTTGGGGGGGAAATTTGTAGGGGGCAATTTGCACGTGGGGGGAATTTGTTGGGGGAGCATTTACAGGGGGCAAAATTTGCAGGCTGAAAAAATTGCGATGGGGTAAAATTGTGGGGTGAACAATTTGCGGAGGGCAAAATTTGTGGGGGGAACAATTTGCGGAGGGGAAATTATGGGGGGAAATTTCTGGTGGAACAATTTATGGGGGTATTTGCGGGGGGAAAAATTTTGGGGGGGGGATTTGCGGGGGAGGGGGGGGGGGAATTTGCCAGGGGGGAAAATTTGCAGGGGGGTAAATTTGTGGGGGAGTGAATTTGCCAGGTGGAAAAATTTGCGGGGGTGGGGGGAATTTGAGGGATGGGGAATTCAAGGGGTAAGGGAGAGGATGGAAAGAGAGGGGGTGAAAAGGGAGAGGGTGGAAGGAGGGAGGGGGAAAGAGAGAGGGGGAAAGATAGGGGGAAGAGATGGTAGACGAGAAAGAGTAAGAGAGGGGTGGAAAGAGAAAGGGGGGAGAGAGAGATGGAGGAAAGAGAGAGGGAGGAAGAGAGAGTGGGGAAGAGAGACGAGGAAAGAGCAGAGAGAGAGAAGGAGCAGAGAAAGAGAGAAGGAGCAGAGAGAGAGAGAGAAGGAACAGAGAGAGAGTTGCCTCTGTTTAACTCTGTTTCACTCTGGGTAACTCTGTTTGCCTCTGTTTCCCTCTGTTTGCCTCTGTTTAACTCTGTTTAATTCTGTTTCACTCTGTTTGCCTCTGTTTAAATCTGTTTGCCTCTGTTTTACTCTGTTTAACTCAGTTGAACTCTGTTTGCATCAGTTTTACTCTGTTACATTCTGTTTTACTCTGTTTGCCTCTGTTTAAAACTGTTTGCCTCTGTTTAACTCTGTTTAACTCAGTTGAACTCTGCCTCTGTTTGTATCTGTTTGCCTTTGTCTGCCTCTGTTTTATTCTGTTTAACTCTGTTTGCCTCTGTTTAAATCTGTCTGCCTCTGTTTAAATCTGCTTAACTCAGTTTGCCTCTGTTTAACTCAGTTTGCCTCGGTTTAAGTCTGTTTAACTCTGTTTGCCTCTGTTTTACTCTGTTTAACTCTATTTGATTGTGTTTGCCTCTGTTTAACTCTGCTAACTCTTTTTAACTCTGTTTGCCTCTTTATGCCTCTGTTTGCCTCTGTTTAACTCTGTTTAAATCTGGTTGCCTCTGTTTAACTCTGTTTGCCTCTGTTTAACTCTATTTAATTCTGTTTGCCTATAGTTGCCTCTGTTTTCCTCTCTTTTCCTCTGTTTAACTCTCTTTGGCTCTGTTTAAATCTGTTTAACTCTGTTTAATTCTGTTCAACTCTGTTTGACAGTGTTTGCATCTTCTTGCCTCTATTTGCCTCTGTTTAACTCTGTTTAACTCTGTTTGCCTCTGTTTGCCTCTGTTTCATTCTGTTTAACTCTGTTTGCCTGTTTAACTCTGTTTGCCTCTGCCTGCCTCTGTTTAACTCTGCTCATTCTGTTTAACTCTTTGTGCCTCTGTTTGCCTCTGTTTAACTCTGTTCAACTCTGATTTACTCAGTTTGCCTCTGTTTAACTTAGTTTGCCTCTGTTTAACTCTGTTTGCCTCGGTTTAAAACTGTTTAACTCTGCCTCTGTTTTACTCTATTTAACTCTTTTTGACTGTGTCTGCCTCTGTTTGCCTCTGTTTAACTCTGTTTAACTCTGTTTGCCTCTGTTTAACTCTGAGTAACTCTGGGTAACTCTGTTTGTCTCTGTCTCCCTCTGTTTGCCTCTGTTTAACTCTGTTTAAATCTGTTTAACTCTGTTTGCCTGTGCTGAATCTGTTTGCCTCTGTTTAACTCTGTTTGATTCTGTTTGCCTGTTTGCCTCTTTTTTTACTCTGTTTCATTCTGTCTAACTCTGTTTGCCTCTGCTTAAAACTGTTTGCCTCTGTTTAACTCTGTTTAACTCTGTTTGCATCTGTTTGCCTCTGTCTGCCTCTGTTTAACTCTGTTTAACTCTGTTTAACTCTGTTTGCCTCTGTTTCCCTCTGTTTAAATCTGTTTGCCTCTGTTTAAAACTGTTTGATTCTATTTGCCTCTGTTTGCCTCTATTTACCTCTGTTTGCCGCTGTTTAACTCTGTTTAACCCAGTTTGCCTCTGTTTAAAAACAAAAAACTGCGGATGCTGGAAATCCAAAACAAAAACAGAATTACCTGGAAAAACTCAGCAGGTCTGGCAGCATCGGCGGAGAAGAAGAGAGTTGATGTTTCTAGTCCTTGGTTTTTCGATGTTGGCTTTTTCTTGATCAGTTAGTGCTGGTGCTCTTGGTCAGGATCGATGTTTAATTCTGTCAATTAAGTTCAACGTTTTAATTAAATATCGCCTCGTTACTGCTATTTGATCTGTGGCACTCAGCAATACTCAGGCAGTGGAGCGTCTCCATCCTTTTCCATGATATCCTGACACCTTAGTTTTGATGTCGTCTGTACATGTCGTTCCTCGGGTACAGTCTTCTAACGACAAGGAGTGAGAATGTGCACCAGTATTTTTTATAGGATCCTGGGTAACTTTCAGCTTTTACATGTTCATATCGCTATAATTATTTATTTTATTTACTAACTGTGGCATTTGTTAAATACTATACCCAAGGCAGAGTTGGCAGATTTATTTTTTACACACAGGGATTTATGAGGGGCAGACAGCACAGCACAGTTGAGACCATAACCACATCATTCATGGGCAAGTTGAATGGCGGAGCGGAACAGAAGTGACAAATGGGCTACTGCTGGTTATATGTCCTATGCTTCTATGTCGCTAACTTATTTATAATAATAAAACTGAGGAACTTGCATTGCTGGCAGGTGAATCCTCAGAACTCACTATCATGGAAGGTGACAGTAACAATTTGAGAGATTGAGAGACCATTCTGCATTGGTAACATAATGACCACTGGTCCCTTGCTGTGAATCAGTAGTTTTAAAATGTTCCTTCGTAACCACGGAGCCTTGTTACCATTTCCATGATGTTCATGTTCAAGTGCCAATATTTATAAGATTCACTGATTCCTCGAAAATACAAAGCAGTAATGCCTGAAAGCTCCAACTTCTGTGAGGCTTTATAAGCTGTTCTGACAATTTTTTGCTGTCAATATCCATGTCCCATGCTCAATGAATTCTGTTTGCTGTCTACAAAGCGTTCGGAGTCCATTATTTTGGAGTGAAACAAGTACACCAGCGTGACTGCGTGGCAAACTATTGAGGGAAATTAGTCTGTATCAATTAATTTTCGTCACCGTTAACGATACAGCTTAATGATTTTTTTTGATTCAATGCGCATGTCTGGTGAGATTGTTTTAATTCTAAGTAGAATCCGGTAAATGTCATATCGGATCAATGGCTCATGATAAACAAAACGGTTAATTTACACCTCAGCTGTGCTCATGTATTGATCTGCATGAAACACCCCGGTTCCTTTAATTTTCCAGATACACTTTTGCACCTGCTGATTTCGGGTTGATGTTAAAATTAGTCTATTTTGGTTGGGTGGCAGCAAGCAAACAGCTGATCTAGTTTCAGGATGCTTTCCCGTAATGGGAGAAAGCGTGTCAAGCTTTATATTTACGTATGTTCAATCCTCTTTGTTGTAGTTGATCAGCTACAATATTAATATTATATTGAACTTTATTTAGGGTCAGAAAAAACAGGCTCATTTTCCGTGGCTTCTATTTCACCTCAGAAACAGAGGGAGGATTGCATTTCCAGCCTCACAAATTTTACCGATTGATTTGGAATCAGAGTCAATAATCCTGAGCTGCAGATATGTTGTGCGAGACATTTTGGAAAGTGCACACACATAAAGGTAATTTTATACCGTGAATCTTTTTTTGTGATAGGGGAGAAGTTTGTTTGGAGGCATTAAACTGCACTGCAGTTCCAGTGAATTAATGAATCAGCCCTGATATAACACGCCTCGGTGCTTTGTGCAGGCTGTATTTTATCCAGCTCAAATACAAATTCCGTGGTGAAAAGTCCAGCCACATTATGTCACAGTTAAAGAGGAACTGCCAACATAACAAGAGCAAAGAAGTCGCCACAGTGCCAGGTGTTTCCTGTTAGTGCAAAGAACAGCAAAACAAGCAGTCACTGTTGTGAGGCCCTGCAGGATGGATGATGCCTGTTATACATCCGGAATATGGATGCCCATCTCATTTTCAAGAGCTGACCTTCAAAAACACACATCATTTCCTGTTTAGAGTGAACACATTCCGTCTCTTTCGCTGGAGCTCAATGAATGTGTAATTTCATTTAATTACTTGTTTCCAGTATTTTTTTCTATTTGTTCTGCTTCTCGCCGAGAGCCTCATCGAGTGATCATATTTCCTCAAATATTTTGCAACTTGCCCTGTAAAGCTAGGCAAACCATCCATGGTGTGCCACGCTGCATAACGTCAGTGTTACAGCTCAGAATGTCTTCCGTTCTTCAATTGGCAAAGGCAGCAAAGTTATGCTTTTGCATTGATTATGGTAATCGATGTGAAGTGCCTTGATTTGACTGAGACTTTAACCAAGAAGGCCACCTTCATAATCGCATGCTCATGTATATATACATATATATTGTCAGCATCTCCGCAGTTTTTAAATGCTTTCTGAACATCATGTTATTTAATTTCAATTGCATCCGCAACTCATTATGCATCCATGGTGTTTCAATTTGTTAAATGAACATAGACCATCGGTGCTGCAAAACTGAAACATGAGCGCAAAATGTTGAAATATTTAGAGGACAAAGCAGCCGTTTTGTAAAGACCAGCAGGCTTAATGTTTCAGACAATTGCCCTGTTCCTTAAACTGGAACATGTTATTCTGTAACTAAGAGATAAAAACAAAAAACTGCGGATGCTGGAAATCCAAAACAAAAACAGAATTACCTGGAAAAACTCAGCAGGTCTGGCAGCATCGGCGGAGAAGAAAAGAGTTGACGTTTCGAGTCCTCATGACCCTTCGACAGAACTTGATTTCGAGTCCAAGAAAGAGTTGAAATATAAGCTGGTTTAAGGTGTGTGTGTGGGGGGCGGAGAGAGCGAGAGAGAGAGGGGGTGGGGGCGGTGTGTGGTTGTGTAGACAAACAAGCAGTGATAGAAGCAGATCATCAAAAGTTGTCAACGACAATGGTACAAAAGAACACATAGGTGTTAAAGTTAAAGTTGGTGATATTATCTAAACGAATGTGCTAATTAAGAATGGATGGTAGGGCACTCAAGGTATAGCTCTAGTGGGGGTGGAGGGAGCATAAAAGATTTTAAAATATTTAAAAATAATGGAAAAGGTGGGAAAAGAAAAATCTATATAATTTATTGGGGAAAAAAGGGGGGAAACAGAAAGGGGGTGGGGATGGGGGAGGGAGCTCACGACCTAAAGTTATTGAATTCAATATTCAGACCGGAAGGCTGTAAAGTGCCTAGTCGGAAGATGAGGTGTTGTTCCTCCAGTTTGCGTTGGGCTTCACTGGAACAATGCAGCAAGCCAAGGACAGACATGTGGGCAAGAGAGCAGGGTGGAGTGTTAAAATGGCAAGCGACAGGGAGGTTTGGGTCATTCTTGCGGACAGACCGCAGGTGTTCTGCAGAGCGATCGCCCAGTTTACGTTTGGTCTCTCCAATGTAGAGGAGACCACATTGGGAGCAACGAATGCAGCAGACTAAGTTGGGGGAAATGCAAGTGAAATGCTGCTTCACTTGAAAGGAGTGTTTGGGCCCTTGGACGGTGAGGAGAGAGGAAGTGAAGGGGCAGGTGTTACATCTTTTGTGTGGGCATGGGGTAGTGCCATAGGAGGGGGTTGAGGAGTAGGGGGTGATGGAGGAGTGGACCCTTCACCCCCCTTATCGGCATTCCGTAGGGATCGCTCCCTCTGGGACACCCTGGTCCACTCCTCCATCACCCCCTACTCCTCAACCCCCTCCTATGGCACCACCCCATGCCCACGCAAAAGATGCAACACCTGCCCCTTCACTTCCTCTCTCCTCACCGTCCAAGGGCCCAAACACTCCTTTCAAGTGAAGCAGCATTTCACTTGCATTTCCCCCAACTTAGTCTACTGCATTCGTTGCTCCCAATGTGGTCTCCTCTACATTGGAGAGACCAAACGTAAACTGGGCGACCGCTTTGCAGAACACCTGCGGTCTGTCCGCAAGAATGACCCAAACCTCCCTGTCGCTTGCCATTTTAACACTCCACCCTGCTCTCTTGCCCACATGTCTGTCCTTGGCTTGCTGCATTGTTCCAGTGAAGCCCAACGCAAACTGGAGGAACAACACCTCATCTTCCGACTAGGCACCTTACAGCCTTCCGGTCTGAATATTGAATTCAACAACTTTAGGTCGTGAGCTCCCTCCCCCATCCCCACCCCCTTTCTGTTTCCCCTCTTTTTTCCCCAATAAATTATATAGATTTTTCTTTTCCCACCTATTTCCATTATTTTTAAATATTTTAAAATCTTTTATGCTCCCCCCACCCCCACTAGAGCTGTACCTTGAGTGCCCTACCATCCATTCTTAATTAGCACATTCATTTAGATATCACCAACTTTAACTTTAACACCTATGTGTTCTATTGTACTATTGTCGCTGACATCTTTTGATGATCTGCTTCTATCACTGCTTGTTTGTCTACACAAGCACCTCTGTCTCTCTCTATCTCTCCGCCCCCCCCCCCACACACACACCTTAAACCAGCTTATATTTCAACTCTTACTTGGACTCGAAATCAAGTTCTGTCGAAGGGTCATGAGGACTCGAAACGTCAACTCTTTTCTTCTCCGCCGATGCTGCCAGACCTGCTGAGTTTTTCCAGGTAATTCTGTTTTTGTTTATTCTGTACCTACTCCAGTCTGCACCAGGACTTTGGAAGTGGGATGAGGGAATGGAGTTGAAAAAACAAAAGAGAATCTCTGTGATATATTGGGCTGCAGGGGTGACTAATTGAAGAACATGATGAATACCTGCTGTCGCTGTAAACAGGACAATAGAAATAAAGTTGATTACCTGATTTATTTTAGCTCAGCTCTCAGTTTGGAATTTTTAAAAGTTTCTAACATTCATGTGAGGTTCTTTTGAAGTACATTCAGGCGCAGTTCACTGAAATAGGGCAAGGGAGTGAGGAGAGAAAAGTCTGGCTGACGTGGGAGAAATCTTCATATTGAAAACTTATTTGAAGGTTAGCGTCACAGTTTGGAGATTGACAGAGATTTTAAGCAAACTAGCGACACACTTCATGGCTAGTCTCCCGAATGTAAACAGAAAAAATTGGGATAATCAATAATCAACCTCTTCACTTTGGCAGGATCGAACATGGCTCTTGAAGTTCAAGGAGAGGGCATGAAAGATCAACAGCTGCACATCCAGCACTTTTATAGGGGTTTGGGTCTTGGAGAAGAAGCAACGAGCCAGTTGGTGCATAGGGAATGAGAGCTTTTTTTTTAATCGAGCGGAGGTTTGGATCGGTTTTATGAAAGCATTGCATAGAATTAGGCTGACGCCGCAAAGCATGAGAGCTGATTTCGTCATTTTCCGGAATGAACATTGAAAAAAAAATATGGGTTCAAGTGTGATCAGCATTGTGTGCACAGCGATAGGCATGTTTGACGGACAGCAACCATGATGTTAGTGAGCCCACAATTGAGGACGAGAGGTACCATATCAGAAGCAGTGTTTGGAAGGTGGTATTGCCAGGATTGAAGTGAGAGAAATTAAACAGTTGGGAATTTCGAATAGCGTCCACAAAAGAGCAGGATTGGATGCATTTTAGTCAAGGTAACTGTGTGGATCAGTTTTCCTAGGGAACATAATGCTTGACAGAAATGCGGCTGCACTTCTCTCCCTTCCTCGGGTTATCTCTCCATGTTCTTAGTTTCTCTGACCCTTCTAAAAATGTTCCAGTGTTCTAAACGAAATAGATCTTTCCCACCCCATCTAATTCATTACATCAATGTGTCCGTTCGCTCCGTACAACCACACCCGGTCCTCCATCAGACTACCTTCCCGCTCTCCTCTCTATGGGACAATACCACGTTGTCACAGGTGAACGAACAATGTTCCATTGGGTCCAGCGTTGATAAATGACCGGTCCCTCACAATTTAACATCAATAAGCAATTGGAGCAACTTATATGAACCGATTTATTTTGCCGACAATTCTCACATATTTAATTGCAAAAACGCAGTGGGACATGAAATTGTTCTGAGCAGCAAAGGTGAGCAGTTTCAGTTTCAGCTAAAACTCACACTGTTTACTAAATGGCCCGTTTACACTACTTATACCCGCTGAAATGCTGAAAAAAGATCACTTGATTGTCTCTGGAAAAATGCTCGGTGATAATTTCCACATTCCCGTTTGCTTTATTGATGGAATGGATTTGCGATTTTGCGGAATTCAGCGACTCATTTAATAGCTAGTCTCCTGGTCGTTAGGTCAAATGATTGCCAATAATAAAACTTTGTGAACGATTTAACTGAACAACCATTTAACTGTATATTATAAGCCAGAGTGTAAATTTCAGGTTGAAATTGTTAACGTATAAACGTATATTTGTTTTGAATGCCATGGTAACACATGACAGATTGGTTAGGAAATTATAAGCCCATGTGGTTCAGCGCAATGTGGCAAACTGGATAAAAGGATCACTTTGTAACAGGAAAGAAAGGGTAAATGTTGATGCCCTTGCAAATGGTAAGTTTTCTCAAGCGGTGTACCACAGGGCTCTGTGTTGGGACCCTTACTGTTTGTGTTAAATATTAACAATTTGGAGGTGAACGTTCGGGCACAATTAGGAAATCTGCAGGTCTCACAGGGATTGGCCGAGTAGTGGATAGTGCTGAATGTAGCCATAATCTCCAAAACGAAATAGTGAAGTATGCGATAAAGTGGCAGATCGATTTTAACACAGAGAAATGTGAGTTCATACATGTAGGGAGAGCCAATCAGTTACAGGGATTACAAAATAAATGGGAACATACTAAGAGTAGGAGATTAATTGACAGATCTTGGCGTAGAAGTACACAGGTCTCTGAAGGCAGTTCAAGTTTTCAAGTTTGTAAAGAAGGCATATGGAATGGTCTCCTTTATTGGCAGAACTATAGAATATAAAAGTAAGAATAACATGTTGGAATTGTCTGATACATTTGTGAGGCCACAACTGGAATATTGTGCGCACTTCTGGTCACCACATTACAGGAAGGGCGCAAGAGACGTGGAGAGAGTTCTGAGGAGGCTTACAATAATGTGTGACAGAGTTAAAAAATTGTAGCTGCGAGGAGAGATTGGATAGGTTGGGGTTACATTGCTTAGAACAAAGAAGGCTGAGAGGTAACTTGATTGAGGTGTACAAATTTATGAGGGTATTGGATAGAGTAGACAGGATAAAAATATTTCCCTTGCTGAGAATTCTAGAACAAGGGGACATAGATTCAAGATAATTAGCAGACTGTGTATGGAAGAAATGGGGAAGATTTTCTTTTTTTACGCAGAGGGTAGTGGGTGCCTGGAATTCGCTGCCCAAGTTGGTGATAGAGGCAGAAACTTTAAACTCTTTTAAAAAGCACCTGGATCTGCACCTTAAGTGCTGTTAGCTGCAGGGCTAGGGGCCGGGTGCAGGAAGGTGGCATTAGAAAGGGCACCTGGGTGTCCTCCGACTGGCAAGGAAAATATGGACCGAATGGCCTCCGTAAATTCTGCAACATTTCTCTGGTTCTATGTTTCTACCTCTGTTGCATTCTTGCATAACCTACTGAGATCCAGCATGATAAAAACAATTGCACCATTTTCTCCTCATTCCAGCATTCTCCTGTCCATAAGGTCCTCCGTGAAAGGAAGAGGCCATGTGACACAGCAATCCTTCTCTGCTATTCAATATGATCCTGGATGATCTGATTTGAGCCTGAATTCCATGTCTCTGCCATCACCCTCCAAAATAACACAGCTTGTTTGGCGATCAAATACATTGTCTTTCTCAGTCAGACAGATTTTCAATGCTCATCAACCAGTGCTCTCCGTTCAAGAAACTTTCAAAGACGTACAAGCTTCTAAGATCAGACATTCCTGCTCATCTGCAACTTGTGTGAGAGATCCCATGTTTTGGAATATCGCTCCCTAGGTCGAGGACTTCCGACGAAACGGACGTCCTCCCCACATCTACATTGTGAGGCCAACCCCAGAATGTTGTCGATTTAACATTAAGTTATTTAGTTGCCATGGTGTCTTCCTAACAATTTTCTCTGTACCTTCCGCAGGACCTCCACATCCTTCTAACATTACAGTGACCAGAATTGTGCACATTATGTCAGCTGCATCATAGCAACTAATTTACAAATGTGTAAAATGATTCATTAGATTTCAATGTAATACCCATGTTTACCAAATAAGTATTTAGCTGAGTTTTTCCAGGTAATTCTATTTTTGTTTTACAGTAAGTTTCATTGGTATCAAATTCCATGTCACTTTCACGGAATCGTGGACATTCGCAACAACGTAATTTTGTTTTTTTTTTCTTAAAAGTAGTTAATTTTACACTTTGATGCCATGAGACGGAATGTTTTCCAGGATGAATTGTTGCTCACAAAAACACAATAAATTGAAGCAGCCACGCGTCTGACCACATTACCTCTTTGCCTGTGTCCGCCTTATTTCTTTTGGTAATACGTTCAAAACTTACAACATTATGAAGTTTTGTAACTAGTTTCATTCTGCACCCAAACCTATCTTCATTTCTTAAACATATGTGTTCAAAAAAGATGAATGGCCTTACACTCGACCCCTCAGCGGAACAGAATGAGGAAAATTCATTTACGACAGTTTTCAGCCGCCTCCCTCTTGGTGAACCTCCTAAGGAAGTTAACAACGTCGCTTCATGCAATTCACTTCGATTGTCTGTGAAAATCTGTAAAGAGGTTCTTTGATGCAATTGAATGCCGTCGTCTTTTTTTTTATATCGACAGCATGCGCTTTCTCGCAATGCCTGTTAATTCATTAAAGAACTCACAGATTATTCAGACATGATGGGCCTATCACAAATGGCCTGGCTGACCTTGTTAATCAATTCTCCTCATGTGCATCAATTTCTCCTTGATGTGGTCTCTCCAATGTCAATAATGTTAGAATGATGAGTTCTCTCTCATAAGAGTTGCGATGTCCGCCTACATTTACCACAACGTAACATTTGCACTAATTCCGTTTTAGAGCAGCAGTGCAATACCCAAAGACGATTGAAACATTTTCTTCAATGTTCCTTAACTTTAATATTGTTCCCTCGTCATTGAAATATTTTTGGCTGGTAACAGATCTATCTCTGATTTGAATGTAGACCATTCCTCATCTTCCCTTCATCGATCGCTTAAAAAAGCACATATTTATTATTTTGACCATTGAACTTTTTGTACTCATGGAAAAGTTCCTTCAAACTAATTATATATAAACATATCTGTATATGTATCTGTATATATATATATATATATATATATACACACACACATATATATATAAATAAAATAAATAAATAAACAAATAAATAAATATATATTTCCACCGAATTGCTTCGTCTGAAACACCGAACATTTGTGCGAATTCTTTCAGCAGAACTATCGAACATGTGATCCTTCTTCACTGTGCTTCTAAAATATTGATTAAGTAGATTATATTCTAGACAATTTAGTTATCTTTCTCCCTCTTTGGCTTTTCTTATCATGTTCCCCAGGCTGAACTTGGTAATTGAAAACGCCCGATATTGCTTCCCTTTAATTACACATGTCATGATATTTTGCAGATAAATTTACTTTCTAATGTGTTGTGTGTTATATGGGAATCTATAAAACACGGAGAACTATTTTGCATTGCTCTTTCTGCGTATCTCAGCAAAATGGTTTAGGCTATCAATGCTCTGATATTCTGCACTCCTGTAGAATTCTCATCCCATTCCTAGTCAATATTGCCTCCAACTACCTTTATCTCAACTCTATCTGCCCAGGGTTTATTGCTGACAAAGGCGCCCAGTTCCCATCGCTGCCCACGTATTCTGTTATATTCTTATTATCATCCACTCATGTGAAACCTTCTGCAGAAAACTTGTCAGTCGTTTCTGGAAAAGTCCTAGAATTGACAGTTAGTTATTCCATAACAGCTTAAACCATTTTATTATTATTAACGTTTATTGCTATTCTTAGTCTCCATCCCTTGTCGTGTTGCTGCTCCTTCACTCAGTTGCTGGGTCCTGGTCTCCAAGCACAATCAGACATTTTAGATTATCGCCCACAACAATATTAAATGCAGTGCCCTAGCCCTGATCCGGGTAAGATCTACAGAACATGAACATTAATCCTGTCCCTTCTCTCTTGTCCGGATTATCCTAGGCATCTGAATTTTTTCTCCTCCATCACATGCGGAATCGTGCATTGGTCCGCACTATCTTTTTGGCTCTGTATTTACCAGCACACAGCTCTGGGATTAATCTGCAGATAATGAACTTTGAAGCCCCGTTCTCACACTTTCTCGTTTATGTTTATTTGTAATAACGACCTGTGAAATTTCTCTAGCGATGTCACCTGTCAAAATTGGACAATGCCTTCCACTTGTGTTGCCTTCGAGAATTTCCCGCACACATTCTGCGACATTGTTTTCTGTGTTACCGGTGGAATAATGCAAGATGTGGGAACTACATCTCTTGCAGGAGGAATAAGATTCTACCCCACTTAATATCAAATCCCCGATAACTTCTAGATTGATGCACGTTGTCGACCAACGCTGTGCAGCCCCTCCCAGAATAGGGTCTAGGAATGATTTCTGACATGCAGCTCAACAAAGTGTCATTGCCCTGTGTGATAGTCAACGCTGACCATCAATTTTAAAATGTCAAGTTGCAGACAGTCGCAGAAGCAGTGATTTAATACACATGAGATATAATTTTGGATTGTGAAAACTCCATTGATCAATGTTACTTATTATATTGTCATAGTTGGAGATGAAAGGGTTGAATCTTATCACATGTTTGGTATACCGTAGGAATATAGTAATGTAAGAAAATGAAACGAACAGGGTTAGAAGAATAAAAAAATGCCTGTCTAATACATTCAAACGTATTTTATTTTTGTCCCAGGGGTACTGCACAGAGCAGCAGTGTTTACACCTTGAGATATTCTCCATTCTGTATTAAAACTTGCTATTCACCACAAAGATTTCTATTGTTTCGGCCACGCAGGAAGATTGAGGTTGGCATTTATGTCCGCACCATGAAGGCAGCTTCCAGCGTGTGGTTACGGTAGTAACTACTCAATGTCTGTCCTTCAGTATTTGGCCTTTACGGTTTTATCCAATTCATTTGAGATGGTTGAAAAGAAGAAGCAAGTAATCTTTACCTAAGTTCCATGGTGCTTCTTGTCATCACATCTGCTACGTGTTTCCTGGTCTGTAATATATCTGCAAAGAGAACAACCAGATTTACCAGTGCGGAAGGAAAATAAAATGACTTTTTCACAACTACAGCCCTCACCCCAGCGAGTACTGAAAAAAAATAATAAGATCCTTTGATTCCAGTAATCATTTGGAATGAGTATTGGCTATCATTCCACACTCCATACAACTCATACAAAGACATGAACCACATCAAGGGAAATGTATCCATGCATTATGTTAACGCTATCACTTTTCTCTTAGAAATAATTATGTGAAGGACAGGCATGTTGGCAATTTCAGAGACTGGATTTCGCTTATGACCGAATAGAGTAATATACAATAGCTTAAAGCACGGTTAACTTTAAAATCTCGGTCCACAGATGTCTGTGTTAGATGAGGTGAGAGGCGAATTACACTTTTTGCTGTCAGTCACAAACCACAAGTTCTTTAAAAAGACATTACACAGACTCATTATTTTACAGATAGAACTAAACTAAACAATTCCAAACTGAAACGTACACCCTCTGTCTTAAAATGACCAGTTTAAAAAGAGTTCATCCAAACATTTGACATAGTATTGTTGGCAGGCATTTGATCCAGATTTCATGTGTATATTTATCAAATCATTCGCCTTGCCGACCCCAATCCCAAACACATTCCATCAGTGAAGCAAACGGGACTATGCTGATTATCAAGGTGAATTTCCCCAGAGGTAATCAGAAGATTTTTTTTTAGCATTTCTGCGAGTATAAAAAATCTATCTGGAACTTTAGTTATGAGTCTGAATGTCAGCTGAAACTGAAACTGCTTAAATGTGCTACTCAAAACAGCATTTTTTTGTCCACTGATACTAGTGTTTTGCAGTAAAACATGGGGGAGACTTCGGCAAAATAATTTGGGTTCCTATAATTTAATCTATTTGGTTATACCTTTTAGATTGTGAGGGTACAGCCTCGTTCCAATGGACTTCTCACCCGTGAATGCATGGAATTTTCCAATAGGGAGTAGAGAGGAAATTCAGCTTGATGGAGGACTGGGTGGAACTGTCAATTTGAAGTAATGAAAGGGAACAATTTGTCTACTGTAGATTACTATAACCCGAATAACATGTTCAGAGAACTTCGAAACTTGCGGATATAAAGTCCTTGAAGGGGACAGGAGCTCCTCCATTTCTGTCAAGAATAGGGTACCCTAAGAAAATGATCCACACAGTTACCTGATTAAAATGTATATAATCCTCCTTTCTTGAGGATGCTATGACAAACTCCCAACTTTTCAGTTTCTCTCGCTTCCAATCTGGCAATAGATGCTTCCAATCGTTGCTTCGGATGAGATGTTTATTTTCCTCAGTTGTGGGCTCAATTACTCTATGGTTTCCATCGATCGAACTTGCGTATTCCATTGCAAAGAGTTGAGGTGACGCACGCCTCCATTATTGTTTACACCATGGTGAAAACTACTCCTCGACATTCGTTCCAAAAACCTACAAATTCAGGCCTCAAGCTTTGCCATTTCAGCCACAATCTTTGCATCACTACCACAAAGCCCATTCACACTACCTCCGGATTTTTTTTTTTAATTTCAAAGTTACGTAACTTAAACAGTCCCTGGTCCATTCTTGATTCACCAAGGATACCCACTATCCATTTAATGGCACGTTCCCATAAACGTGGTGGATGTACTGCAGCTTTCCATTCTTGTCCTCTCCTTCAAATTTAAGAACCATATTCACTCCTTCCAAAATGTAATGGTTGATTATTCATTGCACCCAAAAGTGCACTGTTTACATTCGGGAGACCAAGCACACATTATTCCGTTGTTTTGCTGAAAATCACTGTGAAGTCCACAAGCGTGAAATGAAACTTCAAGTAAGTTTCCAATATATTTTTTCCACCCACAACAACCAGGTCATTCTCTCTTCAGTCATTTGTCCTTTTTTAAATGCATTTCACCTGAATTTTCTTTCCGAGCTCAGGCCTGAGTTAAGCAGAAATCATGTCAAAAATTGGATTCATATAATATTGTTTACAGAGGGAGCGGCTAATGATTCTGCCTTTCGTTTAGTCATCTGTGCCATCTACAGTATCACGTAGTTGAACTTGAGTTCTTTCAACACCTTTCTCCCTTCCCACGTTCAAGGTTCCTGTTTTTACTGGGCATATCACGGCACAACATTTACCATTTTTAAGAGAAGAACACTTGGCTGTATGATAACGATTATTTGTCTATTTCAACTATTGCTTGGTCTTCTAAATAGTTCAAAGTTTTGTGCTCATACTTCAGTTTTGCAGCATCGAGAGAATATTGCCTTTAAGGAGAGACACCAAGGACAAATAAAGAGTTGGGGATGCAATGGAAGTTATATAACATGATGCAGAGAAAGCCTTTAACGACTGTGGAAACAATGGCAAATTATATTATAATGGATTATGAAAGTGTCCTTCTATTTTTGAAGTCTCGCTTAAATGCTACATTGAAAACATGGCACTTCACGTCGATTAACATTATCAATGCAGCCAGCAATGAAGGGAATACATTTTAAAATTTTAAATTTGCTGCATTTGCTCATTGTAGAGCGGCAGAAGGTCTGGGCAGGAGCACTCATAATTGTTGCTGCATTGCACCCATATATGGGTTTCCTAGATGCATAGGACAACTAGCCTAACAGTTGAGGAACCATGATCGCTCGACGAGACTCCAGGCGAGAAAAAAAAATGAAAAAAATGATGCATTTACTGGAAACAGAGAACAAAATGTAATTTCACATTCAAAGTTCCCTCTCAGGGAAGACGCAATGAGTTCTCCCTAAACAGGAAGGTATGTGCTTTATAGAAGGCGGGCTCTTGGAAACGCTGTGGGCATTTATATCCCCCAACGTATTAAATGCAGCTTGTAGCCTGCAGTACAAAAACAGAATTACCTGGAAAAACTCAGCAGGTCTGGCAGCATCAGCGGAGAAGAAAAGAGTTGACGTTTCGAGTCCTCATGACCCTTCGACAGAACTTGATTTCGAGTCTAAGAAAGAGTTGAAATATAAGCTGGTTTAAGGTGTGTGTGTGGGGGGCGGAGAGATAGAGAGAGAGGGGGGGGGGGTGTGGTTGTAGGGACAAACAAGCAGTGATAGAAGCAGATCATCAAAAGATGTCAGCGACAATGGTACAAAAGAACACATAGGTGTTAAAGTTAAAGTTGGTGATATTATCTAAACGAATGTGCTAATTAAGAATGGATGGTAGGGCACTCAAGGTACAGCTCTAGTGGGGGTGGCCCCCACTAGAGCTGTACCTTGAGTGCCCTACCATCCATTCTTAATTAGCACATTCGCTTAGATAATATCACCAACTTTAACTTTAACACCTATGTGTTCTTTTGTACCATTGTCGCTGACATCTTTTGATGATCTGCTTCTATCACTGCTTGTTTGTCCACACAACCGCCTCTCTCTCTCTCTATCTCTCCGCCAACCACACACACACCTTAAACCAGTTTATATTTCAACTCTTTCTTGGACTCGAAATCAAGTTCTGTCGAAGGGTCATGAGGACTCGAAACGTCAACTCTTTTCTTCTCCGCCGATGCTGCCAGACCTGCTGAGTTTTTCCAGGTAAGTCTGTTTTTGTTTTGGATTTCCAGCATCCGCAGTTTATTGTTTTTGTTTTTTATCTTTGTAGCCTGCAGTGCCTCACAACAGTCACTGCTTGTTTTTCTGTCCTGTGGACTAACAAGAAGCACCGTGCGCTGTGGTGGCTTCTCTGCTCGTTTTATGTTCGCAGTTCGGCTCCAATGTTGACATATTGTGCCTGGAATTTTCACCTCGTAACTTAAAGCTGAGCTCGATAAAATAAAGTGTTTTAAAAGACATAAAGGTTTTTTTATGAGAAATTTCATGTATTCACTGAAATTACAGAACAGTTTAGGGCCTGCATACATTTGTTCCCTCATCACCAAAGAGAATCACGGTACAAAGTTACCGAATCTATGCACACTTTCCCAAATGTATAACACAACAAATCTACAGGTCAGGATCAATGTCTCCGATTCCAAATCAATCAGTAAATTCATGTATAGTTGTAATCACAATCCTCCCTGTGTTTTTGAAGTGAAATAGAGGAAACCATGGAAAATGAGGCCCCTATTCTGCACTAATTTCTTGGCCAGTGTAACATTAATGTTGTTGCTAATCAAAAGCAAACCGAAGGAGAGAGTATGTGTAAATGCAAACCTTTGACTTGCTGTTATCAGTTAAGTGAATGCACCCTGAAAATAAGTCAGTTGCTTACTTGCTTCGAATCAACCTACATAATTATATTATAACGTCACTCTGAAATCTCCGGGAGGAAAGGTGTATCTGGAGAATTCAAGGTGTCTGCGGATTTAATGCAGATCAATGTACGAACACAGAAGAGGTGCAGATATAAAGTTACCGTGTCTATCAAGAGCGATTCATCTGACAACACATTTACCGGACGCTACTTAGAATAAAAAACAATCTCAGCAGGCAATGGCGTTTATTAAGTAATTCATTAAAATCGCTTGTCAACGGTGATAAAAATGAATTTTAACAGAATGATTCCCTTCGAAACTTTGCCACGCAGTCACCTGATTTCACTGATTTATCTGGTTCAACCCAAACTGATGCACTCTGAAACCGTTGCAGACAGGATACAGAGTTCATGAGCATGGAACATGTATATTCACAGCAAGAATGCTGCTGAGCAGCTTTAAACACTCGTAGAGAATTGTGGAGCTGGCTGACATTGAGGTTTCCCGCAGTCAGTGATTTTTTTTATTAATATTGGCGCTTACAAACGGACAGACTGGAAATTATACCGCGGTATTTTTAGCAACGAAGAATCATCTTAGAAGTACTGATTCGAAGCAAGTAACGTGCTGGTTATGTTACACATGCAAATTAATCTCATAATACTCCATGAATGTGATTTTTGGGGTTTCCCCTGCAGGTACTGTAACTTCCTCGGCGGAACACTCTTGTTACTATAAGTAAATTAGGATGATAGAAACCTAATGCTTGCAACCAAAAGAAGCCCATTTGGCCCTTCGGTTTCCCTGCACCATTGAACATGATCATGGCTAATCTCGCTCTGTCTGCCCATCATAAACCCCTGCCCATAAAAATAAACCTGCCAAATCTGCCTGCAGTGCATTGCATAACAAATGCTACATTTAATAAATAAATTAAATACTGACTGAACCCAGATCTCCTGAATACCCTTTGACATTCATAAGGGCTTCTGAACTCACTCCTGAGCCCTCTCAAAATTTTGTCAAATATGTGAACTAATTGTAAATATTGAATAACAAACAAAGAGCTGCCTTCAAATCAAGAATAAAGATGTCAACATGTAACTGCTGGCAGTTACCCAGGACCTTGTAGCGCAATTGGTGCACATTCTCATTCCTTGTAATTAGACTCAGGCTCCTGAGGAAGCACATGTGCACACGACATGAAACCCAGTGTGTCATGACATCATGGAAAAGGATGGGGACACTCCACTATCACAGTGTCACTGAGTGTCTCATCACAGATAAAATCGCAGTAATGAGGCGACATTTTATTTAAAACATTGAACTTAGAATACAGAATTGGATACCAAGTCTTATCAAGAACAGAAGCACCAACGAGTAAGGAAGAAGTCAACTTCCTGACACCCAGATATCTCAATTCCTAAAAACATGTAATTGGAATGTAAAATTCATCTTCTTCCATAATGTTGTTCTGACTTGTTGCCCAACTCTTCCCGACTCTTCAGGGATCCTGTCACCTAACAGGTATAAAGCTGATTTGCTCAAGGACATATTGGGAGAGTTAAATTGTCACAAAATTCTCAACAAAAACAGAGACAAACCATCTAGAGATGTAATCACGATTCATGAGGTGCTACCGGACTTACATCATTAATCAAACAAGTTCAGCAATCCATGGTTGTCCAAATACTTTGTAAGCCGTAACTCATAATATTATTATCTGAATACATTGTGAACGGAAATTGTAAAAAATCAAGGCCCTTGATATAAAATCCTCCAACTATTCCACTAGCGAAACCTGCACAAACGATTGATGCAATTATTCAAATTATGTGCAAATTATATTGCCGATTGATGTTGTGCACTTCAAAAGTTACATCTTGATTTGGAATGTGTGGATGCTTTTGTGAATACAATATTGCAGTGTTCACCATTATAGAGCAATGATGAACATTGAATAATTCCAACCCTAATGGTTACAGTAATGTTTCTCTACTGTAGAACGCTGCCCTGCGCTAGGTACTTTTATAGAGCAATTTCCTCCTTCTCTTTCGATCACTAGAATGTACATTTTTCACATTTATACCACAATGACGACCTCCACCTGTAGAAATACTTCATAAGCTAAGGCAGCATCTCCAGTTGGTGCAATATGCTCGTTTATATACAAAGGTTCCTGTCAAATGCTCTACTTTAGCTATATCAAGGTCAAGAAATAAATTATAGCAAAGCTCACACTGTGACACATATGCGACAGTATGAGAGAAAAACACAACGTGATAGAGTTTTGAAAAAATTGACGTTTTGCAAACAGGCTGAGGCCAGACATAAACCGGCAATATCAATAAAATGATGGGCCGGCCCTTGATTGAATAACATGTATAGCTCGATACATTGAAGCGAGACTATATTATAACATGATAAAATTTCGTGCACTGCCCTGGAATCTTGCAAACAATGAAGGAATGCGTCGTGGATACGTATGCAGAATTGATTTGTCAGTGTCAATTTTACAGAGTCTTTCTTGTGAAACCAAGGTTTGCACCTGGCACCAGTGACTATGCCTTACTGAGATTATTGTCAGTGCAGAGCTGAAATGATTACTGGCATTAACCAGAATTGAAGACCTGACACCAGTGAACATTGCTCAATAGAAGCTTTCATCCATGCAGACATGTGCCAACAGATAGCAAAAAGCAGGCGTTATTATTACATCATTATTTAAGCTTACTGATCTCTCCACTCCATGGAAAATTTCTATATTTAAGACATTTTAATATGTGTCAATAGGAGGAAGTTTCATGTTTGTTCAAAATGTTTAGTGATGATTGTATCAAGGTAAATGTATTGGTAGACATTGTCCCTTATTGAACTCCTCCAGCAGAGGATGATGCTGCTTATTTAGTTACAGTTTGTGAAAGTAACCCTGGATTCCATTTCCCTGTAATTAACATGCGAACCTGCGTACGAGTCATAACAAAACATGGGAAATAGAGCAAGAATAGACCACTCTGTCCCTCGTTCTTTCTCAATCATTCTTTAAGACCATGGCTTATCTGAATTAACCTGCGGCTTACTACCTTACTTTTCACCCCGTTGTTTTAAACCTACTTATCAACCTCTGCCTTAAATAAACATTCAAAACTCACTGCTTCCAATGCCTTTTGGGGAAGGGGAATCAAATTGTCAATAACATCTGGGGGAAAAAAATACATGTTTCCTCATCTCCATCTATACGATGTGGAGTGCTTATTTTTAAACAGTGGGTCCTGGTTCCAAATGCTCTCACAGGAAGAAACATCCTGTGCACATCCACCGTGTCAAGACCATTCAGGGTCTTAAGGGTCACAATTCACCCCTTACTCTTCTAAATTCCAGTGGATAAAAACCAACACTGTCAAATCATTCCTCAGAAGGCAGCAGCCCATTGCTGGCATGAGACTATTAAACCTTCTCTTCACTGTTTCCAAAACATTTAAATATTTATTTAAGTAAGGAGGACAATACTGTACAACAATACTCTAATTGCGGTCTAACCAATGTCCTGTGGAGCTGAAGCATAACCTCGCTACAGTAGTTTCCAGTCCTGCTAACAATAAACTTCTGATTGCTTTCAGAATTATTTGCCCTTCCACAAAGCAGTACGTTTGCCATTTCCCCTTTATCCACAGCACAAGTTACTTCCAAAAAATAGTCCAAACATTTTGTTAAAGAAAGGCTCCCATGCACAGAACAATGCTGTATCTGCCAGATTGCCTACACTTTTCCCATAGCCCTGCCATAACATCACAAAAATAGTTTCTATCATTGTCCCTATGTTAACTAAACTGGACAATAGTACCCTGCTTCCTGTACCTTCCGTGACATGACTCCCATTGGTATACACAACTTAGGTACTCTTTTTTAAAAAATCTAATGGAACCTTCCCGTATCAAGGACATCTTGAACAAAATAAAATCACTGCATCTGTTATCTCACTATCCACATGTTTAACTGCATTAATATGAATTACATCAATACCCGGGCACTTTCAGAGCACAGCTCCGAAGTTGTCTTCAGATCAAAAACCCTGCTGATTGTATTTTTCATGAGTTTCTCCACCCCTATTATACCCTGATTTACAGCCACTTCTAGGATGTTACATGCATTCTACATAATGAAGGCCAATGCCAAATACCTGTTCAGTTCATTTTCAGTCTCCTTGCGTTTCAATTATTAGCTTTTGAGACATCCTTTCCATAGGTCCAACGCTAACTACTTAACTCTCATCTTATTTGAGTATATATAGAAGTTCTTTCTAGCCGCTTCATGTTTTGAATTTGCTCTCTCTTATACGTCATCGTTTTTCTCCTTGTTCATCTATTTTGTCATTAATTAATGTTCTTTACAACCTTTGTAATCTTCTGACATGTCGCCTGCCTGTTTTTTTTTCTCCTTAAGTTTGATATTGTCTTTAAATGTTTTTGTTCAGTTATATTTGGCACACGGCCTGGTTTTTTTTCTCTTTATTTTCCTTTCTGGTTGGAATGTATTAATATTGTGTATTGTGTTACATCCCTTTAAATATCTGCTACTGCATTTCTATTGCCTGTTCATGAACCTCCTTTGCCAGTTCCATTTGCAATGCTCTACCTTCATGCCCTCATAATTGCCCTGATTCATGTTTAAATTGATAGTCTTAGG
Source organism: Isurus oxyrinchus (assembly GCA_026770705.1). Lineage (NCBI taxonomy): Eukaryota > Metazoa > Chordata > Chondrichthyes > Lamniformes > Lamnidae > Isurus > Isurus oxyrinchus. The sequence continues at coordinate 375,773 of JANJGN010000425.1, forward strand.
CAGCCCCTCTCTATCTCAAACTGAGTGCATAGTTCAATCAAATTATCATGGTAGCTACTTATGGGGCCTTACTTAGATAAACTTAATCAATCCTCTCTCATTTCACAGGCCCAGCTCGAGCACAGGTTGCACTAAGGTTGACGTCGGAACGTGCTCTTCTAAGAAACTATACCGAAAGCATTCTATGAAATCATCAGCTATGCTCCAGTTCCCAATCAGATTTGTCCAGCTTATTTAGATTAAAATCGCCCATGAACTTCGCTGGACCATTCTGATAAGCTCTTATTGTTTATGACTTGGTACTTTGCCCTCCCATGTGATAAAATTTAAGAGCTGAGTACACCAAACACACAAGTGATTTCTTGCCGTTAATATTTCTCATCTCTACCCAAACGCATTCCACTGCCTTGGTTCATGAACTTTGTTATTTCCTCTCTATTTTGGAATCACCATTTGTAATCAGCAGGGACACTCCTCTGTCAGATGTCGGCCACACCATGTACGTATGGTAGAATTGTTACCACATTCGTGAATCAAATGTGATTTTACAGCATTCACTTAAATTTTTATCAGCACCCTTACTGAGACTAGTTTTCAAATCCACATTTTAGTAATTGAATTTTAAATCCCGCCAGGTCCATTTCGAATTTGTAACCTGAGAACATCAACATCGTGATTCTGGATTACTTTCGAGTGACATTATCAGTCGGCCCAGCTTCCATTTATTGTCATTTACTTAGATTGCTTTGGGCTTTTGTATCAGCTTTCCGCCTAGAATTTCTTCCTGATTCTGTTTTAATTTAAGTTTTCAATGCATATTCACAAGTAAGTGGCTTTAGTTAGTTCCTGCCATCTCACTAAATGTCCACAAATAAAGAAGTCAGTCATACCCTGATTTACAACAGCTTCTGGCATGTTACTTGCATCCTCTATAATGAAGGCCAATGTCAAATACCTGTTCAGTTCATTTTCAGTGCAGGAGAACACGCATGAAAGAGATAACGGGTCATTTTGAATTCGAATACTGGATGCCCAAAGTCGAGCTACAGGTGTTATTGAAATAATATGAGATCCAGCGAAGGGAGTCATGATTTATTTTCTGCCCTTCCTATCTGAATTCAGCTTCTTTTCTTGAGTTATTAAAATATTTCGGTTGGAAATGTACAATTGGCTTTCATTGCAAGTTATAATTCAGAAAGGGAATGTAAGTAGTTGTTGTAATGCATTTGTGCATTTTAATAAAAATTGAAACAATATTGCAACCTCAAAATCCTGTGGAAGTTCCACATGATACATGTTAATGCCTCTGGGAATGAGTCAGCTCAGAGTTTAATGCAGAGCGATTGTCTGCAGCAGAAAGGGGGAAGGAAGTTTCACTGTCAAAAAGGCATCTTACAGTTGAACATGTGCAGAAGATATGTTGCATGGTACAGGCAATTACTGATGTCCCTGGGAAGTGACTATTGCCATTGAGTTTGTAACTTTAGTGCGAAATGGGCTTTTCTTTCTTCTCAACGATTGAAAGTGTCTCAGGGTCATCAGTTGATCACCATTTCACAGGCAATAGATCCGCAATATCATTAAAATTGGAAAGTGTATGAAAGGAAGCCGATAATTTCACTCGACACCATATCTGGCAGCATCATACCTCTTTATTTGTGCGTGTTATATATGTTTTAAAAATCTTATAACATTAAGATATCATCCCTAGAGCCTACCAGAGATTTCCATACTTTTATATTGATGAGATTTAAGCTGTGGAATTGAGGTTGCTGCAAAAACAGATTAATTTCAGAGAGTTGAGAGAATAGGTCAATAACGCGAATAAATATCCGGATCGAGCATTTTTGCAATCAACTAATGCGCAAAATAATTAACAGCGGCCTTCAGGTGGATCCCCGTGTTTCTAGCACTTGAGTTGAATATTTATCCATAGAATCCCAACAAATGAATCTCTCAGTATCTGGAAATATCCCCCGTCGGCGGAGATATGGAGGTTAGGAAAGGGAGGCAACCACCTTATTGACATAACAATATTTGCGATTGACAGATGAATCCACGTTTGCCAAAAGATAAAGCAGTTGAGGGAAAATGTGTGACCACCAGAGTACTGGAAGCCGAGAAGCCGGAGAATTAAATGTATATAAAAGCACAATTTAATGTATAGTTGTGAGTGACAGTTGGGACGTGGCAGACACCAGTTTGAAGCATGGAATAGGAGGTGCCGTTTCATATACAGGACGAAATGTCAGAGGAATGTCAGAGCGCAAAAAACACGACTGGAGAGGTAAAACAGTCACTATCTCTCCTCCAGGGGTTCAAAAATCATCTTCTCAGTTCGGATTATAATAAAATTCCAATTAGAAAAGAAAAATAATGCAGGATATGGATCTTATTTTGTTTGAATTGATTAATGTTTTACCATGTTAATTCTTTTCAAGGCAATTTGAATGCGCCTACCTTCCATTCCCATCGTCAAATTGCGTCTCTCTATTTATCTCCCACACTCCGAGTCGGGCCTTGGAGGCGTCGACTCGTTGGTGGGACCCCGCCCCTTCTTTCATTACATGGTGGCTGATATAAGTAAATTTTCTCACTTCTCAGATTTTGCCCGCCACTAAATTTAATCTGCCATAAACCCACGATCTGGTTAAAAAAGGAATCTGGAACCCTCCGTGCTTGCAGGCTGCCGGATATACGACATTAACTTATCTTAAACAAAAACAGAATTACCTGGAAAAACTCAGCAGGTCTGGCAGCATCGGCGGAGAAGAAAAGAGTTGACGTTTCGAGTCCTCATGACCCTTCGACAGAACTTGATGAAGTTCTGTCGAAGGGTCATGAAGACTCGAAACGTCAACTCTTTTCTTCTCCGCCGATGCTGCCAGACTTGCTGAGTTTTTCCAGGTAATTCTGTTTTTGTTTTGGATTTCCAGCATCCGCAGTTTTCTTTGTTATTAACTTATCTTTACTGCTAAAGCCTTTTTAACTTCTCCCACCTCCCAAAGACGTAAATTCCCTGAAAATCACGTGTTGATGCCTCTTATCAGATGTCCAATCGTTTCCCCGTGCAGAAAAGGACTTTTGGGGAAATTATCGCTTTCCTTTCTCCAGGGGAGGATAGTATAGAGTGATGGATTAAGTTTTATGTTGACTAACAACCTGCTGAGCCATATCACTTAACAACTTATTCATGGTCAACACAGCCTGGGGTTAGAATTGAACCTTGGGGTTTTCTGCTCAGTGAAACTAACTGAGCCATATGATGGCACGCCAACGCATGAACTGTTTGTTACGACTGCCCATCGATAAGTTGATGCGATATCATTCAGACTCAGTGTGTGACGAGTAAATACTATCGAAAAGTATCTGAACAAGAGTTAAACTCAAAATAAGAGCTGTCTGAAATGACGGGGCGGGGCGAGGTGAGTGCAAACATTGGTAAGTTTTTTTTACATTTACATAGGTTAAACACCCTACTCTGAGAATTAATGTACATTAAGTGCACGGAGGCAGGTGGCATCTTATCAGGCAGCTTCCTAATATTCATATCGAGAAAATCCAGTGAATTTGGAAGAAGACGATTGGAAGAGTTTCCACACAGTTGGACGAATTCCGGAAAAGACTTCCTCACAAGCTGCAGGTGTCGGCACCCTCCAAGCGGCTTTCCTTTTGTTCACTGGATCGTTGAACAGCTCACACGTAACAGGTGCCGCTTACCTTTCTGTCCAATTATCTAAAGCTGCCTTTCCTAGCACACATAATACTCTACCTTCAATCCAATCATGACTTTTCAAACGCCATTGGAAGAACACTCTGAAATCTGTACAGTAAAACTCCACATAGCAGTCAGGAGTAAGAACACAGATGTTGTGACATCAAAGCTTCTAGGCTAAATGAATAAGAGAAGTAACTCCCAATTGAATGTGTTGAAAATAGTTCCCATGAACAAACGAGAGTTCAATGGCAAAGATAAATCGGAAAGTCGCAGGGAAACTTGTGTCCCAGAAGAGAAGCATCGGCCTTGGAACCTTTAGAATGCCTGCCAGAAATCCTAAATTGAATTTAGAAAAAATAAATAGTTGCTCTAGGCGAAAAGGAAATGTTGCATAATATTCAAATTAATGATCCGTGCCTTTAGAAGCAGAGTTTTCTTCCAAATGAGCTTAAATGGGAAAGATCAGAAATTCAAAATCGGTTCGAGGGATAAAAATAGCAGAATGATTAATATCGATGCGTACAGGCGAAGAGAGAGCTATAGAATTATTTTAGCACAAATTATAATTTCTTGCCTTAATTTTATGTTGTTACATTTTAATCGCTTAGAAACTAAAGCACTCCTGCAAAAGGTTAAGGACTGTCAATGAATCGTGTGGCCTTAAGGTGGGGATTACAACGCCGGTTTGACAGAGACAAAAACAAACGTGTTTTCAGATGTTCTACGGCTTAATCGACCAGAAGCTGCATTTCCCTCATCATTCAAATTCAAGGGCGTGATGATATGTCCAACCAAGCTCACATAGCATTTGAAGAAAGATTAGATTTTAGAATAAGAATGGTTGTGACATTCCAATTATTAAATAGGACATACGAATATAAGAAATATTAGCAGGAGTCGGCCAAATGGTGTCTTGAAACTTCCTCACTATACAAATCGATCATGGTTGACATAACGCGCCTGAAATGCACATCTGTGCACATGTGTCTTCTCCAACGTTCAATACATTTATTGATGAAGCACCACTGGCCGCTGCGGAAGAGAATTTCAAACACTACCAATCCACTGAGTGAAGGGAACAATGCTCCTCCCCTCCGATTTAAATGGGAATCTCCATGACGTTATTTTTAACAGCGCCCCTCGCCGTAAATATCCGCTGGCATCGGCCATGACAATTCCATTCAGAAACTTATACCTGAACAACAAAATGAGCTATTAGCCTACTAAACTTCAAAATCTTCCACAAAACAAGCTCAAGATTTGCACAAAAAACACGCACTTCATCCCAGTAATCAGCTTCCTGAATCCTGCCTGAACTAACTCCAATGTAATTACTAAAAACAAAAAAAAACCCAAAAAACCAAAAAAAAACAAACAAAAAAAAAAAACTGCGGATGCTGGAAATCCAAAACAAAAACAGAATTACCTGGAAAAGCTCAGCAGGTCTGGCAGCATCGGCGGAGAAGAAAAGAGTTGACGTTTCGACTCCTCATGACCCTTCGACAGAACTTGATTTCGAGTCCAAGAAAGAGTTAATGATGCTGCCAGACCTGCTGAGTTTTTCCAGGTAATTCTGTTTTTGTTTTGGATTTCCAGCATCCGCAGTTTTTTTTTGTTTTTATCTCTGTGTTTAATTGACTGCCACTGCTCTTCAAGAAATGCCTACCTCCTTGAAGAAGTTCTGTTCCTCTCTGCGACAAGATTTCCGTATCTCTCTGTTGCCTTGTTCACCTTCTTTGCTTTCCATTTCCCTCCTGGTGTTTGACAAGGTGTTTACTAAAACCCGCTTTCACAGCCATATCTCCTTTCTCAGTGACTGTCTCCGTCTCCGACTTACCCCCCGTGGATTTCAACTGAAATTCCATCCCTCATCTTTCGAACCCACCCAGGATTACCGGTATCTCCGGGACATAAAACGTTTCTCAGACTGCTGTTCAAATATTTTAAAATCTTTTATGCTCCCCCCACCACCCCACTAGAGCTGTACCTTGAGTGCCCTACCATCCATTCTTAATTAGCACATTCGTTTAGATAATATCACCAACTTTAACTTTAACACCTATGTGTTCTTTTGTACCATTGTCGCTGACATCTTTTGATGATCTGCTTCTATCACGGCTTGTTTCTTGTTCTACACAAAGCACCTCTGTCTCTCTCTCTATCTCTCCGCCCCCCCCCCCCCCCCCCCCCCCCACACACACACACCTTAAACCAGCTTATATTTCAACTCTTTCTTGGACTCGAAATCAAGTTCTGTGGAAGGGTCATGAGGACTCGAAACGTCAACTCTTTTCTTCTCCGCCGATGCTGCCAGACCTGCTGAGTTTTTCCAGGTAATTCTGTTTTTGTTTCCAATGTAATTAAGTCGCTCTTTAAGTAAGATGACTAAAACTGCACACTGTACTCTAGGTGTGCTCTAACCGATATTGTGTACTGTTCTGGCAAGAGTTTTTTTTTTAATATGCTTCTTCGTCCTTGCAATCAAGAGCACCATTCCCTTTACCTTGTGAGCTTGCTGTACACACACACTGACTTTCTGTCATACGTGCTCTTCAATAACAAGGTTCCTCTTTATTGTTGCATCCTACAGTCTCTCTCCATTAAAATGAAAAAATCTGATTATACATTCTCCCGGTGGAGAACCGGAGAACCTCATGTCTTCCCAAATTATGCTCCTTGTTTCAAATGGTGGCCACCCACTAAACCCATTTATATCAATTTTCATACTTTTTGCATTCTCCTCGGTACTTGCTTCCCTCCCCATCTTAATATTGTTCACAAATTGTGATACAATTCAGCCTGTTGCTTCGCAGAAGGCACGAATACAGAATGTAAGAAGCTAAGGCCCGATAAGTGGTTTTTATCCACTTGTGAGGGTAGACTTGTGGAGTTATACAAGTCGGGAGTGCTTTGTGAAGGGAATGATTGCAAGGGTCAATTGCTTCAGTCGTAAGATAGTGGAGCTATCCGAGCTCAGTGTTTGCTGTTTTTTTTTGTTCGTAAATGTTTCATTATTAATAACACTTAACAGGTTGCAGGGTGCAATCTATCTCTTGAAACTCCCAGGCCCCTTTTATTCTGTGCTTTGATAAACTAATTGAATATCAATATTGCTTTTCTGAATGATTCTCAAGCCATTCCTGAAGCAAAACTTTCCACTTTACATACAAATCTAAAGTGAGCACCGTCTTAACTGTAATTGAGAAATTTGTAAGAAGCCAACCAGCATAAGATGCATAATTCAGAACCGCAAACAGAGCTGCCTGTAAAATCATGACTCACTTTATGGAATCACAGGCTGACAGGGACAGCGCATCTGCACATGTACAGGAACTGCTCCTCACTTATGTTGAGATACAAGTAAGCAAATCATTTTTTGAAGCAGCTGAAAAAAAGTTATTCCCTGCGTTTTCCATCTAATAGATGCTCCCACTGGAAGCAGCGATTCATTTGTTGCTCTGTATCACTAATTTATAAAGATATTTAGAATATTCCACCAGGCCTGACGTCCACTAGGGCACATAGCTCAGACCTGCGTTTAGCACCGAAACTTCATTGACGCTTCCATCTGCATTGGCATTTTTTAGTGGATTATCTCGATCAGCATTCCTCTCTCTGATCTCATTTAAGGGAATTATATCCAACTGTCTGTGTCCCTGTCCGTCTGTGCAGTGACGGGGAAATGGTTTTGGGAAGATTTTCACTGTTATTCATTTCTCAAATGATATTTCTGTTTTACCCTGTTTGAGTGTAAATTGCGAGCAGATACCGCTGCTCCTGTTTCCCGCACGGCTAGAGACCGACACCCTCAGATATACGGACGGCTGTATCACAACCACGTCGGCTGACTCTCCATAAAACAAAACAGTCATAGTAACTGTAGCAAGTTCCATGAGCACGTATGACGAACATTCAGCGTGTGTACAGAAAGCTCAGAAGGTAAGGGGAATGGGGCTTTTCATTGCAAGGATGACGAAGAATAAAACAAATTACAAGCTACAGCTGATCTAATAATGGCAGCGAGACTGAATGATAAATAGGCAAACCAAACTGATTGATTAGTAATTTAAACTATAGTTTTATAATGAAGGGAAATATCAACTAACACATGATTAATAGTCTCTCGAGAAGTCAACGATGGAACCGGGAGGGATACCAATATTTCGTCTAACCTATTATGCAAAAATACCAATTGTAGCAGGAGCAAATAGAGAGTAAAGCGGGAAATAACTCGATTATAGGGAGCTTAGTGGAATAGACTTTAACTAATAACAAGGAAATGCAATTATTTGGGTGGCACAAGAGAATTTGACGGTTGAAATAAAAATTGAAACATTAAAGGCATCTTGGTAAAAAAAAACTTTTACATGTCAACAATGAGAAACCTTCACGTGGTTTTTTAAAAGACTCCAGAAATTATATTGTCAGACAAAATATATAAACGATGCAAATCAAATGACAAATTTAGGCTGAATAACCGCATAGTGTCAAAGTTAAATTAAGTCGTACACACTAAGCACATGGAAGGCTAGTGTTAGGAGGGCGGAGGAGAACGACCAGGAAGAACATGAACACTGTTAGAAGCGTTGGAAAGCTGTACCGAAATCCATGAAACAAAGTTATTAGCTGACATATAACAAAGTAGCTATATATTCTAACAGCACATTGACACAAGAGAGAATAAAAAATATGCAGCAGGAGAATTTGGACACCAACCAATGAACAGGGTGTAAAAAATGTGAACAGGGAGGTAATGGCAGATCTTTTAGCGAATTACTTTGCTTAAGAGTTCGCATGAAGTGGAATAAGGTGCACTTGCGACTGGAAGGCTGGATTCAAATTATCTAGAATCACATAAGAATGAAGTCGAGCAAAATGTAACCAAGACAATGAAGCTGAGGTGATCAGGCCCAATCTCTGACGAACGGTCTTACCGACTCGAAACGTTAACTTGGTTTGTCTCTCTCCACAGATGCTGCAAGAGCTGCTGAGATTTTCCACAATGTCCTTGTATTTTTTTTATGCTAAACTTTCTCTGTCCTGCAATCTGGGAAAATATGAAGTGAATGTGCAGTTTAGGTGAATGGTTCAGTAAGTCCCTTGTGACTAGGAAACTGAAACAACCCCATCAAGACAAGGCACAGTACGATATTTACCAGCCGTCTGCTCTCACTACACTTAAAGAACAACAATGATCCATTGTTTCGTGAGCTCATAAACAGTGGTAGGTGACACATAAAACGTGATGCCTGATGACTCGGTGTTATCACTGGGTTTCAGTAAAAGTCTCGGTTTGAGCGCAGGTCCGCTTCTGGGATATTCTGATGATTTCAGGATGGAAACAGTGAATGTCAGATAGGTTAATTGCTGCTGGAATATGGCGCTTGTGATCTCCTAACAGGGCCAGTTGACGGTGGTGATCTCCCCACTCTCGGTCAGTTGAATTGCTGACAGTCGCGCAGTGATCCCTCCTCTGCGCCCTGGCGCTGTTATGAATTCCATTCCAATCATCCTTCAAATGTAGGTACAAATAAATCTAATAAGAAAAATCAACTAAACCCGAGCTTATCCGTCAAAAAGTTGTGTGAAGAGTGCTAGGAGAGAATATTTTTAACGTCAAGAGATTGCGAGAACAGTTTGGCTTTGAATGAAACTCATGACCTTGACATAGTTGGTGATGTTACATATTGAAGTTGCAGAAAATTTTAAAAAGCTATTAGAATGCTCAAGAAACATTGACTACCTGAGGCAAAATAAGTAGACTTGCACTCATTTAAAGGAGGTCTAAATTTGTGCTGCTTCACTGGGTCACTAAGGCCCTGGAGAGGGAATAAATGTCCTCCTTTGTTTCTCCCAGTGTGTTTAGCTGCCGTAGTTAATGCGGCTTGCTGCCAAGACAACAAACAATTCAAAGCTCGTTCTCACCTTTGCAACTATCAAAACATTCTCTACCCCTTAACACGGCATTTAACATACCCTTTGTTCTTTTGTTCATGACATCAAGATTAATCTCTCCTTTGCAGTCACCTATCACTGGCCTTCTATACAGCTTGATCTGCGCCACAAGCATTGAACAGTGTCCATTTCATGAAATTTCTACTTCTGTTTAACTCTGTTTGCCTCTGTTTAAATCTGTTTAACTCTGTTTGCCTCTGTTTAACTCTATTTAACTCTGTTTGCCTCTGTTTAACGCTGTCTAACTCTGTTTGCCTCTGTCTAAATTTGTTGAACTCTGTATGCCTCTGTTTAACTCTGTGTAACTCTGTTTGCCTCTGTTTAACTCTGTTTGCCTCTGTTTAACTCTGTTTAACTCAGTTTCCCTCTGTTTGCCTGTGATTAACTCTATTTAACTATTTTGAATTCTGTTTGCCTATGTTTAACTCTGTTTACCTCTGTTGAACTCTGTTTAACTATGTTTAACTCTATTTAACTCTGTTCGCCTCTGTTTAACTCTGTTTAACTCTGTTTAACTCAATTTGCCTCTGTTTAACTCTGTTTGCCTCTGTTCAACTCTGTTTAACTCTGTGTGCCTCGGTTTAACTCTGTTTAACTCTGTTTCCCTCTGTTTAACTTTGTTGTACTCTGTTGTACTCTGTTTATATCTGTTCAACTCTCTTAGCCTCTGTTTCAATCTATTTAACTCTGTATGCCTCTTTTCAACTCTGTTTAACTCTGTTTAACTCTGTTTTACTCTGTTTGCCACTGTTTAGCTCTGTTTCACTCTTTTTCCCTCTGTTTGCCTCTGGTTAACACTGTTTAACTCTGTTTGCCACTGTTTAGCTCTGTTTCACTCTGTTTCCCTCTGTTTGCCTCTGTTTAACTCAGTTTTTCTCTGTTTAACTATGTTTAACACTATTTAACTCTGTTCAACTCTGTTTAACTCTGTTTAACTCTGTTTAACTCAATTTGCCGCTGTTCAACTCTGTTTAACTCTGTGTGCCTCGGTTTAACTCTGTTTAACTCCGTTTCCCTCTGTTTAACTCTGCTTAACTCTGTGGTACTCTGTTTATATCTGTTCAACTCTCTTTGCCTCTGTTTCAATCTCTTTAACTCTGTATGCCTCTTTTCAACTCTGTTTAACTCTGTTTAACTCTGTTTTACTCTGTTTGCCTCTGTTTGCCTCTGTTTAACTCAGTTTCCCTCTGTTTGTCTGTGATCAACTCTATTTAACTATTTTGAATTCTGTTTCCCGATGTTTAACTCTGTTTCCATCTGTTGAACTATGTTTGCCTATGTTTAACTCTATATAACTCTGTTTACCTCTGTTTAACTCTGTTTAACTCTGTTTCACTCAATTTGCCTCTGTTTAACTCTGTTTAACTCTGTTTGCCTCTGTTCAACACTGTATAACTCTGTATGCCTCTGTTTAACTCTGTTTCACTCTGTTTCCATCTGTTTGCCACTGGTTAACACTGTTTAAATCTGTTAACCTCTATTTAACTCGGTTTAACTCTGTTCGCCTCTGTTTAACTCTGTTTATCTCCGATTGCATCTGTTTAACTCTACTTAACCTTGTATGACTATGTTTAGCTCTATTGAACTCTATTTCTCTCTGTTGAACTCTGTTTAACTCTGTTTGCCTCTGTTTAAATCTGTTTAACGCTGTTTGCCTCTGTTTAACTCTATTTAACTCTGTTTGCCTCTGTTTAACGCTGTCTAACTCTGTTTGCCTCTGTCTAAATTTGTTGAACTCTGTATGCCTCTGTTTAAATCTGTGTAACTCTGTTTGCCTCTGTTTAACTCTGTTTGCCTCTGTTTAACTCTGTTTAAATCAGTTTCCCTCTGTTTGCCTGTGATTAAATCTATTTAACTATTTTGAATTCTGTTTGCCTATGTTTAACTCTGTTTACCTATGTTGAACTCTGTTTAACTCTGTTTAACTCAATTTGCCTCTGTTTAACTCTGTTTGCCTCTGTTCAACTCTGTTTTATCTGTGTGCCTCGGTTTAACTCTGTTTAACTCTGTTTCCCTCTGTTTAACTCTGTTTAACTCTGTTGTACTCTGTTTATATCTGTTCAACTCTCTTTGCCTCTGTTTCAATCTATTTAACTCTGTATGCCTCTTTTCAACTCTGTTTAACTCTGTTTTACTCTGTTTGCCACTGTTTAGCTCTGTTTCACTCTGTTTCCCTCTGTTTGCCTGGTTAACTCTGTTTAACTCTGTTTGCCACTGTTTAGCTCTGTTTCACTCTGTTTCCCTCTGTTTAACTCTGCTTAACTCTGTTGTACTCTGTTTATATCTGTTCAACTCTCTTTGCCTCTGTTTCAATCTCTTTAACTCTGTATGCCTCTTTTCAACTCTGTTTAACTCTGTTTAACTCTGTTTTACTCTGTTTGCCTCTGTTTGCCTCAGTTTAACTCAGTTTCCCTCTGTTTGCCTGTGATCAACTCTATCTAAGTATTTTGAATTCTGTTTCCCTATGTTTAACTCTGTTTCCATCTGTTGACCTCTGTTTGCCTATGTTTAACTCTATATAACTCTGTTTACCTCTGTTTAACTCTGTTTAACTCTGTTTCACTCAATTTGCCTCTGTTTAACTCTGTTTAACTCTGTTGTACTCTGTTTGCCTCTGTTTAACTCTGTTTGCCTCTGTTTAACTCTGTTTGCCTCTGTTTAACTCTGTTTAACTCTGTTTGCCTCTGTTCAACACTGTTTAACTCTGTATAACTCTGTATGCCTCTGTTTAACTCTGTTTAACTCTGTTTCCATCTGTTTGCCACTGTTTAACTCTGTTTAAATCTGTTAACCTCTGTTTAACTCGGTTTAACTCTGTTCGCCTCTGTTTAACTCTGTTTAACTCTGTTTGCGTCTTTTTAACTCTGTTTAACTCTGGTGGTTTTTGTTTAACTCTGTTTCACTCTGTTTCCCTCTGTTTGCCTCTGTTTAACTCTGTTTAACTCTGTTTGCCTCTGTTTAACTCTGTTTAACTCTGGTTGTTTCTGTTTAACTCTGTTTCACTCTGTTTCTCTCTGTTTGCCTCTGTATAACTCTAGTTAACTCTGTTTGCCTCTGTTTAACGCTGTTTAAATCTGTTTGCCTCTGTTTAACTCTGTTTAATTCTGTTTGCATCTGTCCAACTCTGTTTAACTCTGCATGCCTCTGTTTAATTCTGTTTCACTCAGTTTACCTCTGTTTGCCTCTGTTTAACTCTGTTTAACTCTGTTTGCCTCTGTTCAACACTTTTTAACACTGTATAACTCTGTACGCCTCTGTTTAACACTGTTTCATTCTGTTTCCCTCTGTTTGCCACTGTTTAGGTCAGTTTAACTCTGTTGAACTCTGCTTGCCTCTGTTTAACTCTATTTAACTCTTTTTAACTCTGTGTAACTCTGGTTGCCTCTGTTTAACTCTGTTTCACTCTGTTTCCCTCTGTTTGCTTCCGTTTAACTCTGTTTGCCTCTGTTTCAATCTATTTAACTCTGTCTGCCTCTGTTTAATTCTGTTTCACTCTGATTGCCACTGTTTAACTCTATTTCACGCTGTTTGCCTCTGTTTAACGCTGTTTAACTCTGTTTGCCTCTGTTTAAATCTGTTTAACTCTGTATGCCTCTGTTTAACTCGTTTAACTCTGTTTGCCTCTGCTTAACTCTGTCTAGCTCTCTTTGCCTCTGTTCAACTCTGTTTAACTCTGTTTGCATCAGTTTTATTCTGTTTAACTCTGATTGCATCTGTTTTAACTCTATTTAAATCTGTTTCCCTCTGTTGAACGCTCTTTCACTCTTTGCCTGTGTTGAACTCTGTTTAACTCTGTATGCCTCTGTTTAACTCTGTTGAACTCTGTTTAACTCTGTTGAACTCTGTTTATATCTGTTCACCTCTGCTTGCCTCTGTTTCAATCAATTTAACACTGTATGCCTCTGTTCAACTCTGTTTAACTCTGCTTAACTCTGTTTAACTCTGTTTGCCTCTGTTTAACTCTGTCTGCCTCTGTTTAACTCTGTTTCACTCTGTTTCCCTCTGTTTGCCTTTGTTTAACACTGTTTAACTCTGTTTGCCTCTGTTTAAATCTGTTTAACTCTGTATGCCTCTGTTTAACTCGTTTAACTCTGTTTGCCTCTGCTTAACTCTGTTTGCCTCTGTTTAACTCTGTTTGCCTCTGTTTAACTCTGTTTAACTCTCTATGCCTCTGTTTAACTCTGTTTCACTCAGTTTACCTCTGTTTGCTTCTGTTTAACTCTGTTTAAATCTGTTGAACTCGGTTTGCCTATGTTTAACTCTGTTTAACTCTGTTCGCCTCTGTTTAACTCTGTTTAATTCTGTTTAACTCAATTTGCCTCTGTTTAACTCTGTTTGCCTCTGTTCAACTCTGTTTAACTCTGTGTGCCTCGGTTTAACTCTGTTTAACTGTGTTTCCCTCTGTTTAACTCTGTTTAACTCTGTTGTACTCTGTTTATATCTGTTCAACTCTCTTTGCATCTGTTTCAATCTATTTAACTCTGTATGCCTCTTTTCAACTCTGTTTAACTCTGTTTAACTCTGTTTTACTCTGTTTGCCACTGTTTAGCTCTGTTTCACTCTTTTTCCCTCTGTTTGCCTCTGGTTAACTCTGTTTAACTCTGTTTGCCACTGTTTAGCTCTGTTTCCCTCTGTTTGCCTCTGTTTAACTCAGTTTTCCTCTGTTTAACTATGTTTAACACTATTTAACTCTGTTTAACTCTGTTTAACTCTGTTTAACTCTGTTTAACTCAATTTGCCTCTGTTCAACTCTGTTAACTCTGTGTGCCCCGGTTTAACTCTGTTTAACTCCGTTTCCCTCTGTTTAACTCTGCTTAACTCTGTTGTACTCTGTTTATATCTGTTCAACTCTCTTTGCCTCTGTTTCAATCTATTTAACTCTGTATGCCTCTTTTGAACTCTGTTTAACTCTGTTTTACTCTGTTTGCCACTGTTTAGCTCTGTTTCACTCTTTTTCCCTCTGTTTGCCTCTGGTTAACTCTGTTTAACTCTGTTTGCCACTGTTTAGCTCTGTTTCACTCTGTTTCCCTCTGTTTGCCTCTGTTTAACTCAGTTTTCCTCTGTTTAACTATGTTTAACACTATTTAACTCTGTTCAACTCTGTTTAACTCTGTTTAACTCTGTTTAACTCAATTTGCCTCTGTTCAACACTGTTTAACTCTGTGTGCCTCGGTTTAACTCTGTTTAACTCCGTTTCCCTCTGTTTAACTCTGCTTAACTCTGTTGTACTCTGTTTATATCTGTTCAACTCTCTTTGCCTCTGTTTCAATCTATTTAACTCTGTATGCCTCTTTTCAACTCTGTTTAACTCTGTTTTACTCTGTTTGCCCCTTTTTGCCTCTGTTTAACTCAGTTTCCCTCTGTTTGCCTGTGATCAACTCTATTTAACTATTTTGAATTCTGTTTCCCTATGTTTAACTCTGTTTCCATCTGTTGAACTCTGTTTGCCTATGTTTAACTCTATATAACTCTGTTTACTCTGTTTAACTCTGTTTAACTCAATTTGCCTCTGTTTAACTCTGTTTAACTCTGTTTGCCTCTGTTCAACACTGTTTAACTCTGTGTGCCTCGTTTTAACTCTGTTTAACTCCGTTTCCCTCTGTTTAACTCTGTTGTTCTCTGTTTGCCTCTGTTTAACTCTGTTTAACTCTGTTTGCCTCTGTTTAACTCTGTTTAACTCTGTTTGCCTCTGTTCAACACTGTTTAACTCTGTGTAACTCTGTATTCCTCTGTTTAACTCTGTTTCACTCTGTTCCATCTGTTTGCCACTGTTTAACTCTGTTTAAATCTGTAAACCTCTATTTAACTCGCTTTAAATCTGTTCGCCTCTGTTTAACTCTGTTTAACTCTGTTTGCGTCTTTTTAACTCTGTTTAACTCTGGTGGTTTTTGTTTAACTCTGTTTAACTCTGTTTCCCTCTGTTTGCCTCTGTTTAACTCTGTTTAACTCTATTTGCCTCTGTTTAACTCTGTTTCACTCTGTTTCCCTCTGTTTGCCTCTGTTTAACTCAGTTTTCCTCTGTTTAACTATGTTTAACACTATTAACTCTGTTCAACTCTGTTTAACTCTGTTTAACTCTGTTTAACTCAATTTGCCTCTGTTCAACACTGTTTAACTCTGTGTGCCTCGGTTTAACTCTGTTTAACTCCGTTTCCCTCTGTTTAACTCTGCTTAACTCTGTTGTACTCTGTTTATATCTGTTCAACTCTCTTTGCCTCTGTTTCAATCTATTTAACTCTGTATGCCTCTTTTCAACTCTGTTTAACTCTGTTTTACTCTGTTTGCCCCTTTTTGCCTCTGTTTAACTCAGTTTCCCTCTGTTTGCCTGTGATCAACTCTATTTAACTATTTTGAATTCTGTTTCCCTATGTTTAACTCTGTTTCCATCTGTTGAACTCTGTTTGCCTATGTTTAACTCTATATAACTCTGTTTACCTCTGTTTAACTCTGTTTAACTCAATTTGCCTCTGTTTAACTCTGTTTAACTCTGTTTGCCTCTGTTCAACACTGTTTAACTCTGTGTGCCTCGTTTTAACTCTGTTTAACTCCGTTTCCCTCTGTTTAACTCTGTTGTTCTCTGTTTGCCTCTGTTTAACTCTGTTTAACTCTGTTTGCCTCTGTTTAACTCTGTTTAACTCTGTTTGCCTCTGTTCAACACTGTTTAACTCTGTGTAACTCTGTATGCCTCTGTTTAACTCTGTTTCACTCTGTTCCATCTGTTTGCCACTGTTTAACTCTGTTTAAATCTGTAAACCTCTATTTAACTCGCTTTAAATCTGTTCGCCTCTGTTTAACTCTGTTTAACTCTGTTTGCGTCTTTTTAACTCTGTTTAACTCTGGTGGTTTTTGTTTAACTCTGTTTAACTCTGTTTCCCTCTGTTTGCCTCTGTTTAACTCTGTTTAACTCTATTTGCCTCTGTTTAACTCTGTTTAACTCTGGTTGTTTCTGTTTAACTCTGTTTCACTCTGTTTCTCTCTGTTTGCCTCTGTATAACTCTAGTTAACTCTGTTTGCCTCTGTTTAACGCTGTTTAAATCTGTTTGCCGCTGTTTAACTCTGTTTAATTCTGTTTGCATCTGTCCAACTCTGTTTAACTCTGCATGCCTCTGTTTAATTCTGTTTCACTCAGTTTACCTCTGTTTGCCTCTGTTTAACTCTGTTTAACTCTGTTTGCCTCTGTTCAACATTTTTTAACACTGTATAACTCTGTATGCCTCTGTTTAACACTGTTTCACTCTGTTTCCCTCTGTTTGCCATTGTTTAGGTCAGTTTAACTCTGTTGAACTCTGCTTGCCTCTGTTTAACTCTGTTTAACTCTTTTTAACTCTGTGTAACTCTGGTTGCCTCTGTTTAACTCTGTTTCACTCTGTTTCCCTCTGTTTGCTTCCGTTTAACTCTGTTTGCCTCTGTTTCAATCTATTTAACTCTGTCTGCCTCTGTTTAATTCTGTTTAACTCTGATTGCCACTGTTTAACTCTATTTCACGCTGTTTGCCTCTGTTTAACGCTGTTTAACTCTGTTTGCCTCTGTTTAAATCTGTTTAACTCTGTATGCCTCTGTTTAACTCGTTTAACTCTGTTTGCCTCTGCTTAACTCTGTCTAGCTCTCTTTGCCTCTGTTCAACTCTGTTTAACTCTGTTTGCATCAGTTTTATTCTGTTTAACTCTGATTGCATCTGTTTTAACTTTATTTAAATCTGTTTCCCTCTGTTGAACGCTCTTTCACTCTTTGCCTGTGTTGAACTCTGTTTAACTCTGTATGCCTCTGTTTAACTCTGTTGAACTCTGTTTAACTCTGTTGAACTCTGTTTATATCTGTTCACCTCTGCTTGCCTCTGTTTCAATCAATTTAACACTGTATGCCTCTGTTCAACTCTGTTTAACTCTGCTTAACTCTGGTTAACTCTGTTTGCCTCTGTTTAACTCTGTTTAACTCTGTTTGCCTCTGTTTAACTCTGTTTCACTCTGTTTCCCTCTGTTTGCCTTTGTTTAACACTGTTTAACTCTGTTTGCCTCTGTTTAAATCTGTTTAACTCTGTATGCCTCTGTTTAACTCGTTTAACTCTGTTTGCCTCTGCTTAACTCTGTTTGCCTCTGTTTAACTCTGTTTGCCTCTGTTCAACTCTGTTTAAGTCTCTATGCCTCTGTTTAACTCTGTTTCACTCAGTTTACCTCTGTTTGCTTCTGTTTAACTCTGTTTAAATCTGTTGAACTCTGTTTGCCTATGTTTAACTCTGTTTAACTCTGTTCGCCTCTGCTTAACTCTGTTTAACTCTTTTTAACTCTGTTTAACTCTGTTTGCCACTGTTTAACTCTGTTTAATCCAGTTTGACTCTGTTCAACTCTGTTTAAATCTGTTAGCCTCTGTTTAACTCTGTTTAACTTTGTTGAACTCTGTTTATCTCTGTTCAACTCTGTTGGCCTCTGTTTCAATCTATTTAACTCTGTTTGCCACTGTTTAACTCTGTTTATCTCTGATTGCATCTGTTTAACTCTACATAACCTTGTAGGACTATGTTTAACTCTATTGAACTATATTTCCCTCTGTTGAACTCTGTTTAACTCTGTTTGCCTCTGTTTAAATCTGTTTAACTCTGTTTGCCTCTGTTTAACTCTATTTAACTCTGTTTGCCTCTGTTTAACGCTGTCTAACTCTGTTTGACTCTGTTTAACTCAGTTTAACTCTGTTTGCCTGTGATTAACTCTATTTAACTATTTTGAATTCTGATTGCCTATGTTTAACTCTGTTTACCTCTGTTGAACTCTGTTTCACTATGTTTAACTCTGTTTAACTCTGTTCGCCTCTGTTTAACTCTGTTTAACTCTGTTTAACTCAATTTGCCTCTGTTTAACTCTGTTTGCCTCTGTTCAACTCTGTTTAACTCCGTGTGCCTCGGTTTAACTCTGTTTAACTCCGTTTCCCTCTGTTTAACTCTGTTTAACTCTGTTGTACTCTGTTTATATCTGTTCAAATTTTTTTGCCTCTGTTTCAATCTATTTAACTCTGTATGCCTCTTTTCAACTCTGTTTAACTCTGTTTTACTCTGTTTGCCTCTGTTTAACTCTGTTTGCCACTGTTTAGCTCTGTTTCACTCTGTTTCCCTCTGTTTGCCTCTGTTTAACTCAGTTTCCCTCTGTTTGCTGTGATCAACTCTATTTAACTATTTTGAATTCTGTTTCCCTATGTTTAACTCTGTTTACCTCTGTTGAACTCTGTCTGCCTATGTTTAACTCTATTTAACTCTGTTCGCCTCTGTTTAACTCTGTTTAACTCTGTTTCACTCAATTTGCCTCTGTTCAACTCTGTTTAACTCTGCCTCTGTTCAACACTGTTTAAATCTGTGTGCCTCGTTTTAACTCTGTTTAACTCCGTTTCCCTCTGTTTAACTCTGTTTAACTCTGTTGTACTCTGTTTGCCTCTGTTTAACTCTGTTTAACCCTGTTTGCCTCTGTTCAACACTGTTTAACTCTGTATAACTCTGTATGCCTCTGTTTAACTCTGTTTCACTCTGTTTCCATCTGTTTGCCACTGTTTAACTCTGTCTAAATCTGTTAACCTCTATTTAACTCTGTTTAACTCTGTTCACCTCTGTTGAACTCTGTTTAACTCTGTTTGCGTCTTTTTAACTCTGTTTAACTCTGGTTGTTTTTGTTTAACTCTGTTTCACTCTGTTTCCCTCTGTTTGCCTCTATTTAACTCTGTTTAACTCTGTTTGCCTCTGTTTAACTCTGTTTAACTCTGGTTGTTTTGTTTAACTCTGTTTCATTCTGTTTCTCTCTGTTCGCCTCTGTATAACTCTAGTTAACTCTGTTTGCCTCTGTTTAACGCTGTTTAACTCTGTTTGCCTCTGTTTAACTCTGTTTATTTCTGTTTGCATCTGTCCAACTCTGTTTAACTCTGCTTGCCTCTGTTTAATTCTGTTTCACTCAGTTTACCTCTGTTTGCCTCTGTTTAACACTATTTAACTCTGTTTGCCTCTGTTCAACACTGTTTAACACTGTATAACTCTGTATGCCTCTGTTTAACACTGTTTCACTCTATTTCCCTCTGTTTGCCACTGTTTAGGTCAGTTTAACTCTGTTGAACTCTGCTTGCCTCTGCTTAACTCTGTTTAACTCTGTTTGCATCTGCTTAACTCTGTTTAACTCTGTTTGCCTCTGTCCAACTCTGTTTAACTCTGTATGCCTCTGTTTAACTCTGTTTCACTCAGTTTACCTCTGTTTGCCTCTGCTAAACTCTGTTTAACTCTGTTTGCCTCTGTTTAACACTGTATAACTCTGAATGTGTCTGTTTAACACTGTTTCACTCTGTTTAACGCTGTTTGCCACTGTTTCAGTCAGTTTAACTCTGTAGAACTCTGCTTGCCTCTGTTTAACTCTGTTTAACTCTGTTCACCTCTGTTTAACTCTATTTAACTCTGTTTGCCTCTGTTTGACTCTGTCTAACTCTGTTTGCCTCTGTCTAAATTTGTTGAACTCTGTATGCCTCTGTTTATCTCTGTGTAACTCTGTTTGCCTCTGTTTAACTCTGTTTGCCTCTGTTTAACTCTTTTTAACTCAGTTTCCCTCTGTTTGCCTGTGATTAACTCTATTTAACTATTTTGAATTCTGTTTGCCTATGTTTAACTCTGTTTACCTCTGTTGAACTCTGTTTAACTATGTTTAACTCTATTTAACTCTGTTCGCCTCTGTTTAACTCTGTTTAACTCTGTTTAACTCAATTTGCCTCTGTTTAACTCTGTGTGCCTCGGTTTATCTCTGCTTAACTCCGTTTCCCTCTGTTTAACTCTGTTTAACTCTGTTGTACTCTGTTTATATCTGTTCAACTCTCTTTGCCTCTGTTTCAATCTATTTAACTCTGTATGCCTCTTTTCAAATCTGTTTAACTCTGTTTAACTCTGTTTTACTCTGTTTGCCTCCTTTTAACTCTGTTTGCCTCTGTTTGCCTCCTTTTAACTCTGTTTCACTCTGTTTCCCTCTGTTTGACTCTGTTTAACACTGTTTAACTCTGTTTGCCTCTGTTTAAATCTGTTTAACTCTGTATGCCTCTGTTTAACTCGTTTAACTCTGTTTGCCTCTGCTTAACTCTGTTTGCCTCTGTTTAACTCTGTTTGCCTCTGTTCAACTCTGTTTAACTCTCTATACCTCTGTTTAACTCTGTTTCACTCAGTTTACCTCTGTTTGCTTCTGTTTAACTCTGTTTAAATCTGTTGAACGCTGTTTGCCTATGTTTAACTCTGTTTAACTCTGTTCGCCTCTGTTTAACTCTGTTTAACTCTTTTCAACTCTGTTTAACTCTGTTTGCACTGTTTAACTCTGTTTAACTCAGTTTGACTCTGTTCAACTCTGTTTAAATCTGTTAGCCTCTGTTTAATTCTGTTTAACTCCGTTTCCCTCTGTTTAACTCTGTTTAACTCTGTTGTACTCTGTTTATATCTGTTCAAATTTTTTTGCCTCTGTTTCAATCTATTTAACTCTGTATGCCTCTTTTCAACTCTGTTTAACTCTGTTTAACCCAATTTGCCTCTGGTTAACTCTGTTTGCCTCTGTTCAACTCTGTTTAACTCTGTGTGCCTCGGTTTAACTCTGTTTAACTCCGTTTCCATCTGTTTAACTCTGTTTAACTCTGTTGTACTCTGTTTAAATCTGTTCAAATTTTTTTGCCTCTGTTTCAATCTATTTAACTCTGTATGCCTCTTTTCAACTCTGTTTAACTCTGTTTTACTCTGTTTGCCTCTGTTTAACTCTGTTTGCCACTGTTTAGCTCTGTTTCAATCTGTTTCCCTCTGTTTGCCTCTGTTTAACTCAGTTTCCCTCTGTTTGCCTGTGATCAACTCTATTTAACTATTTTGAATTCTGTTTCCCTATCTTTAACTCTGTTAACCTCTGTTGAACTCTGTCTGCCTATGTTTAACTCTATTTAACTCTGTTCGCCTCTGTTTAACTCTGTTTAACTCTGTTTCACTCAATTTGCCTCTGTTCAACTCTGTTTAACTCTGTTTGCCTCTGTTCAACACTGTTTAAATCTGTGTGCCTCGTTTTAACTCTGTTTAACTCCGTTTACCTCTGTTTAACTCTGTTTAACTCTGATGTACTCTGTTTGCCTCTGTTTAACTCTGTTTAACCCTGTTTGCCTCTGTTCAACACTGTTTAACTCTGTATAACTCTGTATGCCTCTGTTTAACTCTGTTTCACTCTGTTTCCATCTGTTTGCCACTGTTTAACTCTGTCTAAATCTGTTAACCTCTATTTAACTCTGTTTAACTCTGTTCACCTCTGTTGAACTCTGTTTAACTCTGTTTGCATCTTTTTAACTCTGTTTAACTCTGGTTGTTTTTGTTTAACTCTGTTTCACTCTGTTTCCCTCTGTTTGCCTCTGTTTAACTCTTTAACTGTTTTTGCCTCTGTTTAACTCTGTTTAACTCTGGTTGTTTCTGTTTAACTCTGTTTCATTCTGTTTCTCTCTGTTTGCCTCTGTATAACTCTAGTTAACTCTGTTTGCCTCTGTTTAACGCTGTTTAACTCTGTTTGCCTCTGTTTAACTCTGTTTATTTCTGTTTGCATCTGTCCAACTCTGTTTAACTCTGCTTGCCTCTGTTTAATTCTGTTTCACTCAGTTTACCTCTGTTTGCCTCTGTTTAACTCTGTTTAACTCTGTTTGCCTCTGTTCAACACTGTTTAACACTGTATAACTCTGTATGCTTCTGTTTAACACTGTTTCACTCTGTTTCCCTCTGTTTGCCACTGTTTAGGTCAGTTTAACTCTGTTGAACTCTGCTTGCCTCTGTTTAACTCTGTTTAACTCTGTTTGCATCTGTTTAACTCTGTTTAACTCTGTTTGCCTCTGTCCAACTCTGTTTAACTCTGTATGCCTCTGTTTAACTCTGTTTCACTCAGTTTACCTCTGTTTGCATCTGCTAAACTCTGTTTAACTCTGTTTGCCTCTGTTTAACACTGTATAACTCTGAATGTGTCTGTTTAACACTGTTTCACTCTGTTTAACGCTGTGTGCCACTGTTTAAGTCAGTTTAACTCTGTAGAATTCTGCTTGCCTCTGTTTGCCTCTGTTTAACTCTGTTTGCCTCTGTTTAACTCTGTTTGCCTCTGTTTAACTCTGTTTAACTCAGTTTCCCTCTGTTTGCCTGTGATTAACTCTATTTAACTATTTTGAATTCTGTTTGCCTATGTTTAACTCTGTTTACCTCTGTTGAACTCTGTTTAACTATGTTTAACTCTATTTAACTCTGTTCGCCTCTGTTTAACTCTGTTTAACTCTGTTTAACTCAATTTGCCTCTGTTTAACTCTGTTTGCCTCTGTTCAACTCTGTTTAACTCTGTGTGCCTCGGTTTATCTCTGTTTAACTCCGTTTCCCTCTGTTTAACTCTGTTTAACTCTGCTGTACTCTGTTTATATCTGTTCAACTCTCTTTGCCTCTGTTTCAATCTATTTAACTCTGTATGCCTCTTTTCAAATCTGTTTAACTCTGTTTAACTCTGTTTTACTCTGTTTGCCTCCTTTTAACTCTGTTTAACTCTGTTTGCCTCTGTTTAACTCTGTTTCACTCTGTTTCCCTCTGTTTGCCTCTGTTTAACACTGTTTAACTCTGTTTGCCTCTGCTTAACTCTGTTTGCCTCTGTTTAACTCTGTTTGCCTCTGTTCAACTCTGTTTAACTCTCTATGCCTCTGTTTAACTCTGTTTCACTCAGTTTACCTCTGTTTGCTTCTGTTTAACTCTGTTTAAATCTGTTGAACGCTGTTTGCCTATGTTTAACTCTGTTTAACTCTGTTCGCCTCTGTTTAACTCTTTTTAACTCTGTTTAACTCTGTTTGCCACTGTTTAACTCTGTTTAACTCAGTTTGACTCTGTTCAACTCTGTTTAAATCTGTTAGCCTCTGTTTAACTCTGTTTAACTTTGTTGAACTCTGTTTATCTCTGTTCAACTCTGTTGGCCTCTGTTTCAATCTATTTAACTCTGTTTGCCACTGCTTAACTCTGTTTATCTCTGATTGCATCTGTTTAACTCTACTTAACCTTGTATGACTATGTTTAACTCTATTGAACTCTATTTTCCTCTGTTGAACTCTGTTTAACTCTGTTTGCCTCTGTTTAACTCTGTTTAACTCTGTTTGCCTCTGTTTAACGCTGTCTAACTCTGTTTGCCTCTGTCTCAATTTGTTGAACTCTGTATGCCTCTGTTTAACTCTGTGTAACTCTGTTTGCATCTGTTTAACTCTGTTTGCCTCTGTTTAACTCTGTTTAACTCAGTTTAACTCTGTTTGCCTGTGATTAACTCTATTTAACTATTTTGAATTCTGATTGCCTATGTTTAACTCTGTTTACCTCTGTTGAACTCTGTTTCACTATGTTTAACTCTATTTAACTCTGTTCGCCTCTGTTTAACTCTGTTTAACTCTGTTTAACTCAATTTGCCTCTGTTTAACTCTGTTTGCCTTTGTTCAACTCTGTTTAACTCTGTGTGCCTCGGTTTAACTCTGTTTCACTCCGTTTCCCTTTGTTTAACTCTGTTTAACTCTGTTGTACTCTGTTTATATCTGTTCAAATTTTTTTGCCTCTGTTTCAATCTATTTAACTCTGTATGCCTCTTTTCAACTCTGTTTAACTCTGTTTTTCTCTGTTTGCCTCTGTTTAACTCTGTTTGCCACTGTTTAGCTCTGTTTCAATCTGTTTCCCTCTGTTTGCCTCTGTTTAACTCAGTATCCCTCTGTTTGCCTGTGATCAACTCTATTTAACTATTTTGAATTCTGTTTCCCTATGTTTAACTCTGTTTACCTCTGTTGAACTCTGTCTGCCTATGTTTAACTCTATTTAACTCTGTTCGCCTCTGCTTAACTCTGTTTAACTCTGTTTCACTCAATTTGCCTCTGTTCAACTCTGTTTAACTCTGTTTGCCTCTGTTCAACACTGTTTAAATCTGTGTGCCTCGTTTTAACTCTGTTTAACTCCGTTTCCCTCTGTTTAACTCTGTTTAACTCTGTTGTACTCTGTTTGCCTCTGTTTAACTCTGTTTAACCCTGTTTGCATCTGTTCAACTCTGTTTAACTCTGTATAACTCTGTATGCCTCTGTTTAACTCTGTTTCACTCTGTTTGCATCTGTTTGCCACTGTTTAACTCTGTCTAAATCTGTTAACCTCTATTTAACTCTGTTCAACTCTGTTCGCCTCTGTTGAACTCTGTTTGCGTCTTTTTAACTCTGTTTAACTCTGGTTGTTTTTGTTTAACTCTGTTTCACTCTGTTTCCCTCTGTTTGCCTCTGTTTAAATCTGTTTAACTCTGTTTGCCTCTGTTTAACTCTGTTTAACTCTGGTTGTTTCTGTTTAACTCTGTTTCACTCTGTTTCTCTCTGTTTGCCTCTGTATAACTCTAGTTAACTCTGTTTGCCTCTGTTTAACGCTGTTTAACTCTGTTTGCCTCTGTTTAACTCTGTTTAACTCTGTTTGCATCTGTCCAACTCTGTTTAACTCTGCTTGCCTCTGTTTAATTCTGTTTCACTCAGTTTACCTCTGTTTGCCTCTGTTTCACTCTGTTTAACTCTGTTTGCCTCTGTTCAACACTGTTTAACACTGTATAACTCTGTATGCCTCTGTTTAACACTGTTTCACTCTGTTTCCCTCTGTTTGCCACTGTTTAGGTCAGTTTAACTCTGTTGAACTCTGCTTGCCTCTGTTTAACTCTGTTTAACTCTGTTTGCATCTGTTTAACTCTGTTTAACTCTGTTTGCCTCTGTCCAACTCTGTTTAACTCTGTATGCCTCTGTTTAACACTGTATAACTCTGAATGTGTCTGTTTAACACTGTTTCACTCTGTTTAACGCTGTTTGCCACTGTTTAAGTCAGTTTAACTCTGTAGAACTCTGCTTGCCTCTGTTTAACTCTGTTTAACTCTGTTCGCCTCTGTTTAACTCTGTTTAACTCTGTTTGCCTCTGTTTGCATCTGTCTAAATTTGTTGAACTCTGTATGCCTCTGTTTAACTCTGTGTAACTCTGTTTGCCTCTGTTTAACTCTGTTTGCCTCTGTTTAACTCTGTTTAACTCAGTTTCCCTCTGTTTGCCTGTGATTAACTCTATTTAACTATTTTGAATTCTGTTTGCCTATGTTTAACTCTGTTTACCTCTGTTGAACTCTGTTTAACTATGTTTAACTCTATTTAACTCTGTTCGCCTCTGTTTAACTCTGTTTAACTCAATTTGCCTCTGTTCAACTCTGTTTGCCTCTGTTCAACTCTGTTTAACTCTGTGTGCCTCGGTTTATCTCTGTTTAACTCCGTTTCCCTCTGTTTAACTCTGTTTAACTCTGCTGTACTCTGTTTATATCTGTTCAACTCTCTTTGCCTCTGTTTCAATCTATTTAACTCTGTATGCCTTTTTTCAAATCTGTTTAACTCTGTTTAACTCTGTTTTACTCTGTTTGCCTCCTTTTAACTCTGTTTAACTCTGTTTGCCTCTGTTTAACTCTGTTTCACTCTGTTTAACACTGTTTAACTCTGTTTGCCTCTGTTTAAATCTGTTTAACTCTGTATGCCTCTGTTTAACTCGTTTAACTCTGTTTGCCTCTGCTTAACTCTGTTTGCCTCTGTTTAACTCTGTG
Organism: Isurus oxyrinchus; assembly: GCA_026770705.1. Classification (NCBI taxonomy): domain Eukaryota; kingdom Metazoa; phylum Chordata; class Chondrichthyes; order Lamniformes; family Lamnidae; genus Isurus; species Isurus oxyrinchus. Next base: position 402,053 of record JANJGN010000425.1, read on the forward strand.
TAACTCTGTTTGCCTCTGTTTAACTCTGTTTGCCTCTGTTTAACTCTGTTTAACTCAGTTTCCCTCTGTTTGCCTGTGATTAACTCTATTTAACTATTTTGAATTCTGTTTGCCTATGTTTAACTCTGTTTACCTCTGTTGAACTCTGTTTAACTATGTTTAACTCTATTTAACTCTGTTCGCCTCTGTTTAACTCTGTTTAACTCAATTTGCCTCTGTTTAACTCTGTTTGCCTCTGTTCAACTCTGTTTAACTCTGTGTGCCTCGGTTTATCTCTGTTTAACTCCGTTTCCCTCTGTTTAACTCTGTTTAACTCTGCTGTACTCTGTTTATATCTGTTCAACTCTCTTTGCCTCTGTTTCAATCTATTTAACTCTGTATGCCTCTTTTCAAATCTGTTTAACTCTGTTTAACTCTGTTTTACTCTGTTTGCCTCCTTTTAACTCTGTTTACCTCTGTTTGCCTCTGTTTAACTCTGTTTCACTCTGTTTAACACTGTTTAACTCTGTTTGCCTCTGTTTAAATCTGTTTAACTCTGTATGCCTCTGTTTAACTCGTTTAACTCTGTTTGCCTCTGCTTAACTCTGTTTGCCTCTGTTTAACTCGGTTTGCCTCTGTTCAACTCTGTTTAACTCTCTATGCCTCTGTTTAACTCTGTTTCACTCAGTTTACCTCTGTTTGCTTCTGTTTAAATCTGTTTAAATCTGTTGAACGCTGTTTGCCTATGTTTAACTCTGTTTAACTCTGTACGCCTCTGTTTAACTCTGTTTAACTCTTTTTAACTCTGTTTAACTCTGTTTGCACTGTTTAACTCTGTTTAACTCAGTTTGACTCTGTTCAACTCTGTTTAAATCTGTTAGCCTCTGTTTAACTCTGTTTAACTTTGTTGAACTCTGTTTATCTCTGTTCAACTCTGTTGGCCTCTGTTTCAATCTCTTTAACTCTGTTTGCCACTGCTTAACTCTGTTTATCTCTGATTGCATCTGTTTAACTCTACTTAACCTTGTATGACTATGTTTAACTCTATTGAACTCTATTTTCCTCTGTTGAACTCTGTTTAACTCTGTTTGCCTCTGTTTAAATCTGTTTAACTCTGTTTGCCTCTGTTTAACTCTATTTAACTCTTTTTAACTCTGTTTAACTCTGTTTGCACTGTTTAACTCTGTTTAACTCAGTTTGACTCTGTTCAACTCTGTTTAAATCTGTTAGCCTCTGTTTAACTCTGTTTAACTTTGTTGAACTCTGTTTATCTCTGTTCAACTCTGTTGGCCTCTGTTTCAATCTCTTTAACTCTGTTTGCCACTGCTTAACTCTGTTTATCTCTGATTGCATCTGTTTAACTCTACTTAACCTTGTATGACTATGTTTAACTCTATTGAACTCTATTTTCCTCTGTTGAACTCTGTTTAACTCTGTTTGCCTCTGTTTAAATCTGTTTAACTCTGTTTGCCTCTGTTTAACTCTATTTAACTCTGTTTGCCTCTGTTTAACGCTGTCTAACTCTGTTTGCCTCTGTCTAAATTTGTTGTACTCTGTATGCCTCTGTTTAACTCTGTGTAACTCTGTTTGCCTCTGTTTAACTCTGTTTGCCTCTGTTTAACTCTGTTTAACTCAGTTTAACTCTGTTTGCCTGTGATTAACTCTATTTAACTATTTTGAATTCTCTTTGCCTATGTTTAACTCTGTTTACCTCTGTAGAACTCTGTTTCACTATGTTTAACTCTATTTAACTCTGTTCGCCTCTGTTTAACTCTGTTTAACTCAATTTGCCTCTGTTTAACTCTGTTTGCCACTGTTCAACTCTGTTTAACTCTGTGTGCCTCGGTTTAACTCTGTTTAACTCCGTTTCCCTCTGTTTAACTCTGTTTAACTCTGTTGTACTCTGTTTATATCTGTTCAACTCTCTTTGCCTCTGTTTCAATCTATTTAACTCTGTATGTCTCTTTTCAACTCTGTTTAACTCTGTTTAACTCTGTTTTACTCTGTTTGCCACTGTTTAACTCTATTTCACGCTGTTTGCCTCTGTTTAACGCTGTTTAACTCTGTTTGCCTCTGTTTAAATCTGTTTAACTCTGTATGCCTCTGTTTAACTCGTTTAACTCTGTTTGCCTCTGCTTAACTCTGTCTAGCTCCCTTTGCCTCTGTTCAACTCTGTTTAACTCTGTTTCCATCGGTTTTATTCTGTTTAACTCTGATTGCTTCTGTTTTAACTCTATTTAAATCTGTTTCCCTCTGTTTAACGGTCTTTCACTCTCTTTGCCTGTGTTGAACTCTGTTTAACTCTGTATGCCTCTGTTTAACTCTGTTGAACTCTGTTTGCCTCTGTTTAACTCCGTTTAACTCTGTTTGCCTCTGCTTAACTCAGTTTAACTCTGTTTGCCTCTGTTCAACACTGTTTAACGCTGTATAACTCTGTATGCCTCTGTTCAACTCTGTTTCCATCTGTTTGCCACTGTTTAACTCTGTTTAAATCTGTTAACCTCTAATTTACACTGTTTAAATCTGTTCGCCTCTGTTTAACTCTGTTTAACTCTGTTTGCCACTGTTTAACTCTGTTTACCTCTGGTTGTTTCTGTTTAACTCTGTTTCACTCTGTTTCCCTCTGTTTGCCTCTGTTTAACTCTATTTAACTCTGTTTGCCTCTGTTTAACGCTGTTTAACTCTGTTTGCATCTGTTTAACTCTGTTTAACTCTGTTTGCATCTGTCCAACTCTGTTTAACTCTGCTTGCCTCTGTTTAATTCTGTTTCACTCAGTTTACCTCTGTTTGCCTCTGTTTCACTCTGTTTAACTCTGTTTGCCTCTGTTCAACACTGTTTAACACTGTATAACTCTGTATGCCTCTGTTTAACACTGTTTCACTCTGTTTCCCTCTGTTTGCCACTGTTTAGGTCAGTTTAACTCTGTTGAACTCTGCTTGCCTCTGTTTAACTCTGTTTAACTCTGTTTGCATCTGTTTAACTCTGTTTAACTCTGTTTGCCTCTGTCCAACTCTGTTTAACTCTGTATGCCTCTGTTTAACACTGTATAACTCTGAATGTGTCTGTTTAACACTGTTTCACTCTGTTTAACGCTGTTTGCCACTGTTTAAGTCAGTTTAACTCTGTAGAACTCTGCTTGCCTCTGTTTAACTCTGTTTAACTCTGTTCGCCTCTGTTTAACTCTGTTTGACTCTGTTTGCCTCTGTTTGCCTCTGTCTAAATTTGTTGAACTCTGTATGCCTCTGTTTAACTCTGTGTAACTCTGTTTGCCTCTGTTTAACTCTGTTTGCCTCTGTTTAACTCTGTTTAACTCAGTTTCCCTCTGTTTGCCTGTGATTAACTCTATTCAACTATTTTGAATTCTGTTTGCCTATGTTTAACTCTGTTTACCTCTGTTGAACTCTGTTTAACTATGTTTAACTCTATTTAACTCTGTTCGCCTCTGTTTAACTCTGTTTAACTCTGTTTAACTCAATTTGCCTCTGTTTAACTCTGTTTGCCTCTGTTCAACTCTGTTTAACTCTGTGTGCCTCGGTTTATCTCTGTTTAACTCCGTTTCCCTCTGTTTAACTCTGTTTAACTCTGCTGTACTCTGTTTATATCTGTTCAACTCTCTTTGCCTCTGTTTCAATCTATTTAACTCTGTATGCCTCTTTTCAAATCTGTTTAACTCTGTTTAACTCTGTTTTACTCTGTTTGCCTCCTTTTAACTCTGTTTAACTCTGTTTGCCTCTGTTTAACTCTGTTTCACTCTGTTTAACACTGTTTAACTCTGTTTGCCTCTGTTTAAATCTGTTTAACTCTGTATGCCTCTGTTTAACTCGTTTAACTCTGTTTGCCTCCGCTTAACTCTGTTTGCCTCTGTTTAACTCTGTGTAACTCTGTTTGCCTCTGTTTAACTCTGTTTGCCTCTGTTTAACTCTGTTTAACTCAGTTTCCCTCTGTTTGCCTGTGATTAACTCTATTTAACTATTTTGAATTCTGTTTGCCTATGTTTAACTCTGTTTACCTCTGTTGAACTCTGTTTAACTATGTTTAACTCTATTTAACTCTGTTCGCCTCTGTTTAACTCTGTTTAACTCTGTTTAACTCAATTTGCCTCTGTTTAACTCTGTTTGCCTCTGTTCAACTCTGTTTAACTCTGTGTGCCTCGGTTTATCTCTGTTTAACTCCGTTTCCCTCTGTTTAACTCTGTTTAACTCTGCTGTACTCTGTTTATATCTGTTCAACTCTCTTTGCCTCTGTTTCAATCTATTTAACTCTGTATGCCTCTTTTCAAATCTGTTTAACTCTGTTTAACTCTGTTTTACTCTGTTTGCCTCCTTTTAACTCTGTTTAACTCTGTTTGCCTCTGTTTAAATCTGTTTCACTCTGTTTCCCTCTGTTTGCCTCTGTTTAACACTGTTTAACTCTGTTTGCCTCTGCTTAACTCTGTTTGCCTCTGTTTAACTCTGTTTGCCTCTGTTCAACTCTATTTAACTCTCTATGCCTCTGTTTAACTCTGTTTCACTCAGTTTACCTCTGTTTGCTTCTGTTTAACTCTGTTTAAATCTGTTGAACGCTGTTTGCCTATGTTTAACTCTGTTTAACTCTGTTCGCCTCTGTTTAACTCTTTTTAATTCTGTTTAACTCTGTTTGCCACTGTTTAACTCTGTTTAACTTTGTTGAACTCTGTTTATCTCTGTTCAACTCTGTTGGCCTCTGTTTCAATCTATTTAACTCTGTTTGCCACTGCTTAACTCTGTTTATCTCTGATTGCATCTGTTTAACTCTACTTAACCTTGTATGACTATGTTTAACTCTATTGAACTCTATTTTCCTCTGTTGAACGCTGTTTAACTCTGTTTGCCTCTGTTTAAATCTGTTTAACTCTGTTTGCCTCTGTTTAACTCTGTTTAACTCTGTTTGCCTCTGTTTAACGCTGTCTAACTCTGTTTGCCTCTGTCTCAATTTGTTGAACTCTGTATGCCTCTGTTTAACTCTGTGTAACTCTGTTTGCATCTGTTTAACTCTGTTTGCCTCTGTTTAACTCTGTTTAACTCAGTTTAACTCTGTTTGCCTGTGATTAACTCTATTTAACTATTTTGAATTCTGATTGCCTATGTTTAACTCTGTTTACCTCTGTTGAACTCTGTTTCACTATGTTTAACTCTATTTAACTCTGTTCGCCTCTGTTTAACTCTGTTTAACTCTGTTTAACTCAATTTGCCTCTGTTTAACTCTGTTTGCCTCTGTTCAACTCTGTTTAACTCTGTGTGCCTCGGTTTAACTCTGTTTCACTCCGTTTCCCTCTGTTTAACTCTGTTTAACTCTGTTGTACTCTGTTTATATCTGTTCAAATTTTTTTGCCTCTGTTTCAATCTATTTAACTCTGTATGCCTCTTTTCAACTCTGTTTAACTCTGTTTTTCTCTGTTTGCCTCTGTTTAACTCTGTTTGCCACTGTTTAGCTCTGTTTCAATCTGTTTCCCTCTGTTTGCCTCTGTTTAACTCAGTATCCCTCTGATTGCCTGTGATCAACCCTATTTAACTATTTTGAATTCTGTTTCCCTATGTTTAACTCTGTTTACCTCTGTTGAACTCTGTCTGCCTATGTTTAACTCTATTTAACTCTGTTCGCCTCTGCTTAACTCTGTTTAACTCTGTTTCACTCAATTTGCCTCTGTTCAACTCTGTTTAACTCTGTTTGCCTCTGTTCAACACTGTTTAAATCTGTGTGCCTCGTTTTAACTCTATTTAACTCCGTTTCCCTCTGTTTAACTCTGTTTAACTCTGTTGTACTCTGTTTGCCTCTGTTTAACTCTGTTTAACCCTGTTTGCATCTGTTCAACACTGTTTAACTCTGTATAACTCTGTATGCCTCTGTTTAACTCTGTTTCACTCTGTTTCCATCTGTTTGCCACTGTTTAACTCTGTCTAAATCTGTTAACCTCTATTTAACTCTGTTCAACTCTGTTCGCCTCTGTTGAACTCTGTTTGCGTCTTTTTAACTCTGTTTAACTCTGGTTGTTTTTGTTTAACTCTGTTTCACTCTGTTTCCCTCTGTTTGCCTCTGTTTAAATCTGTTTAACTCTGTTTGCCTCTGTTTAACTCTGTTTAACTCTGGTTGTTTCTGTTTAACTCTGTTTCACTCTGTTTCTCTCTGTTTGCCTCTGTATAACTCTAGTTAACTCTGTTTGCCTCTGTTTAACGCTGTTTAACTCTGTTTGCCTCTGTTTAACTCTGTTTATTTCTGTTTGCATCTGTCCAACTCTGTTTAACTCTGCTTGCCTCTGTTTAATTCTGTTTCACTCAGTTTACCTCTGTTTGCCTCTGTTTCACTCTGTTTAACTCTGTTTGCCTCTGTTCAACACTGTTTAACACTGTATAACTCTGTATGCCTCTGTTTAACACTGTTTCACTCTGTTTCCCTCTGTTTGCCACTGTTTAGGTCAGTTTAACTCTGTTGAACTCTGCTTGCCTCTGTTTAACTCTGTTTAACTCTGTTTGCATCTGTTTAACTCTGTTTAACTCTGTTTGCCTCTGTCCAACTCTGTTTAACTCTGTATGCCTCTGTTTAACACTGTATAACTCTGAATGTGTCTGTTTAACACTGTTTCACTCTGTTTAACGCTGTTTGCCACTGTTTAAGTCAGTTTAACTCTGTAGAACTCTGCTTGCCTCTGTTTAACTCTGTTTAACTCTGTTCGCCTCTGTTTAACTCTGTTTAACTCTGTTTGCCTCTGTTTGCCTCTGTCTAAATTTGTTGAACTCTGTATGCCTCTGTTTAACTCTGTGTAACTCTGTTTGCCTCTGTTTAACTCTGTTTGCCTCTGTTTAACTCTGTTTAACTCAGTTTCCCTCTGTTTGCCTGTGATTAACTCTATTTAACTATTTTGAATTCTGTTTGCCTATGTTTAACTCTGTTTACCTCTGTTGAACTCTGTTTAACTATGTTTAACTCTATTTAACTCTGTTCGCCTCTGTTTAACTCTGTTTAACTCTGTTTAACTCAATTTGCCTCTGTTTAACTCTGTTTGCCTCTGTTCAACTCTGTTTAACTCTGTGTGCCTCGGTTTATCTCTGTTTAACTCCGTTTCCCTCTGTTTAACTCTGTTTAACTCTGCTGTACTCTGTTTATATCTGTTCAACTCTCTTTGCCTCTGTTTCAATCTATTTAACTCTGTATGCCTTTTTTCAAATCTGTTTAACTCTGTTTAACTCTGTTTTACTCTGTTTGCCTCCTTTTAACTCTGTTTAACTCTGTTTGCCTCTGTTTAACTCTGTATGCCTCTGTTTAACTCGTTTAACTCTGTTTGCCTCTGTTTAAATCTGTTTAACTCTGTATGCCTCTGTTTAACTCGTTTAACTCTGTTTGCCTCTGCTTAACTCTGTTTGCCTCTGTTTAACTCTGTGTAACTCTGTTTGCCTCTGTTTAACTCTGTTTGCCTCTGTTTAACTCTGTTTAACTCAGTTTCCCTCTGTTTGCCTGTGATTAACTCTATTTAACTATTTTGAATTCTGTTTGCCTATGTTTAACTCTGTTTACCTCTGTTGAACTCTGTTTAACTATGTTTAACTCTATTTAACTCTGTTCGCCTCTGTTTAACTCTGTTTAACTCTGTTTAACTCAATTTGCCTCTGTTTAACTCTGTTTGCCTCTGTTCAACTCTGTTTAACTCTGTGTGCCTCGGTTTATCTCTGTTTAACTCCGTTTCCCTCTGTTTAACTCTGTTTAACTCTGCTGTACTCTGTTTATATCTGTTCAACTCTCTTTGCCTCTGTTTCAATCTATTTAACTCTGTATGCCTCTTTTCAAATCTGTTTAACTCTGTTTAACTCTGTTTTACTCTGTTTGCCTCCTTTTAACTCTGTTTAACTCTGTTTGCCTCTGTTTAACTCTGTTTCACTCTGTTTAACACTGTTTAACTCTGTTTGCCTCTGTTTAAATCTGTTTAACTCTGTATGCCTCTGTTTAACTCGTTTAACTCTGTTTGCCTCTGCTTAACTCTGTTTGCCTCTGTTTAACTCTGTTTGCCTCTGTTCAACTCTGTTTAACTCTCTATGCCTCTGTTTAACTCTGTTTCACTCAGTTTACCTCTGTTTGCTTCTGTTTAAATCTGTTTAAATCTGTTGAACGCTGTTTGCCTATGTTTAACTCTGTTTAACTCTGTACGCCTCTGTTTAACTCTGTTTAACTCTTTTTAACTCTGTTTAACTCTGTTTGCACTGTTTAACTCTGTTTAACTCAGTTTGACTCTGTTCAACTCTGTTTAAATCTGTTAGCCTCTGTTTAACTCTGTTTAACTTTGTTGAACTCTGTTTATCTCTGTTCAACTCTGTTGGCCTCTGTTTCAATCTCTTTAACTCTGTTTGCCACTGCTTAACTCTGTTTATCTCTGATTGCATCTGTTTAACTCTACTTAACCTTGTATGACTATGTTTAACTCTATTGAACTCTATTTTCCTCTGTTGAACTCTGTTTAACTCTGTTTGCCTCTGTTTAAATCTGTTTAACTCTGTTTGCCTCTGTTTAACTCTATTTAACTCTGTTTGCCTCTGTTTAACGCTGTCTAACTCTGTTTGCCTCTGTCTAAATTTGTTGTACTCTGTATGCCTCTGTTTAACTCTGTGTAACTCTGTTTGCCTCTGTTTAACTCTGTTTGCCTCTGTTTAACTCTGTTTAACTCAGTTTAACTCTGTTTGCCTGTGATTAACTCTATTTAACTATTTTGAATTCTCTTTGCCTATGTTTAACTCTGTTTACCTCTGTAGAACTCTGTTTCACTATGTTTAACTCTATTTAACTCTGTTCGCCTCTGTTTAACTCTGTTTAACTCAATTTGCCTCTGTTTAACTCTGTTTGCCTCTGTTCAACTCTGTTTAACTCTGTGTGCCTCGGTTTAACTCTGTTTAACTCCGTTTCCCTCTGTTTAACTCTGTTTAACTCTGTTGTACTCTGTTTATATCTGTTCAACTCTCTTTGCCTCTGTTTCAATCTATTTAACTCTGTATGTCTCTTTTCAACTCTGTTTAACTCTGTTTAACTCTGTTTTACTCTGTTTGCCACTGTTTAACTCTATTTCACGCTGTTTGCCTCTGTTTAACGCTGTTTAACTCTGTTTGCCTCTGTTTAAATCTGTTTAACTCTGTATGCCTCTGTTTAACTCGTTTAACTCTGTTTGCCTCTGCTTAACTCTGTCTAGCTCCCTTTGCCTCTGTTCAACTCTGTTTAACTCTGTTTCCATCGGTTTTATTCTGTTTAACTCTGATTGCTTCTGTTTTAACTCTATTTAAATCTGTTTCCCTCTGTTTAACGGTCTTTCACTCTCTTTGCCTGTGTTGAACTCTGTTTAACTCTGTATGCCTCTGTTTAACTCTGTTGAACTCTGTTTGCCTCTGTTTAACTCCGTTTAACTCTGTTTGCCTCTGCTTAACTCAGTTTAACTCTGGTTGCCTCTGTTCAACACTGTTTAACGCTGTATAACTCTGTATGCCTCTGTTCAACTCTGTTTCCATCTGTTGCCACTGTTTAACTCTGTTTAAATCTGTTAACCTCTAATTTACACTGTTTAAATCTGTTCGCCTCTGTTTAACTCTGTTTAACTCTGTTTGCCACTGTTTAACTCTGTTTACCTCTGGTTGTTTCTGTTTAACTCTGTTTCACTCTGTTTCCCTCTGTTTGCCTCTGTTTAACTCTATTTAACTCTGTTTGCCTCTGTTTAACGCTGTTTAACTCTGTTTGCATCTGTTTAACTCTGTTTAACTCTGTTTGCATCTGTCCAACTCTGTTTAACTCTGCTTGCCTCTGTTTAATTCTGTTTCACTCAGTTTACCTCTGTTTGCCTCTGTTTCACTCTGTTTAACTCTGTTTGCCTCTGTTCAACACTGTTTAACACTGTATAACTCTGTATGCCTCTGTTTAACACTGTTTCACTCTGTTTCCCTCTGTTTGCCACTGTTTAGGTCAGTTTAACTCTGTTGAACTCTGCTTGCCTCTGTTTAACTCTGTTTAACTCTGTTTGCATCTGTTTAACTCTGTTTAACTCTGTTTGCCTCTGTCCAACTCTGTTTAACTCTGTATGCCTCTGTTTAACACTGTATAACTCTGAATGTGTCTGTTTAACACTGTTTCACTCTGTTTAACGCTGTTTGCCACTGTTTAAGTCAGTTTAACTCTGTAGAACTCTGCTTGCCTCTGTTTAACTCTGTTTAACTCTGTTCGCCTCTGTTTAACTCTGTTTGACTCTGTTTGCCTCTGTTTGCCTCTGTCTAAATTTGTTGAACTCTGTATGCCTCTGTTTAACTCTGTGTAACTCTGTTTGCCTCTGTTTAACTCTGTTTGCCTCTGTTTAACTCTGTTTAACTCAGTTTCCCTCTGTTTGCCTGTGATTAACTCTATTCAACTATTTTGAATTCTGTTTGCCTATGTTTAACTCTGTTTACCTCTGTTGAACTCTGTTTAACTATGTTTAACTCTATTTAACTCTGTTCGCCTCTGTTTAACTCTGTTTAACTCTGTTTAACTCAATTTGCCTCTGTTTAACTCTGTTTGCCTCTGTTCAACTCTGTTTAACTCTGTGTGCCTCGGTTTATCTCTGTTTAACTCCGTTTCCCTCTGTTTAACTCTGTTTAACTCTGCTGTACTCTGTTTATATCTGTTCAACTCTCTTTGCCTCTGTTTCAATCTATTTAACTCTGTATGCCTCTTTTCAAATCTGTTTAACTCTGTTTAACTCTGTATTACTCTGTTTGCCTCCTTTTAACTCTGTTTAACTCTGTTTGCCTCTGTTTAAATCTGTTTAACTCTGTATGCCTCTGTTTAACTCGTTTAACTCTGTTTGCCTCTGCTTAACTCTGTTTGCCTCTGTTTAACTCTGTGTAACTCTGTTTGCCTCTGTTTAACTCTGTTTGCCTCTGTTTAACTCTGTTTAACTCAGTTTCCCTCTGTTTGCCTGTGATTAACTCTATTCAACTATTTTGAATTCTGTTTGCCTATGTTTAACTCTGTTTACCTCTGTTGAACTCTGTTTAACTATGTTTAACTCTATTTAACTCTGTTCGCCTCTGTTTAACTCTGTTTAACTCTGTTTAACTCAATTTGCCTCTGTTTAACTCTGTTTGCCTCTGTTCAACTCTGTTTAACTCTGTGTGCCTCGGTTTATCTCTGTTTAACTCCGTTTCCCTCTGTTTAACTCTGTTTAACTCTGCTGTACTCTGTTTATATCTGTTCAACTCTCTTTGCCTCTGTTTCAATCTATTTAACTCTGTATGCCTCTTTTCAAATCTGTTTAACTCTGTTTAACTCTGCTTTACTCTGTTTGCCTCCTTTTAACTCTGTTTAACTCTGTTTGCCTCTGTTTAACTCTGTTTCACTCTGTTTAACACTGTTTAACTCTGTTTGCCTCTGTTTAAATCTGTTTAACTCTGTATGCCTCTGTTTAACTCGTTTAACTCTGTTTGCCTCTGCTTAACTCTGTTTGCCTCTGTTTAACTCTGTTTGCCTCTGTTCAACTCTGTTTAACTCTCTATGCCTCTGTTTAACTCTGTTTCACTCAGTTTACCTCTGTTTGCTTCTGTTTAAATCTGTTTAAATCTGTTGAACGCTGTTTGCCTATGTTTAACTCTGTTTAACTCTGTACGCCTCTGTTTAACTCTGTTTAACTCTTTTTAACTCTGTTTAACTCTGTTTGCACTGTTTAACTCTGTTTAACTCAGTTTGACTCTGTTCAACTCTGTTTAAATCTGTTAGCCTCTGTTTAACTCTGTTTAACTTTGTTGAACTCTGTTTATCTCTGTTCAACTCTGTTGGCCTCTGTTTCAATCTCTTTAACTCTGTTTGCCACTGCTTAACTCTGTTTATCTCTGATTGCATCTGTTTAACTCTACTTAACCTTGTATGACTATGTTTAACTCTATTGAACTCTATTTTCCTCTGTTGAACTCTGTTTAACTCTGTTTGCCTCTGTTTAAATCTGTTTAACTCTGTTTGCCTCTGTTTAACTCTATTTAACTCTGTTTGCCTCTGTTTAACGCTGTCTAACTCTGTTTGCCTCTGTCTAAATTTGTTGTACTCTGTATGCCTCTGTTTAACTCTGTGTAACTCTGTTTGCCTCTGTTTAACTCTGTTTGCCTCTGTTTAACTCTGTTTAACTCAGTTTAACTCTGTTTGCCTGTGATTAACTCTATTTAACTATTTTGAATTCTCTTTGCCTATGTTTAACTCTGTTTACCTCTGTAGAACTCTGTTTCACTATGTTTAACTCTATTTAACTCTGTTCGCCTCTGTTTAACTCTGTTTAACTCAATTTGCCTCTGTTTAACTCTGTTTGCCTCTGTTCAACTCTGTTTAACTCTGTGTGCCTCGGTTTAACTCTGTTTAACTCCGTTTCCCTCTGTTTAACTCTGTTTAACTCTGTTGTACTCTGTTTATATCTGTTCAACTCTCTTTGCCTCTGTTTCAATCTATTTAACTCTGTATGTCTCTTTTCAACTCTGTTTAACTCTGTTTAACTCTGTTTTACTCTGTTTGCCACTGTTTAACTCTATTTCACGCTGTTTGCCTCTGTTTAACGCTGTTTAACTCTGTTTGCCTCTGTTTAAATCTGTTTAACTCTGTATGCCTCTGTTTAACTCGTTTAACTCTGTTTGCCTCTGCTTAACTCTGTCTAGCTCCCTTTGCCTCTGTTCAACTCTGTTTAACTCTGTTTCCATCGGTTTTATTCTGTTTAACTCTGATTGCTTCTGTTTTAACTCTATTTAAATCTGTTTCCCTCTGTTTAACGGTCTTTCACTCTCTTTGCCTGTGTTGAACTCTGTTTAACTCTGTATGCCTCTGTTTAACTCTGTTGAACTCTGTTTGCCTCTGTTTAACTCCGTTTAACTCTGTTTGCCTCTGCTTAACTCAGTTTAACTCTGTTTGCCTCTGTTCAACACTGTTTAACGCTGTATAACTCTGTATGCCTCTGTTCAACTCTGTTTCCATCTGTTTGCCACTGTTTAACTCTGTTTAACTCTGTTTGCCACTGTTTAACTCTGTTTACCTCTGGTTGTTTCTGTTTAACTCTGTTTCACTCTGTTTCCCTCTGTTTGCCTCTGTTTAACTCTATTTAACTCTGTTTGCCTCTGTTTAACGCTGTTTAACTCTGTTTGCATCTGTTTAACTCTGTTTAACTCTGTTTGCATCTGTCCAACTCTGTTTAACTCTGCTTGCCTCTGTTTAATTCTGTTTCACTCAGTTTACCTCTGTTTGCCTCTGTTTCACTCTGTTTAACTCTGTTTGCCTCTGTTCAACACTGTTTAACACTGTATAACTCTGTATGCCTCTGTTTAACACTGTTTCACTCTGTTTCCCTCTGTTTGCCACTGTTTAGGTCAGTTTAACTCTGTTGAACTCTGCTTGCCTCTGTTTAACTCTGTTTAACTCTGTTTGCATCTGTTTAACTCTGTTTAACTCTGTTTGCCTCTGTCCAACTCTGTTTAACTCTGTATGCCTCTGTTTAACACTGTATAACTCTGAATGTGTCTGTTTAACACTGTTTCACTCTGTTTAACGCTGTTTGCCACTGTTTAAGTCAGTTTAACTCTGTAGAACTCTGCTTGCCTCTGTTTAACTCTGTTTAACTCTGTTCGCCTCTGTTTAACTCTGTTTGACTCTGTTTGCCTCTGTTTGCCTCTGTCTAAATTTGTTGAACTCCGTATGCCTCTGTTTAACTCTGTGTAACTCTGTTTGCCTCTGTTTAACTCTGTTTGCCTCTGTTTAACTCTGTTTAACTCAGTTTCCCTCTGTTTGCCTGTGATTAACTCTATTTAACTATTTTGAATTCTGTTTGCCTATGTTTAACTCTGTTTACCTCTGTTGAACTCTGTTTAACTATGTTTAACTCTATTTAACTCTGTTCGCCTCTGTTTAACTCTGTTTAACTCTGTTTAACTCAATTTGCCTCTGTTTAACTCTGTTTGCCTCTGTTCAACTCTGTTTAACTCTGTGTGCCTCGGTTTATCTCTGTTTAACTCCGTTTCCCTCTGTTTAACTCTGTTTAACTCTGCTGTACTCTGTTTATATCTGTTCAACTCTCTTTGCCTCTGTTTCAATCTATTTAACTCTGTATGCCTCTTTTCAAATCTGTTTAACTCTGTTTAACTCTGTTTTACTCTGTTTGCCTCCTTTTAACTCTGTTTAACTCTGTTTGCCTCTGTTTAACTCTGTTTCACTCTGTTTAACACTGTTTAACTCTGTTTGCCTCTGTTTAAATCTGTTTAACTCTGTATGCCTCTGTTTAACTCGTTTAACTCTGTTTGCCTCTGCTTAACTCTGTTTGCCTCTGTTTAACTCTGTGTAACTCTGTTTGCCTCTGTTTAACTCTGTTTGCCTCTGTTTAACTCTGTTTAACTCAGTTTCCCTCTGTTTGCCTGTGATTAACTCTATTTAACTATTTTGAATTCTGTTTGCCTATGTTTAACTCTGTTTACCTCTGTTGAACTCTGTTTAACTATGTTTAACTCTATTTAACTCTGTTCGCCTCTGTTTAACTCTGTTTAACTCTGTTTAACTCAATTTGCCTCTGTTTAACTCTGTTTGCCTCTGTTCAACTCTGTTTAACTCTGTGTGCCTCGGTTTATCTCTGTTTAACTCCGTTTCCCTCTGTTTAACTCTGTTTAACTCTGCTGTACTCTGTTTATATCTGTTCAACTCTCTTTGCCTCTGTTTCAATCTATTTAACTCTGTATGCCTCTTTTCAAATCTGTTTAACTCTGTTTAACTCTGTTTTACTCTGTTTGCCTCCTTTTAACTCTGTTTAACTCTGTTTGCCTCTGTTTAACTCTGTTTCACTCTGTTTAACACTGTTTAACTCTGTTTGCCTCTGTTTAAATCTGTTTAACTCTGTATGCCTCTGTTTAACTCGTTTAACTCTGTTTGCCTCTGCTTAACTCTGTTTGCCTCTGTTTAACTCTGTTTGCCTCTGTTCAACTCTGTTTAACTCTCTATGCCTCTGTTTAACTCTGTTTCACTCAGTTTACCTCTGTTTGCTTCTGTTTAAATCTGTTTAAATCTGTTGAACGCTGTTTGCCTATGTTTAACTCTGTTTAACTCTGTACGCCTCTGTTTAACTCTGTTTAACTCTTTTTAACTCTGTTTAACTCTGTTTGCACTGTTTAACTCTGTTTAACTCAGTTTGACTCTGTTCAACTCTGTTTAAATCTGTTAGCCTCTGTTTAACTCTGTTTAACTTTGTTGAACTCTGTTTATCTCTGTTCAACTCTGTTGGCCTCTGTTTCAATCTCTTTAACTCTGTTTGCCACTGCTTAACTCTGTTTATCTCTGATTGCATCTGTTTAACTCTACTTAACCTTGTATGACTATGTTTAACTCTATTGAACTCTATTTTCCTCTGTTGAACTCTGTTTAACTCTGTTTGCCTCTGTTTAAATCTGTTTAACTCTGTTTGCCTCTGTTTAACTCTATTTAACTCTGTTTGCCTCTGTTTAACGCTGTCTAACTCTGTTTGCCTCTGTCTAAATTTGTTGTACTCTGTATGCCTCTGTTTAACTCTGTGTAACTCTGTTTGCCTCTGTTTAACTCTGTTTGCCTCTGTTTAACTCTGTTTAACTCAGTTTAACTCTGTTTGCCTGTGATTAACTCTATTTAACTATTTTGAATTCTCTTTGCCTATGTTTAACTCTGTTTACCTCTGTAGAACTCTGTTTCACTATGTTTAACTCTATTTAACTCTGTTCGCCTCTGTTTAACTCTGTTTAACTCAATTTGCCTCTGTTTAACTCTGTTTGCCTCTGTTCAACTCTGTTTAACTCTGTGTGCCTCGGTTTAACTCTGTTTAACTCCGTTTCCCTCTGTTTAACTCTGTTTAACTCTGTTGTACTATGTTTATATCTGTTCAACTCTCTTTGCCTCTGTTTCAATCTATTTAACTCTGTATGTCTCTTTTCAACTCTGTTTAACTCTGTTTAACTCTGTTTTACTCTGTTTGCCACTGTTTAACTCTATTTCACGCTGTTTGCCTCTGTTTAACGCTGTTTAACTCTGTTTGCCTCTGTTTAAATCTGTTTAACTCTGTATGCCTCTGTTTAACTCGTTTAACTCTGTTTGCCTCTGCTTAACTCTGTCTAGCTCCCTTTGCCTCTGTTCAACTCTGTTTAACTCTGTTTCCATCGGTTTTATTCTGTTTAACTCTGATTGCTTCTGTTTTAACTCTATTTAAATCTGTTTCCCTCTGTTTAACGGTCTTTCACTCTCTTTGCCTGTGTTGAACTCTGTTTAACTCTGTATGCCTCTGTTTAACTCTGTTGAACTCTGTTTGCCTCTGTTTAACTCCGTTTAACTCTGTTTGCCTCTGCTTAACTCAGTTTAACTCTGTTTGCCTCTGTTCAACACTGTTTAACGCTGTATAACTCTGTATGCCTCTGTTCAACTCTGTTTCCATCTGTTTGCCACTGTTTAACTCTGTTTAAATCTGTTAACCTCTAATTTACACTGTTTAAATCTGTTCGCCTCTGTTTAACTCTGTTTAACTCTGTTTGCCGCTGTTTAACTCTGTTTACCTCTGGTTGTTTCTGTTTAACTCTGTTTCACTCTGTTTCCCTCTGTTTGCCTCTGTTTAACTCTATTTAACTCTGTTTGCCTCTGTTTAACGCTGTTTAACTCTGTTTGCATCTGTTTAACTCTGTTTACCTCTGTTTGCATCTGTCCAACTCTGTTTAACTCTGTATGCCTCTGTTTAACTCTGTTTCACTCAGTTTACCACTGTTTGCCTCTGCTAAACTCTGTTTAACTCTGTTTGCCTCTGTTCAACATGTTTAACACTGTATAACTCTGAATGCCTCTGTTTAACACTGTTTCACTCTGGTTAACGCTGTTTGCCACTGTTTAAGTCAATTTAACTCTGTTGAACTCTGCTTGCCTCTGTTTAACTCTGTTTAACTCTGTTTGCCTCTGTTTAACTCTGTTTAACTCTCTTGAAGTCTGTTTGCCTCCGTTTAACTCTGTTTAACTCTGGTTGCCTCTGTTTAACTCTGTTTCACTCTGTTTCTATCTGTTTGCCTCTTTTTAACTCTGTTTGCCTCTGTTTTAATCTATTTAACTCTGTCTGACTCTGTTTAATTCCGTTTGACTCTGATTGCGTCTGTTTAACTCTATTTAACGCTGGTTGCCTCTGTTTAACGCTGTTTCACTCTGTTTCCCTCTGTTTGCCTCTGTTTAACTCTGTTAACTCTTTTGAACTCTGGTTATCTCTGTTGAACTCTTTTTGCCTCTGTTTCAAACTATTTAACTCTGTTTGCCTCTGTTAAACTCTGTTTAACTCTGTTTGCCTATGTTTCACTCTATTTAAATCTGTTTGCCTCTGTGTACCGCTGCTTAACTCTGTTTGCCTCTGTTTAACTCTGCATGCCTCTGTTTTACTCTGTTGAACTCTGTATGCCTCTGTTTACCTCTGTTGAAATCTGTTTGCCTCTGTTTAACTCTGTTTAACTCTTTTCGCCTCTGTTGAACTCTGTTTATCTCTGTTGAACTCTGTTTGCCTCTGTTTAACTCAGTTTAACTCTGGTTGCCTCTGATTAACTCTGTTAACTCTGATTGCCTCTGTTCAACTCTGTTTAACTCTGTATAACTCTGTATGCCTCTGTTTACCTCTGTTGAAATCTGTTTGCCTCTGTTTAACTCTGTTTAACTCTTTTCACCTCTGTTGAACTCTGTTTATCTCTGTTGAACTCTGTTTGCCTCTGTTTCAATCTATCTAACTCTGTTTGCCTCTGTTTAACTCTCTTTAATTCTGTTTGACTCTGTTTAACTCTATTTGCCTCTATTTAACGCTGTTTAACTCTGTATGCCTCTGTTTAACTCTATTTAACTGTGTTTGTCTCGGTTTAAGGCTGTTTAACTCTGTTTGCCTCTGTTTAAATCTGTTTATCTCTGCATGCCTCTGTTTAACTCTGTTTGCCTCTGGCTGCCTCTGTTTAACTCTGTTTAAATCTGTTTGCCTATGCTTAACTCTTTTTAACTCTGTTTGCCTCTGTTCAAATCTGTTTAACTCTGTTTAACTCTGTATGTGTCTGTTTAACTCTGTTTCACTCATTTCCCCTTGGTTTGCCTCTGTTTAACACTGTTTAACTCTGTTTGCCTATGTTTAACTCCGTTTAACTCTCTTTGCCTCTGTTTCAATCTATCTAACACTGTTTGCCACTGTTTAACTCTCTTTAATTCTGTTTGAGTCTGCTTAACTCTATTTGCCTCTATTTAACACTGTTTAACACTGTTTGCCTCTGTTTAACTCTGCTTGACTCTGTTTGCCTCTGTTTAACTCTATTTAACTCTGTTTGTCTCGGTTTAAGGCTGTTTAACTCTGTTTGCCTTTGTTTAAATCTGTTTAACTCTGTATGCCTCTGTTTAACTCTGTTTGCCTCTGTTCAACTCTGTTTAACTCTGTTTATCTCTGTATGCCTCTGTTTAACTCTGTTTCACTCATTTTCCCTTGGCTTGCCTCTGTTTAATTCTGTTTGCCTCTGTTCAACTCTGTTTAAATCTGTTGAACTCTGTTTGCCTCTGTTTGACTCTGCTTAACTCCGTTGAACTCTGTTTACATCTGTTGAACTCTGTTTGCCTCTGTTTCAACCTATTTAACTCTGTTTGCCTCTGTTCAACTCTGTTTAACTCTATAGGCCTCTGTTTAACTCTGTTTCCCTCTGTTTGCCTCTGTTTAACTCTGTTTGCCTCTGTTCAACTCTGTTTAACTCTGTATGCCTCTGTTTTACTCAGTTTCACTCTGTTTCCCTCTGTTTGCCTCTGTTTAGCTCTGTTTCAATCTGTTGAACTCTGTTTGCCTCTGTTTAACTCTGTTTAACTCTTTTCGCCTCTGCTGAACTCTGTTTATGTCTGTTGAACTCTGTCTGCCTCTGTTTCAATCTGTTTAACTCTCTTTGCCTCTGTTTAACTCTGTTTAACTCTGTTTGCCTCTGTGTAACTCTATTTTACTCTGTTTGCCTCTGTTTAACGCTGTTTAACTCTGTTTGCCTCTGTTTAACTCTGTTTAACTCTGTATGCCTCTGTTTACTCTGTTTGCCTCTGTTTGCCTCTGTTTAACTCTGTTTAACCATGTTTGCCACTGTTTAACTCTGTTTAGCTCTGTTTGCCTCTGTTCAACTCTGTTTTCCTCAGTTTAATTCTGTTTAACTCTGTTTGCCTCTGTTTAACTCTGTTGAACTCTATTTAACTCTGTTTAACTCTGTTTAACTCTGTTTGCCTCTGTTCTATTCTGTTTAACTCTGTTTCAATCTGTATGCCTCTGTTTAATTGTGTTTCACTCTATTTCCCTCTTTTTGCCTCTGTTTAACTCTGTTTAACTCTGTTGAAAACTGTTTGCCTCTGTTTAACTCTGGTTAACTCTGTTGGCCTCTGTTTAACTCTGTTTAACTCTGTTTGCATCTGTTTAACTTTGTGTAACTCTGTTTGCCTCTTTTCGACTCTGTTTAACTCTGTTTGCCTCTGTTTAACTCTGTTTCACTCTGTTACCCTCTGTTTGCCACTGCTTAACTCAGTTGAACTCAGTTGAACTCTGTTTACATCTGATGAACTCTGTTTGCCTCTGTTTCAACCTATTTAACTCTGTTTGCCTCTGTCCAACTCTGTTTAAGTCTATATGCCTCTGCTTAACTCTTTTTCACTCTGTTTGCCTCTGTTCAACTCTGTTTAACTCTGTTGAAAACTGTTTGCCTCTGGTTAACTCTGGTTAACTCTGTTCGCCTCTGTTTAACTCTGTTTAACTCTGTTTGCATCTGATTAACTCTGTTTAACGCTCTTTGCCTCTGTTCGACTCTGTTTAACTCTGTTTCACTCTGTTACCCTCTGTTTGCCTCTGTTGAACTCTGTTTAACTCAGTTGAACTCTGTTTACATCTGTTGAACATTGTTTGCCTCTGTTTGAACCTATTTAACTCTGTTTGCCTCTGATTAACTCTGTTTAACTCTGTTTGCCTCTGCTTAACTCTATTTAACTCTGTTTGCCTCTGTTTAACGCTGTATGCCTCTGTTTAACTCTGTTGAAATCAGTTTGCCTCTGCTAACTCTGTTTAACTCTGTTCGCCTCTGTTTATCTCTGTTTAATTCTGTTTAACTCTGTTTCCTCTGTTTAAAACTGTTTAACTCTGTTTGCCTCTGTTCAACTCTGTTTATCTCTGTTTGCCTCTGTTTAAGTCTGTTTCACTCTGTTTCCCTCTGTTTGCCTCTGTTTAAATCTGTTAAAGTCTGTTGAACTCTGTTTATTACTGTTCAACTCTGTTTGCCTCTATTTCAATCTATTAAACTCTTTTTGCCTCTGTTCAACTTTGTTTTACACTGTACGCCTCTGTTTAACTCTGTGTCAATCTGTTTCCCACTGTTTGCGTCTGTTTAACTCTGTTTGCCTCTGTTTAACACAGTTTAACTCTGGTTGTCTCTGATTAACTCTGTTAACTCTGATTGCCTCTGTTCAACTCTGTTTAACTCTGTATAACTCTGTATGCCTCTGTTTACCTCTGTTGAAATCTGTTTGCCTCTATTAAACTCTGTTTAACTCTTTTCGCCTCTGTTGAACTCTGTTTATCTCTGTTGAACTCTGTTTGCCTCTGTTTCAATCTATCTAACTCTGTTTGCCTCTGTTTAACTCTCTTTAATTCTGTTTGACTCTGTTTAACTCTATTTGCCTCTATTTAACGCTGTTTAACTCTGTATGCCTCTGTTTAACTCTATTTAACTCTGTTTGTCTCGGTTTAAGGCTGTTTAACTCTGTTTGCCTCTGTTTAAATCTGTTTATCTCTGCATGCCTCTGTTTAACTCTGTTTGCCTCTGGCTGCCTCTGTTTAACTCTGTTTAAATCTGTTTGCCTATGCTTAACTCTTTTTAACTCTGTTTGCCTCTGTTCAAATCTGTTTAACTCTGTTTAACTCTGTATGTGTCTGTTTAACTCTGTTTCACTCATTTCCCCTTGGTTTGCCTCTGTTTAACACTGTTTAACTCTGTTTGCCTATGTTTAACTCCGTTTAACTCTCTTTGCCTCTGTTTCAATCTATCTAACACTGTTTGCCTCTGTTTAACTCTCTTTAATTCTGTTTGACTCTGCTTAACTCTATTTGCCTCTATTTAACGCTGTTTAACACTGTTTGCCTCTGTTTAACTCTGCTTGACTCTGTTTGCCTCTGTTTAACTCTATTTAACTCAGTTTGTCTCGGTTTAAGGCTGTTTAACTCTGTTTGCCTTTGTTTAAATCTGTTTAAATCTGTATGCCTCTGTTTAATTCTGTTTGCCTCTGTTTAACTCTGTTTAAATCTGTTTGCCTATGTTTAACTCTTTTTAACTCTGTTTGCCTCTGTTCAACTCTGTTTAACTCTGTTTATCTCTGTATGCCTCTGTTTAACTCTGTTTCACTCATTTTCCCTTGGCTTGCCTCTGTTTAACTCTGCTTGCCTCTGTTTAACTCTGTTTGCCTCTGTTCAACTCTGTTTAACTCTGTATGCCTCTGTTTTACTCTGTTTCACTCTGTTTCCCTCTGTTTGCCTCTGTTTAACTCTGTTTAAATCTGTTGAACTCTGTTTGCCTCTGTTTAACTCTGCTTAACTCCGTTGAACTCTGTTTACATCTGTTGAACTCTGTTTGCCTCTGTTTTACTCTGTTTAACTCTGGTTGCCTCTGCTTAACTCTGTTTCACTCTGTTTCCCTCTGTTTGCCACCGTTTAACTCTGTTTGCCTCTGTTTCAATCTATTTAACTCTGTCTGCTTCTGTTTAATCCTGTTTAACCCTGTTTGCCTCTGTCCAACTCTGTTTAACACTGTATGCTTCTGTTTAACTCTGTTTCACTCAGTTTACATCTGTTTGCCTTTGTTTAACTCTGTTTAACTCTGTTTGCCTCTGTTCAACACTGTTTAAATCTATATGCCTCTGTTTGCCACTGTTTAAGTCAGTTTAACTCCATTGAACTCTGCTTGCCTCTGTTTAACTCTGTTCGCCTCTGTTTAACTCTGTTTAACTCTGTTTGCCTCTGTTTAACTCTGTTTAACTCTGGTTGCCTCTGTTTAACTCTGTTTCACTCTGTTTCCCTCTGTTTGCCTCTGTTGAACTCTGTTTGCCTCTGTTTCAATCTATTTAACTCTGTCTGTCTCTGTTTAATTCTGTTTGACTCTGATTGCCTCTGTTTAATTCTATTTAACGCTGTTTGCCTCTGCTTAACGCTGTTTAACTCTGTTTGCCTCTGTTTAAATCTGTTTAACTCTGTATGCCTCTGTTTAACTCGTTTAACTCTGTTTGCCTCTGCTTAATTCTGTTTCCCTCTGCTCAACTCTGTTTAACTCTGTATGATTCTGTTTAACTCTGTTGAACTCTGTTTCCCTCTGTTTGACTCTGTTTAACGATGTTTGCCTCTGTTTAACTCTGTCTAGCTCTGTTTGCCTCTGTTCAACTCTGTTTAACTCTGTTTGCATCTGTTTAACTCTATTTAAATCTGTTTCCCTCTGTTTAACGCTCTTTCACTCTCTTTGCCTGTGTTGAACTCTGTTTAACTCTGTATGCCTCTGTTTAACTCTGTTGATCTCTGTTTGCCTCTGTTTAACTCTGTTTAACTCTGTTTGCCTCTGTTTAACTCTGCTTAACTCTGTTTGCCTCAGTGCAACACTGTTTAACTCTGTATAACTCTGTATGCCTCTGTTTAAATCTGTTTAACTCTGTTTGCCTCTGTTCAACTCTGTTTATCTCTGTTTGCCTCTGTTATCTCTGTTTCACTCTCTCTGTTTCCCTCTGTTTGCCTCTGTTTAAATCTGTTTAACTCTGTTGAACTCTGTTTATTACTGTTCAACTCTGTTTGCCTCTATTTCAATCTATTTAACTCTGTTTGCCTCTGTTCAAATCTGTTTAACTCTATATGCCTCTGTTTAACTCTGTTTCACTCTGTTTCCCTCTGTTTGCCTCTGTTTAACTCTGTTTAACTCTGTTGAACTCCGATTATCTCTGTTGAACTCTGTTTGCCTCTGTTTCAATCTATTTAACTCTGTTTGCCTCTGTTTACTCTGTTTAAACTCTGTTTGCCTCTGTTTAACTCTGTTTATCTCTGTTTGCCTCTGTTCAACTCTGTTTAACTCTGTATACCTCTGTTTAACTCTGCTTCACTCTGTTTCCCTCTGTTTGCCTCTGTTTAACTCTGTTAACTCTTTTGAACTCTGGTTATCTCTGTTGAACTCTTTTTGCCTCTGTTTCAAACTATTTAACTCTGTTTGGCTCTGTTAAACTCTGTTTAACTCTGTTTGCCTATGTTTCACTCTATTTAAATCTGTTTGCCTCTGTGTACCGCTGCTTAACTCTGTTTGCCTCTGTTTAACTCTGCATGCCTCTGTTTTACTCTGTTGAACTCTGTTTGCCTCTGTTTAACTCAGTTTAACTCTGGTTGCCTCTGATTAACTCTGTTAACTCTGATTGCCTCTGTTCAACTCTGTTGAACTCTGTATAACTCTGTATGCCTCTGTTTACCTCTGTTGAAATCTGTTTGCCTCTGTTTAACTCTGTTTAACTCTTTTCGCCTCTGTTGAACTCTGTTTATCTCTGTTGAACTCTGTTTGCCTCTGTTTAACTCAGTTTAACTCTGGTTGCCTCTGATTAACTCTGTTAACTCTGATTGCCTCTGTTCAACACTGTTTAACTCTGTATAACTCTGTATGCCTCTGTTTACCTCTGTTGAAATCTGTTTGCCTCTGTTTAACTCTGTTTAACTCTTTTCACCTCTGTTGAACTCTGTTTATCTCTGTTGAACTCTGTTTGCCTCTGTTTCAATCTATCTAACTCTGCTTGCCTCTGTTTAACTCTCTTTAATTCTGTTTGACACTGTTTAACTCTATTTGCCTCTATTTAACGCTGTTTAACTCTGTATGCCTCTGTTTAACTCTATTTAACTGTGTTTGTCTCGGTTTAAGGCTGTTTAACTCTGTTTGCCTCTGTTTAAATCTGTTTATCTCTGCATGCCTCTGTTTAACTCTGTTTGCCTCTGGCTGCCTCTGTTTAACTCTGTTTAAATCTGTTTGCCTATGCTTAACTCTTTTTAACTCTGTTTGCCTCTGTTCAAATCTGTTTAACTCTGTTTAACTCTGTATGTGTCTGTTTAACTCTGTTTCACTCATTTCCCCTTGGTTTGCCTCTGTTTAACACTGTTTAACTCTGTTTGCCTATGTTTAACTCCGTTTAACTCTCTTTGCCTCTGTTTCAATCTATCTAACACTGTTTGCCACTGTTTAACTCTCTTTAATTCTGTTTGAGTCTGCTTAACTCTATTTGCCTCTATTTAACGCTGTTTAACACTGTTTGCCTCTGTTTAACTCTGCTTGACTCTGTTTGCCTCTGTTTAACTCTATTTAACTCTGTTTGTCTCGGTTTAAGGCTGTTTAACTCTGTTTGCGTTTGTTTAAATCTGTTTAACTCTGTATGCCTCTGTTTAACTCTTTTTAACTCTGTTTGCCTCTGTTCAACTCTGTTTAACTCTGTTTATCTCTGTATGCCTCTGTTTAACTCTGTTTCACTCATTTTCCCTTGGCCTGCCTCTGTTTAACTCTGCTTGCCTCTGTTTAACTCTGTTTGCCTCTGTTCAACTCTGTTTAACTCTGTATGCCTCTGTGTTACTCTGTTTCACTCTGTTTCCCTCTGTTTGCCTCTGTTTAACTCTGTTTAAATCTGTTGAACTCTGTTTGCCTCTGTTTAACTCTGCTTAACTCCGTTGAACTCTGTTTACATCTGTTGAACTCTGTTTGCCTCTGTTTCAACCTATTTAACTCTGTTTGCCTCTGTTCAACTCTGTTTAACTCTATAGGCCTCTGTTTAACTCTGCTTCCCTCTGTTTGCCTCTGTTTAACTCTGTTTGCCTCTGTTCAACTCTGTTTAACTCTGTATGCCTCTGTTTTACTCAGTCTCACTCTGTTTCCCTCTGTTTGCCTCTGTTTAGCTCTGTTTCAATCTGTTGAACTCTGTTTGCCTCTGTTTAACTCTGTTTAACTCTTTTCGCCTCTGCTGAACTCTGTTTATGTCTGTTGAACTCTGTTTGCCTCTGTTTCAATCTGTTTAACTCTCTTTGCCTCTGTTTAACTCTGTTTAACTCTGTTTGCCTCTGTGTAACTCTATTTTACTCTGTTTGCCTCTGTTTAACGCTGTTTAACTCTGTTTGCCTCTGTTTAACTCTGTTTAACTCTGTATGCCTCTGTTTACTCTGTTTGCCTCTGTTTGCCTCTGTTTAACTCTGTTTAACCATGTTTGCC
Source organism: Isurus oxyrinchus (assembly GCA_026770705.1). Lineage (NCBI taxonomy): Eukaryota > Metazoa > Chordata > Chondrichthyes > Lamniformes > Lamnidae > Isurus > Isurus oxyrinchus. The sequence goes on from JANJGN010000425.1 coordinate 427,283, forward strand.
ACTGTTTAACTCTGTTTAGCTCTGTTTGCCTCTGTTCAACTCTGTTTTCCTCAGTTTAATTCTGTTTAACTCTGTTTGCCTCTGTTTAACTCTGTTGAACTCTATTTAACTCTGTTTAACTCTGTTTAACTCTGTTTGCCTCTGTTCTATTCTGTTTAACTCTGTTTCAATCTGTATGCCTCTGTTTAACTGTGTTTAACTCTGTTTCCCTCTTTTTGCCTCAGTTTAACTCTGTTTAACTCTGTTGAAAACTGTTTGCCTCTGTTTAACTCTGGTTAACTCTGTTGGCCTCTGTTTAACTCTGTTTAACTCTGTTTGCATCTGTTTAACTTTGTGTAACTCTGTTTGCCTCTTTTCGACTCTGTTTAACTCTGTTTGCCTCTGTTTAACTCTGTTTCACTCTGTTACCCTCTGTTTGCCACTGCTTAACTCAGTTGAACTCAGTTGAACTCTGTTTACATCTGATGAACTCTGTTTGCCTCTGTTTCAATCTATTTAACTCTGTTTGCCTCTGTCCAACTCTGTTTAAGTCTATATGCCTCTGCTTAACTCTTTTTCACTCTGTTTGCCTCTGTTCAACTCTGTTTAACTCTGTTGAAAACTGTTTGCCTCTGGTTAACTCTGGTTAACTCTGTTCGCCTCTGTTTAACTCTTTTTAACTCGGTTTGCATCTGATTAACTCTGTTGAACTCTATTTAACTCTGTTTAACTCTGTTTAACTCTGTTTGCCTCTGTTCTATTCTGTTTAACTCTGTTTCAATCTGTATGCCTCTGTTTAACTGTGTTTCACTCTGTTTCCCTCTTTTTGCCTCTGTTTAACTCTGTTTAACTCTGTTGAAAACTGTTTGCCTCTGTTTAACTCTGGTTAACTCTGTTGGCCTCTGTTTAACTCTGTTTAACTCTGTTTGCATCTGTTTAACTTTGTGTAACTCTGTTTGCCTCTTTTCGACTCTGTTTAACTCTGTTTGCCTCTGTTTAACTCTGTTTCACTCTGTTACCCTCTGTTTGCCACTGCTTAACTCAGTTGAACTCTGTTTACATCTGATGAACTCTGTTTGCCTCTGTTTCAACCTATTTAACTCTGTTTGCCTCTGTCCAACTCTGTTTAAGTCTATATGCCTCTGCTTAACTCTTTTTCACTCTGTTTGCCTCTGTTCAACTCTGTTTAACTCTGTTGAAAACTGTTTGCCTCTGGTTAACTCTGGTTAACTCTGTTCGCCTCTGTTTAACTCTGTTTGCATCTGATTAACTCTGTTTAACTCTCTTTGCCTCTGTTCGACTCTGTTTAACTCTGTTTCACTCTGTTACCCTCTGTTTGCCTCTGTTGAACTCTGTTTAACTCAGTTGAACTCTGTTTACATCTGTTGAACATTGTTTGCCTCTGTTTGAACCTATTTAACTCTGTTTGCCTCTGCTTAACTCTATTTAACTCTGTTTGCCTCTGTTTAACGCTGTATGCCTCTGTTTAACTCTGTTGAAATCAGTTTGCCTCTGCTAACTCTGTTTAACTCTGTTCGCCTCTGTTTATCTCTGTTTAATTCTGTTTAATTCTGTTTCCTCTGTTTAAAACTGTTTAACTCTGTTTGCCTCTGTTCAACTCTGTTTATCTCTGTTTGCCTCTGTTTAAGTCTGTTTCACTCTGTTTCCCTCTGTTTGCCTCTATTTAAATCTGTTTAAGTCTGTTGAACTCTATTTATTACTGTTCAACTCTGTTTGCCTCTATTTCAATCTATTAAACTCTTTTTGCCTCTGTTCAACTGTGTTTTACACTGTACGCCTCTGTTTAACTCTGTGTCAATCTGTTTCCCACTGTTTGCATCTGTTTAACTCTGTTTGCCTCTGTTTAACTCTGTTTAACTCTGCCGAGTTCTGTTTAACTCTATTGAACTCTATTTGCCACTGTTTAACTCTTTCTAACTCTGTTTAAATCTATTTCAATCTATTTAACTCTGTTTGCCTCTGTTAAACGCTGTTTCACTCTGTTTGTCTCTGTTTGACTCTCTTTAACTCTGCAGCGTTCTGTTTAACTCTATTGAACTCTGTTTGCTTCTGTTTAAATCTTTTCAACTCTGTTTCCCTCTGTTTAACTCTATTTAACTCTGTTTGCTTCTGTTTAACGCTGTTTAACTCTGTTTGCCTCTGTGTAAAAATGTTTGCCCCTGTTTAACTCTGTTTAACTCTGTTTGCCTCTGTTTAACTCTATTTAACTCTGTTTGCCTCTGTTTAACGCTGTTTAACTCTGTTTGCCTCTGTTTAAAACTGTTTAACACTGTATGCCTCTGTTTAACTCTGTGTGCCTCTGTTTGCCTCTGTTTAACTCTGTTTAACTCAGTTGAACTCTGTTTACATCTGTTGAACTCTGTTTGCCTCTGTTTCAATCTGTTTAACTCTGTTTGCCTCTGTTTAACTCTGTTTAACGCTGTTTGCCTCTGTGTTACTCTTTTTAACTCTGTTTGCCTCTGTTTAACGCTGTTTAACTATGTTTGCCTCTCTTTAACTCTGTTTAACTCTGTATGCCTCTGTTTACTCTGTTTGCCTCTGTTTGACTCTGTTTAACCATGTTTGCCAATGTTTAACTCCGTTTAGCTCTGTTTGCCTCTGCTCAACTCTGTTTTCCTCAGTTCAATTCTGTTTAATTCTGTTTCCCTCTGTTTAACTCTGTTGAACTCTATATAACTCTGTTTAACTCTGTTTGCCTCTGTTCTATTCTGTTTAACTCTGTTTCACTCTGTATGCCTCTGTTTAACTGTGTTTCACTCTGTTTCCCTCTGTTTGCCTCTGTTTAACTCTGTTGAAAACTGCTTGCCTCTGGTTAACTCTGTTCGCCTCTGTTTAACTCTGTTTAACTCTGTATGCATCTGTTTAACTCTGTTTAAATCTGTTTGCCTCTGTTCGACTCTGTTTAACTCTGTTTGCCTCTGTTTAACTCTGTTTCGCTCTGTTACCCTCTGTTTGCCACTGTTTAACTCTGTTTAACTCTGTTTGCCTCTTTTCGACTCTGTTTAACTCTGTTTGCCTCTGTTTCACTCTGTTACCCTCTGTTTGCCACTGTTTAACTCTGCTTAACTCAGTTGAACTCTGTTTACATCCTTTGAACTCTGTGTGCCTCTGTTTCAACCTATTTAACTCTGTTTGCCTCTGTCCAACTCTGTTTAACTCTATATGCCTCTGTTTAACTCTATTTCACATTGTTTCTCTCTGTTCAACTCTGTTTAACTCTGTTGAAAACTGTTTGCCTCTGTTTAACTCTGGTTAACTCTGTTCGCCTCTGTTTAAATCTGTTTGCATCCTATTAACTCTGTTTAACTCTCTTTGCCTCCGTTCGACTCTGTTTAACTCTGTTTCACTCTATTACCCACTGTTTGCCTCTTTTGAACTCTGTTTAACTCAGTTGAACTCTGTTTACATCTGTTGAACTTTATTTGCCTCTGTTTCAACCTATTTAACTCTGTTTGCCTCTGTTTAACTCTGTTTAACTCTGTATGCATCTGTTTAACTCTGTTTAAATCTGTTTGCCTCTGTTCGACTCTGTTTAACTCTGTTTGCCTCTGTTTAACTCTGTTTCGCTCTGTTACCCTCTGTTTGCCACTGTTTAACTCTGTTTAACTCTGTTTGCCTCTTTTCGACTCTGTTTAACTCTGTTTGCCTCTGTTTCACTCTGTTACCCTCTGTTTGCCACTGTTTAACTCTGCTTAACTCAGTTGAACTCTGTTTACATCCTTTGAACTCTGTGTGCCTCTGTTTCAACCTATTTAACTCTGTTTGCCTCTGTCCAACTCTGTTTAACTCTATATGCCTCTGTTTAACTCTATTTCACATTGTTCCTCTCTGTTCAACTCTGTTTAACTCTGTTGAAAACTGTTTGCCTCTGTTTAACTCTGGTTAACTCTGTTCGCCTCTGTTTAAATCTGTTTGCATCCTATTAACTCTGTTTAACTCTCTTTGCCTCCGTTCGACTCTGTTTAACTCTGTTTCACTCTATTACCCTCTGTTTGCCTCTTTTGAACTCTGTTTAACTCAGTTGAACTCTGTTTACATCTGTTGAACTTTATTTGCCTCTGTTTCAACCTATTTAACTCTGTTTGCCTCTGTTTAACTCTGTTTGCCTCTGCTTAACTCAATTTAACTCTGTTTGCCTGTGTTTAACGCTGTTTAACTATGTGTGCCTCTGTTTAACTCTGTATGCCTCTGTTTAACTCTGTTGAAATCAGTTTGCCTCTGCTAACTCTGTTTAACTCTGTTCGCCTCTGTTTATCTCTGTTTAATTCTGTTTAACTCTGTTTCCTCTGTTTAAAACTGCTAAACTCTGTTTGCCTCTGTTCAACTCTGTTTAACTCTGTTTATCTCTGTATGCCTCTGTTTAACTCTGTTTCACTCATTTTCCCTTGGTTTGCCTCTGTTTAACACTGTTTAACTCTGCTTGCCTCTGTTTAACTCTGTTTGCCTCTGTTCAACTCTGTTTAACTCTGTATGCCTCTGTTTTACTCTGTTTCACTCTGTTTCCCTCTGTTTGCCTCTGTTTAACTCTATTTAAATCTGTTGAACTCTGTTTGCCTCTGTTTAACTCTGTTTAACTCTTTTCGCCTCTGCTGAACACTGTTTATGTCTGTTGAACTCTGTTTGCCTCTGTTTCAAACTATTTAAATCTGTTTGCCTCTGTCTCACGCTGTTTAACTCTGTTTGCCTCTGTTTAACTCTGTTTAACTCTGTATGCCTCTGTTTAACTCTGTTTGCCTCTGTTTGCCTCTGTTTAACTCTGTTTAACCATGTTTGCCACTGTTTAAATCTGTTTAGCTCTGTTTGCCTCTGTTCAACTCTGTTGAACTCTATTTAACTCTGTTTAACTCTTTCTAACTCTGTTTGCCTCTGTTTAACTCTATTTAAATCTGTTTAACTCTGTTTGCCTCTGTTTAACACTGTTTAACTATGTATGCCTCTGTCTAACTCTATTTGCCTCTGCCTCTGTTTAACTCTGTTTAACCATTTTTGCCACTGTTTAACTCTGTTTAGCACTGTTTGCCTCTGTTCAACTCTGTTTTCCTCAGTTTAATTCTGTTTAACTTTGTTTGCCACTGCTTAACTCTGTTGAACTCTATTTAACTCTGTTTAAATCTGTTTGCCTCTGTTCAATTCTGTTTAACTCTGTTTCACTCTGTATGCCTCTGTTTAACTGTGTTTCACTCTGTTTCCCTCTGTTTGCCTCTGTTTAACTCTGTTTAACTCTGCTGAAAACTGTTTGCCTCTGTTAAACTCTGGTTAAGTCGGTTCGCCTCTGTTTAACTCTGTTTAACTCTGTTTGCATCTGTTTAACTCTGTTTAACTCTCTTTGCTTCTGTTCGACTCTGTTTAACTCTTTTTCACTCTGTTATCCTCTGTTTGCCTCTGTTTAACTCTGTTTAATTCAGTTGAACTCTGTTTGCATCTGTTGAACTCTGTTTGCCTCTCTTTCAACCTATTTAACTCTGTTTGCCTCTGTTCAACTCTGTTTAACTCTATATGCCTCTGTTTAACTCTGTTTCACTCTGTTTCCCTCTGTTTGCCTCTGTTTAACTCTGTTGAACTCCGTTTATCTCTGTTGAACTCTGTTTGCCTCTGTTTCAATCTATTTAACTCTGTTTGCCTCTGTTTAACTCTGCTTAACTCTGTTTGCCTCTGCTTAACTCTATTTAACTCTGTTTGCCTCTATATAACGCTGTTTAACTATGTGTGCCTCTGTTTCACTCTGTATGCCTCTGTTTAACTGTGTTTCACTCTGTTTCCCTCTATTTGCCTCTGTTTAACTCTGTTTAACTCTGCTGAAAACTGTTTGCCTCTGTTAAACTCTGGTTAAGTCGGTTCGCCTCTGTTTAACTCTGTTTAACTCTGTTTGCATCTGTTTAACTCTGTTTAACTCTCTTTGCTTCTGTTCGACTCTGTTTAACTCTTTTTCACTCTGTTATCCTCTGTTTGCCTCTGTTTAACTCTGTTTAATTCAGTTGAACTCTGTTTGCATCTGTTGAACTCTGTTTGCCTCTCTTTCAACCTATTTAACTCTGTTTGCCTCTGTTCAACTCTGTTTAACTCTATATGCCTCTGTTTAACTCTGTTTCACTCTGTTTCCCTCTGTTTGCCTCTGTTTAACTCTGTTGAACTCCGTTTATCTCTGTTGAACTCTGTTTGCCTCTGTTTCAATCTATTTAACTCTGTTTGCCTCTGTTTAACTCTGCTTAACTCTGTTTGCCTCTGCTTAACTCTATTTAACTCTGTTTGCCTCTATATAACGCTGTTTAACTATGTGTGCCTCTGTTTAACTCTGTTTAATTCAGTTGAACTCTGTTTGCATCTGTTGAACTCTGTTTGCCTCTCTTTCAACCTATTTAACTCTGTTTGCCTCTGTTCAACTCTGTTTAACTCTATATGCCTCTGTTTAACTCTGTTTCACTCTGTTTCCCTCTGTTTGCCTCTGTTTAACTCTGTTGAACTCCGTTTATCTCTGTTGAACTCTGTTTGCCTCTGTTTCAATCTATTTAACTCTGTTTGCCTCTGTTTAACTCTGCTTAACTCTGTTTGCCTCTGCTTAACTCTATTTAACTCTGTTTGCCTCTATATAACGCTGTTTAACTATGTGTGCCTCTGTTTAACTCTGTATGTCTCTGTTTAACTCTGTTGAAATCAGTTTGCCTCTGCTAACTCTGTTTAACTCTCTTCGCCTCTGTTTATCTCTGTTTAACTCTGTTTAACTCTGTTTCCTCTGTTTAAATCTGTTTAACTCTGTTTGCCTCTGTTCAACTCTGTTTATCTCTGTTTGCCTCTCTTTAACTCTGTTTCACTCTGTTTCCCTCTCTTTGCCTCGATTTAAATGTGTTTACCTCTGTTGAACTCTGTTTATTACTGTTCAACTCTGTTTGCCTCTATTTCAATCTATTAAACTCTTTTTGCCTCTGTTCAACTGTGTTTAACTCTGTAAGCCTCTGTTTAACTCTGTTTCAATCTGTTTCCCTCTGTTTGCATCTGTTTAACTCTGTTTGCCTCTGTTTAACTCTGTTTAACTCTGCCGAGTTCTGTTTAACTCTATTGAACTCTGTTTGCCTCTGTTTAACTCTTTCTAACTCTGTTTGCCTCTGTTTAAATCTATTTCAATCTATTTAACTCTGTTTGCCTCTGTTAAACGCTGTTTCACTCTGTTTGTCTCTGTTTAACTCTCTTTAACTCTGCAGCGTTCTGTTTAACTCTATTGAACTCTGTTTGCTTCGGTTTAACTCTTTTCAACTCTGTTTCCCTCTGTTTAACTCTATTTAACTCTGTTTGCTTCTGTTTAACGCTGTTTAACTCTATTTGCCTCTGTGTAACTCTGTTTGCCCCGTTTAACTCTGTTTGCCTCTGTTTAACTCTATTTAACTCTGTTTGCCTCTGTTTAACGCTGTTTAAGTCTGTTTGCCTCTGTTTGAAACTGTGTAACTCTGTATGCCTCTGTTTAACTCAGTGTGCCTCTGTTTGCCTCTGTTTAACTCTGCTTAACTCCGTTGAACTCTGATTACATCTGTTGAACTCTGTTTGCCTCTGTTTCAACCTATTTAACTCAGTTTGCATCTGTTCAACTCTGTTTAACTCTATATGCCTCTATTTCACTCTGTTTCCCTCTGTTTGCCTCTGTTTAACTCTGTTTGCCTCTGTTCAACTCTGTTTAACTCTGTATGCCTCTGTTTTACTCTGTTTCACTCTGTTTCCCTCTGTTTGCCTCTGTGTAGCTCTGTTTCAATCTGTTGAACTCTGTTTGCCTCTGTTTAACTCTGTTTAACTCTTTTCGCCTCTGCTGAACTCTGTTTATGTCTTTTGAACTCTGTTTGCCTCTGTTTCAATCTGTTTAACTCTGTTTGCCTCTGTTTAACTCTGTTTAACTCTGTTTGCCTCTGTGTAACTCCATTTAAATCTGTTTGCCTCTGTTTAACGCTGTTTAACTCTGTTTGCCTGTTTAACTCTGTATGCCTCTGTTTACTCTGTTTGCCTCTGTTTGCCTCTGTTTAACTCTGTTTAACCATGTTTGCCACTGTTTAACTCTGTTTAGCTCTGTTTGCCTCTGTTCAACTCTGCTTTCCTCAGTTTAATTCTGTTTAACTGTGTTTGTCTCTGTTTAACTCTGTTGAACTCTATTTAACTCTGTTTAACTCTGTTTAACTTTGTTTGCCTCTGTTCTATTCTGTTTAACTCTGTTTCACTCTGTATCCCTCTGTTTAACTGTGTTTCACTCTGTTTCCCTCTGCCTCTGTTTAACTCTGTTTAACTCTGTTGAAAACTGTTTGCCTCTGATTAACTCTGTTTGCCAATTTTCGACTCTGTTTAACTCTGTTTGCCTCTGTTTAACTCTGTTTCACTCTGTTACCCTCTGTTTGCCACTGTTTAACTCTGTTTAACTCAGTTGAACTCTGTTTACATCTGTTGAACTCTGTTTGCCTCTGTTTCAACCTATTTAACTCTGTTTGCCTCTGTCCAACTCTGTTTAACTCTATATGCCTCTGTTTAACTCTGTTTCCCTCTGTTTGCCTCTGTTCAACTCTGTTTAATTCTGTTGAAAACTGTTTGCCTCTGGTTAACTCTGGTTAACTCTGTTCGCCTCTGTTTAACTCTGTTTAACTCTGTTTGCATCTGATTAACTCTGTTTAACTCTCTTTGTCTCTGTTCGACTCTGTTTAACTCTGTTTCACTCTGTTACCCTCTGTTTGCCTCTGTTGAACTCTGTTTAACTCAGTTTACATCTGTTGAACTTTGTTTGCCTCTGTTTAACTCTATTTAACTCTGTTTGCCTCTGTTTTACGCTGTTTAACTCTGTTTGCCTCTGTTTAAAACTGTTTAACACTGTATGCCTCTGTTTAACTCTGTGTAACTCAGTTGAACTCTGTTTACATCTGTTGAACTCTGTTTGCCTCTGTTTCAATCTGTTTAACTCTGTTTGCCTCTGTTTAACTCTGTTTAACTCTGTTTGCCTCTGTGTAACTCTATTTAACTCTGTTTGCCTCTGTTTAACGCTGTTTAACTCTGTTGAACTCTATTTAACTCTGTTTAACTCTGTTTAACTTTGTTTGCCTCTGTTCTATTCTGTTTAACTCTGTTTCACTCTGTATCCCTCTGTTTAACTGTGTTTCACTCTGTTTCCCTCTGTTTGCCTCTGTTTAACTCTGTTTAACTCTGTTGAAAACTGTTTGCCTCTGTTTAACTCTGTTGGCCTCTGTTTAACGCTGTTTAACTCTGTTTGCATCTGTTTAACTCAGTTGAACTCTGTTTACATCTGTTGAACTCTGTTTGCCTCTGTTTCAACCTATTTAACTCTGTTTGCCTCTGTCCAACTCTGTTTAACTCTATATGCCTCTGTTTAACTCTATTTCACTCTGTTTCCCTCTGTTTGCCTCTGTTTAACTCTGTATGCCTCTGTTCCACTCTGTTTAACTCTGTATGCCTCTGTTTTACTCTGTTTCACTCTGTTTCCCTCTGTTTGCCTCTGTGTAGCTCTGTTTCAATCTGTTGAACTCTGTTTGCCTCTGTTTAACTCTGTTTAACTCTTTTCGCCTCTGCTGAACTCTGTTTATGTCTTTTGAACTCTGTTTGCCTCTGTGTCAATCTGTTTAACTCTGTTTGCCTCTGTTTAACTCTGTTTAACTCTGTTTGCCTCTGTGTAACTCCATTTAAATCTGTTTGCCTCTGTTTAACGCTGTTTAACTCTGTTTGCCTCTGTTTAACTCTGTTTAACTCTGTATGCCTCTGTTTACTCTGTTTGCCTCTGTTTGCCTCTGTTTAACCATGTTTGCCACTGTTTAACTCTGTTTAGCTCTGTTTGCCTCTGTTCAACTCTGCTTTCCTCAGTTTAATTCTGTTTAACTGTGTTTGTCTCTGTTTAACTCTGTTGAACTCTATTTAACTCTGTTTAACTCTGTTTAACTTTGTTTGCCTCTGTTCTATTCTGATTAACTCTGTTTCACTCTGTGTCCCTCTGTTTAACTGTGTTTCACTCTGTTTCCCTCTGCCTCTGTTTAACTCTGTTTAACTCTGTTGAAAACTGTTTGCCTCTGTTTAACTCTGTTCGCCTCTGTTTAACGCTGTTTAACTCTGTTTGCATCTGTTTAACTCTGTTTAACTCTGTTTGCCAATTTTCGACTCTGTTTAACTCTGTTTGCCTCTGTTTAACTCTGTTTCACTCTGTTACCCTCTGTTTGCCACTGTTTAACTCTGTTTAACTCAGTTGAACTCTGTTTACATCTGTTGAACTCTGTTTGCCTCTGTCCAACTCTGTTTAACTCTATATGCCTCTGTTTAACTCTGTTTCACTCTGTTTGCCTCTGTTCAACTCTGTTTAATTCTGTTGAAAACTGTTTGCCTCTGGTTAACTCTGGTTAACTCTGTTCGCCTCTGTTTAACTCTGTTTAACTCTGTTTGCATCTGATTAACTCTGTTTAACTCTCTTTGCCTCTGTTCGACTCTGTTTAACTCTGTTTCACTCTGTTACCCTCTGTTTGCCTCTGTTGAACTCTGTTTAACTCAGTTTACATCTGTTGAACTTTGTTTGCCTCTGTTTAACTCTATTTAACTCTGTTTGCCTCTGTTTTACGCTGTTTAACTCTGTTTGCCTCTGTTTAAAACTGTTTAACACTGTATGCCTCTGTTTAACTCTGTGTGCCTCTGTTTGCCTCTGTTTATCTCTGTGTAACTCAGTTGAAATCTGTTTACATCTGTTGAACTCTGTTTGCCTCTGTTTCAATCTGTTTAACTCTGTTTGCCTCTGTTTAACTCTGTTTAACTCTGTTTGCCTCTGTGTAACTCTATTTAACTCTGTTTGCCTCTGTTTAACGCTGTTTAACTCTGTTTGCCTCTCTTTAACTCTGTTTCACTCTGTTTCCCTCTCTTTGCCTCGATTTAAATGTGTTTACCTCTGTTGAACTCTGTTTATTACTGTTCAACTCTGTTTGCCTCTATTTCAATCTATTAAACTCTTTTTGCCTCTGTTCAACTGTGTTTAACTCTGTAAGCCTCTGTTTAACTCTGTTTCAATCTGTTTCCCTCTGTTTGCATCTGTTTAACTCTGTTTGCCTCTGTTTAACTCTGTTTAACTCTGCCGAGTTCTGTTTAACTCTATTGAACTCTGTTTGCCTCAATTTAACTCTTTCTAACTCTGTTTGCCTCTGTTTAAATCTATTTAAATCTATTTAACTCTGTTAAACGCTGTTTCACTCTGTTTGTCTCTGTTTAACTCTGCAGCGTTCTGTTTAACTCTATTGAACTCTGTTTGCTTCTGTTTAACTCTTTTCAACTCTGATTGCCTCTGTTTCAACCTATTTAACTCTGTTTGCATCTGTTCAACTCTGTTTAACTCTATATGCCTCTATTTCACTCTGTTTCCCTCTGTTTGCCTCTGTTTAACTCTGTTTGCCTCTGTTCAACTCTGTTTAACTCTGTATGCCTCTGTTTTACTCTGTTTCACTCTGTTTCCCTCTGTTTGCCTCTGTGTAGCTCTGTTTCAATCTGTTGAACTCTGTTTGCCTCTGTTTAACTCTGTTTAACTCTTTTCGCCTCTGCTGAACTCTGTTTATGTCTTTTGAACTCTGTTTGCCTCTGTTTCAATCTGTTTAACTCTGTTTGCCTCTGTTTAACTCTGTTTAACTCTGTTTGCCTCTGTGTAACTCCATTTAAATCTGTTTGCCTCTGTTTAACGCTGTTTAACTCTGTTTGCCTCTGTTTAACTCTGTTTAACTCTGTATGCCTCTGTTTACTCTGTTTGCCTCTGTTTGCCTCTGTTTAACTCTGTTTAACCATGTTTGCCACTGTTTAACTCTGTTTAGCTCTGTTTGCCTCTGTTCAACTCTGCTTTCCTCAGTTTAATTCTGTTTAACTGTGTTTGCCTCTGTTTAACTCTGTTGAACTCTATTTAACTCTGTTTAACTCTGTTTAACTTTGTTTGCCTCTGTTCTATTCTGTTTAACTCTGTTTCACTCTGTATCCCTCTGTTTAACTGTGTTTCACTCTGTTTCCCTCTGTTTGCCTCTGTTTAACTCTGTTTAACTCTGTTGAAAACTGTTTGCCTCTGTTTAACTCTGTTGGCCTCTGTTTAACGCTGTTTAACTCTGTTTGCATCTGTTTAACTCAGTTGAACTCTGTTTACATCTGTTGAACTCTGTTTGCCTCTGTTTCAACCTATTTAACTCTGTGTGCCTCTGTCCAACTCTGTTTAACTCTATATGCCTCTGTTTAACTCTATTTCACTCTGTTTCCCTCTGTTTGCCTCTGTTTAACTCTGTTTGCCTCTGTTCAACTCTGTTTAACTCTGTATGCCTCTGTTTTACTCTGTTTCACTCTGTTTCCCTCTGTTTGCCTCTGTGTAGCTCTGTTTCAATCTGTTGAACTCTGTTTGCCTCTGTTTAACTCTGTTTAACTCTTTTCGCCTCTGCTGAACTCTGTTTATGTCTTTTGAACTCTGTTTGCCTCTGTGTCAATCTGTTTAACTCTGTTTGCCTCTGTTTAACTCTGTTTAACTCTGTTTGCCTCTGTGTAACTCCATTTAAATCTGTTTGCCTCTGTTTAACGCTGTTTAACTCTGTTTGCCTCTGTTTAACTCTGTTTAACTCTGTATGCCTCTGTTTACTCTGTTTGCCTCTGTTTGCCTCTGTTTAACTCTGTTTAACCATGTTTGCCACTGTTTAACTCTGTTTAGCTCTGTTTGCCTCTGTTCAACTCTGCTTTCCTCAGTTTAATTCTGTTTAACTGTGTTTGCCTCTGTTTAACTCTGTTGAACTCTATTTAACTCTGTTTAACTCTGTTTAACTTTGTTTGCCTCTGTTCTATTCTGTTTAACTCTGTTTCACTCTGTATCCCTCTGTTTAACTGTGTTTCACTCTGTTTCCCTCTGTTTGCCTCTGTTTAACTCTGTTTAACTCTGTTGAAAACTGTTAGCCTCTGTTTAACTCTGTTCGCCTCTGTGTAACGCTGTTTAACTCTGTTTGCATCTGTTTAACTCTGTTTAACTCTGTTTGCCAATTTTCGACTCTGTTTAACTCTGTTTGCCTCTGTTTAACTCTGTTTCACTCTGTTAACCTCTGTTTGCCACTGTTTAACTCTGTTTAACTCAGTTGAACTCTGTTTACATCTGTTGAACTCTGTTTGCCTCTGTTTCAACCTATTTAACTCTGTTTGCCTCTGTCCAACTCTGTTTAACTCTATATGCCTGTGTTTAACTCTGTTTCACTCTGTTTGCCTCTGTTCAACTCTGTTTAACTCTGTTGAAAACTGTTTGCCTCTGGTTAACTCTGGTTAACTCTGTTCGCCTCTGTTTAACTCTGTTTAACTCTGTTTGCATCTGATTAACTCTGTTTAACGCTCTTTGCCTCTGTTCGACTCTGTTTAACTCTGTTTCACTCTGTTACCCTCTGTTTGCCTCTGTTGAACTCTGTTTAACTCAGTTTACATCTGTTGAACTTTGTTTGCCTCTGTTTCAACCTATTTAACTCTGTTTGCCTCTGTTTAACTCTGTTTGCCTCTGCTTAACTCTATTTAACTCTGTTTGCCTCTGTTTAACTCTGTTTGCCTCTGTTCAACTCTGTTTAACTCTGTATGCCTCTGTTTTACTCTGTTTCACTCTGTTTCCCTCTGTTTGCCTCTGTGTAGCTCTGTTTCAATCTGTTGAACTCTGTTTGCCTCTGTTTAACTCTGTTTAACTCTTTTCGCCTCTGCTGAACTCTGTTTATGTCTTTTGAACTCTGTTTGCCTCTGTTTCAATCTGTTTAACTCTGTTTGCCTCTGTTTAACTCTGTTTAACTCTGTTTGCCTCTGTGTAACTCCATTTAAATCTGTTTGCCTCTGTTTAACGCTGTTTAACTCTGTTTGCCTGTTTAACTCTGTATGCCTCTGTTTACTCTGTTTGCCTCTGTTTGCCTCTGTTTAACTCTGTTTAACCATGTTTGCCACTGTTTAACTCTGTTTAGCTCTGTTTGCCTCTGTTCAACTCTGCTTTCCTCAGTTTAATTCTGTTTAACTGTGTTTGTCTCTGTTTAACTCTGTTGAACTCTATTTAACTCTGTTTAACTCTGTTTAACTTTGTTTGCCTCTGTTCTATTCTGTTTAACTCTGTTTCACTCTGTATCCCTCTGTTTAACTGTGTTTCACTCTGTTTCCCTCTGCCTCTGTTTAACTCTGTTTAACTCTGTTGAAAACTGTTTGCCTCTGATTAACTCTGTTTGCCAATTTTCGACTCTGTTTAACTCTGTTTGCCTCTGTTTAACTCTGTTTCACTCTGTTACCCTCTGTTTGCCACTGTTTAACTCTGTTTAACTCAGTTGAACTCTGTTTACATCTGTTGAACTCTGTTTGCCTCTGTTTCAACCTATTTAACTCTGTTTGCCTCTGTCCAACTCTGTTTAACTCTATATGCCTCTGTTTAACTCTGTTTCCCTCTGTTTGCCTCTGTTCAACTCTGTTTAATTCTGTTGAAAACTGTTTGCCTCTGGTTAACTCTGGTTAACTCTGTTCGCCTCTGTTTAACTCTGTTTAACTCTGTTTGCATCTGATTAACTCTGTTTAACTCTCTTTGTCTCTGTTCGACTCTGTTTAACTCTGTTTCACTCTGTTACCCTCTGTTTGCCTCTGTTGAACTCTGTTTAACTCAGTTTACATCTGTTGAACTTTGTTTGCCTCTGTTTAACTCTATTTAACTCTGTTTGCCTCTGTTTTACGCTGTTTAACTCTGTTTGCCTCTGTTTAAAACTGTTTAACACTGTATGCCTCTGTTTAACTCTGTGTAACTCAGTTGAACTCTGTTTACATCTGTTGAACTCTGTTTGCCTCTGTTTCAATCTGTTTAACTCTGTTTGCCTCTGTTTAACTCTGTTTAACTCTGTTTGCCTCTGTGTAACTCTATTTAACTCTGTTTGCCTCTGTTTAACGCTGTTTAACTCTGTTGAACTCTATTTAACTCTGTTTAACTCTGTTTAACTTTGTTTGCCTCTGTTCTATTCTGTTTAACTCTGTTTCACTCTGTATCCCTCTGTTTAACTGTGTTTCACTCTGTTTCCCTCTGTTTGCCTCTGTTTAACTCTGTTTAACTCTGTTGAAAACTGTTTGCCTCTGTTTAACTCTGTTGGCCTCTGTTTAACGCTGTTTAACTCTGTTTGCATCTGTTTAACTCAGTTGAACTCTGTTTACATCTGTTGAACTCTGTTTGCCTCTGTTTCAACCTATTTAACTCTGTTTGCCTCTGTCCAACTCTGTTTAACTCTATATGCCTCTGTTTAACTCTATTTCACTCTGTTTCCCTCTGTTTGCCTCTGTTTAACTCTGTATGCCTCTGTTCCACTCTGTTTAACTCTGTATGCCTCTGTTTTACTCTGTTTCACTCTGTTTCCCTCTGTTTGCCTCTGTGTAGCTCTGTTTCAATCTGTTGAACTCTGTTTGCCTCTGTTTAACTCTGTTTAACTCTTTTCGCCTCTGCTGAACTCTGTTTATGTCTTTTGAACTCTGTTTGCCTCTGTGTCAATCTGTTTAACTCTGTTTGCCTCTGTTTAACTCTGTTTAACTCTGTTTGCCTCTGTGTAACTCCATTTAAATCTGTTTGCCTCTGTTTTAACGCTGTTTAACTCTGTTTGCCTCTGTTTAACTCTGTTTAACTCTGTATGCCTCTGTTTACTCTGTTTGCCTCTGTTTGCCTCTGTTTAACCATGTTTGCCACTGTTTAACTCTGTTTAGCTCTGTTTGCCTCTGTTCAACTCTGCTTTCCTCAGTTTAATTCTGTTTAACTGTGTTTGTCTCTGTTTAACTCTGTTGAACTCTATTTAACTCTGTTTAACTCTGTTTAACTTTGTTTGCCTCTGTTCTATTCTGATTAACTCTGTTTCACTCTGTGTCCCTCTGTTTAACTGTGTTTCACTCTGTTTCCCTCTGCCTCTGTTTAACTCTGTTTAACTCTGTTGAAAACTGTTTGCCTCTGTTTAACTCTGTTCGCCTCTGTTTAACGCTGTTTAACTCTGTTTGCATCTGTTTAACTCTGTTTAACTCTGTTTGCCAATTTTCGACTCTGTTTAACTCTGTTTGCCTCTGTTTAACTCTGTTTCACTCTGTTACCCTCTGTTTGCCACTGTTTAACTCTGTTTAACTCAGTTGAACTCTGTTTACATCTGTTGAACTCTGTTTGCCTCTGTCCAACTCTGTTTAACTCTATATGCCTCTGTTTAACTCTGTTTCACTCTGTTTGCCTCTGTTCAACTCTGTTTAATTCTGTTGAAAACTGTTTGCCTCTGGTTAACTCTGGTTAACTCTGTTCGCCTCTGTTTAACTCTGTTTAACTCTGTTTGCATCTGATTAACTCTGTTTAACTCTCTTTGCCTCTGTTCGACTCTGTTTAACTCTGTTTCACTCTGTTACCCTCTGTTTGCCTCTGTTGAACTCTGTTTAACTCAGTTTACATCTGTTGAACTTTGTTTGCCTCTGTTTAACTCTATTTAACTCTGTTCCAAAGACATAAACAGAGTTCAGCAGAGGCGAAAAGAGTTAAACAGAGTTAAACAGAGGCAAACAGAGTTCAACAGATTGAAACAGAGCTACACAGAGGCAAACAGAGGGAAACAGAGTGAAACAGAGTAAAACAGAGGCATACAGAGTTAAACAGAGTTGAACAGAGGCAAACAGAGTTAAACAGAGGCAAACAGAGGGAAACAGAGTGAAATAGAGGCATATAGAGTGAAACAGAGTTGAACAGATGCAAACTGAGTTAAATAGGTTGAAACAGAGGCAAACAGAGTTCAACAGATGTAATCAGAGTTCAACGGAGTTAAGCAGAGTTAAACAGAGGCAAACAGAGGCACACTGAGTTAAACAGAGGCATACAGAGTTAAACAGTTTCAAACAGAGGCAAACAGACTTAAACAGCGTTAAACAGAGGCAAACAGAGTTAAATAGAGTTAAACAGAGGCAAACAGAGTTAAACGGGGGAAACAGAGTTACACAGAGGCAAATAGAGTTAAACAGCGTTAAACAGAAGCAAACAGAGTTAAATAGAGTTAAACAGAGGGAAACAGAGTTGAAAAGAGTTAAACAGAAGCAAACAGAGTTCAATAGAGTTAAACAGAACGCTGCAGAGTTAAAGAGAGTTAAACAGAGACAAACAGAGTGAAACAGCGTTTAACAGAGGCAAACAGAGTTAAATAGATTGAAATAGATTTAAACAGAGGCAAACAGAGTTAGAAAGAGTTAAACAGAGGCAAACAGAGTGAAACAGAGTGAAATAGAGGCATATAGAGTTAAACAGAGTTGAACAGATGCAAACTGAGTTAAATAGGTTGAAACAGAGGCAAACAGAGTTCAACAGATGTAATCAGAGTTCAACGGAGTTAAGCAGAGTTAAACAGAGGCAAACAGAGGCACACTGAGTTAAACAGAGGCATACAGAGTTAAACAGTTTCAAACAGAGGCAAACAGACTTAAACAGCGTTAAACAGAGGCAAACAGAGTTAAATAGAGTTAAACAGAGGCAAACAGAGTTAAACGGGGCAAACAGAGTTACACAGAGGCAAATAGAGTTAAACAGCGTTAAACAGAAGCAAACAGAGTTAAATAGAGTTAAACAGAGGGAAACAGAGTTGAAAAGAGTTAAACAGAAGCAAACAGAGTTCAATAGAGTTAAACAGAACGCTGCAGAGTTAAAGAGAGTTAAACAGAGACAAACAGAGTGAAACAGCGTTTAACAGAGGCAAATAGAGTTAAATAGATTGAAATAGATTTAAACAGAGGCAAACAGAGTTAGAAAGAGTTAAACAGAGGCAAACAGAGTTCAATAGAGTTAAACAGAACTCGGCAGAGTTAAACAGAGTTAAACAGAGGCAAACAGAGTTAAACAGATGCAAACAGAGGGAAACAGATTGAAACAGATTTAAACAGAGGCTTACAGAGTTAAACACAGTTGAACAGAGGCAAAAAGAGTTTAATAGATTGAAATAGAGGCAAACAGAGTTGAACAGTAATAAACAGAGTTCAACAGAGGTAAACACATTTAAATCGAGGCAAAGAGAGGGAAACAGAGTGAAACAGAGTTAAAGAGAGGCAAACAGAGATAAACAGAGTTGAACAGAGGCAAACAGAGTTAAACAGATTTAAACAGAGGAAACAGAGTTAAACAGAGTTAAACAGAGATAAACAGAGGCGAAGAGAGTTAAACAGAGTTAGCAGAGGCAAACTGATTTCAACAGAGTTAAACAGAGACATACAGAGTTAAACAGAGGCACACATAGTTAAACAGCGTTATATAGAGGCAAACAGAGTTAAATAGAGTTAAGCAGAGGCAAACAGAGTTAAGCAGAGTTAAACAGAGGCAAACAGAGTTAAATAGATTGAAACAGAGGCAAACAGAGTTCAACAGAGATAAACGGAGTTCAACAGAGTTAAACAGAGGCAAACAGAGGGAAACAGAGTGAAACAGAGTTAAACAGAGGCATATAGAGTTAAACAGAGTTGAACAGAGGCAAACAGAGTTAAATAGGTTGAAAGAGAGGCAAACAGAGTTCAACAGATGCAAACAGAGTTCAACTGAATTAAACAGAGTTAAACAGAGGCAAACAGAGGATAACAGAGTGAAAAAGAGTTAAACAGAGTCGAACAGAAGCAAAGAGAGTTAAACAGAGTTAAACAGATGCAAACAGAGTTAAACAGAGTTAAACAGAGGCGAACCGACTTAACCAGAGTTAAACAGAGGCAAACAGTTTTCAGCAGAGTTAAACAGAGTTAAACAGAGGCAAACAGAGGGAAACAGAGTGAAACACAGTTAAACAGAGGCATACAGAGTGAAACAGAGTTAAACAGAATTGAACAGAGGCAAACAGATTTAAACAGAGTTAAGCAGTGGCAAACAAAGTTAAACAGAATTAAACTGAGGAAAACAGAGTTAAACAGATGCAAACAGTGGGAAACAGATTGACACAGAGTTAAACAGAGGCGTACAGTGTAAAACACAGTTGAACAGAGGCAAAAAGAGTTTAATAGATTGAAATAGTGGCAAACAGAGTTGAACAGTAATAAACAGAGTTCAACAGAGTTAAACAGATTTAAACAGAGGCAAACAGAGGGAAACAGAGTGAAACAGACTTAAACAGAGGCAAACAGAGATAAATAGAGTTGAACAGAGGCAAACAGAGTTAAACAGTTTTAAACAGAGGAAACAGAGTTAAACAGAATTAAACAGGGATAAACAGAGGCGAACAGAGTTAAACAGAGTTAGCAGAGGCAAACTGATTTCAACAGAGTTAAACAGAGGCATACAGAGTTAAACAGAGGCACACATAGTTAAACAGCGTTAAACAGAGGCAGACAGAGTTAAATAGAGTTAAGCAGAGGCAAACAGAGTTAAACAGAGGCAAACAGAGTTAAATAGGTTGAAACAGAGGCAAACAAAGTTCAACAGATGTAAACTGAGTTAAACAGAGTTCAACAGAGGCAAACAGAGGGTAACAGAGTGAAACAGAGTTAAACAGAGTCGAACAGAGGCAAAGAGCGTTAAACAGAGTTAATCAGATGCAAACAGAGTTAAACAGAGTTAAACAGAGGCGAACAGAGTTAACCAGAGTTAACCAGAGGCAAACAGTTTTCAACAGAGTTAAACAGAGTTGAACAGAGGCAAACAGAGTGAAACAGAGTTAAACACAGGCATATAGAGTTAAACAGAGTTGGACAGAGGCAAACAGAGTTAAATAGGTTGAAACAGAGGCAAACAGAGTTCAACAGATGTAAACAGAGTTCAACTGAGTTAAACAGAGTTAAACAGTGGCAAACAGAGGTTAACAGAGTGAAACAGAGTTAAACAGAGGCAAACAGAGTTAAACAGAGTCGAAAATTGGCAAACAGAGTTAAACAGAGTTAAACAGATGCAAACAGAGTTAAACAGCGTTACACAGAGGCGAACAGAGTTAAACAGAGGCTAACAGTTTTCAACAGAGTTAAACAGAGTTAAACAGAGGCAAACAGAGGGAAACAGAGTGAAACACAGTTAAACAGAGGGATACAGAGTGAAACAGAGTTAAACAGAATAGAACAGAGGCAAACAAAGTTAAACAGAGTTAAACAGAGTTAAATAGAGTTCAACAGAGTTAAACAGAGGCAAACACAGTTAAACAGAATTAAACTGAGGAAAGCAGAGTTGAACAGAGGCAAACAGAGCTAAACAGAGTTAAACAGTGGCAAACATGGTTAAACAGAGTTAAACAGAGGCAAACAGAGGCAAACAGAGTAAACAGAGGCATACAGAGTTAAACAGAGTTAAACAGAGGCAAACAGAGTTAAACAGCGTTAAACAGAGGCAAACAGATTTAAATGGAGTTACACAGAGGCAAACAGAGTTAAACAGAGTTAAACAGAGGCAAACAGAGTTAAACAGATTGACACAGAGGCAAACAGAGTTCAAAAGACATAAACAGAGTTCAGCAGAGGCGAAAAGAGTTAAACAGAGTTAAACAGAGGCAAACAGAGTTCAACAGATTGAAACAGAGCTACACAGAGGCAAACAGAGGGAAACAGAGTGAAACAGAGTAAAACAGAGGCATACAGAGTTAAACAGAGTTGAACAGAGGCAAACAGAGTTAAACAGAGGCAAACAGAGGGAAACAGAGTGAAATAGAGTTAAACAGAGGCATATAGAGTTAAACAGAGTTGGACAGAGGCACACAGAGTTAAATAGGTTGAAACAGAGGCAAACAGAGTTCAACAGATGTAAACAGAGTTCAACTGAGTTAAACAGATGCAAACAGAGTTAAACAGCGTTAAACAGAGGCCAACAGAGTTAAACAGAGGCAAACAGTTTTCAACAGAGTTAAACAGAGTTAAACAGAGGCAAACAGAGGGAAACAGAGTGAAACACAGTTAAACAGAGGGATACAGAGTGAAACAGAGTTAAACAGAATAGAACAGAGGCAAACAAAGTTAAACAGAGTTAAACAGAGTTAAATAGAGTTCAACAGAGTTAAACAGAGGCAAACACAGTTAAACAGAATTAAACTGAGGAAAGCAGAGTTGAACAGAGGCAAACAGAGCTAAACAGAGTTAAACAGTGGCAAACATGGTTAAACAGAGTTAAACAGAGGCAAACAGAGGCAAACAGAGTAAACAGAGGCATACAGAGTTAAACAGAGTTAAACAGAGGCAAACAGAGTTAAACAGCGTTAAACAGAGGCAAACAGATTTAAATGGAGTTACACAGAGGCAAACAGAGTTAAACAGAGTTAAACAGAGGCAAACAGAGTTAAACAGATTGAAACAGAGGCAAACAGAGTTCAAAAGACATAAACAGAGTTCAGCAGAGGCGAAAAGAGTTAAACAGAGTTAAACAGAGGCAAACAGAGTTCAACAGATTGAAACAGAGCTACACAGAGGCAAACAGAGGGAAACAGAGTGAAACAGAGTAAAACAGAGGCATACAGAGTTAAACAGAGTTGAACAGAGGCAAACAGAGTTAAACAGAGGCAAACAGAGGGAAACAGAGTGAAATAGAGGCATATAGAGTTAAACAGAGTTGAACAGATGCAAACAGAGTTAAATAGGTTGAAACAGAGGCAATCAGAGTTGAAAAGAGTTAAACAGAAGCAAACAGAGTTCAATAGAGTTAAACAGAACGCTGCAGAGTTAAACAGAGACAAACAGAGTGAAACAGCGTTTAACAGAGTTAAATAGATTTAAATAGATTTAAACAGAGGCAAACAGAGTTAGAAAGAGTTAAATTGAGGCAAACAGAGTTCAATAGAGTTAAACAGAACTCGGCAGAGTTAAACAGAGTTAAACAGAGGCAAACAGAGTTAAACAGATGCAAACAGAGGGAAACAGATTGAAACAGAGTTAAACAGAGGCTTACAGAGTTAAACACAGTTGAACAGAGGCAAAAAGAGTTTAATAGATTGAAATAGAGGCAAACAGAGTTGAACAGTAATAAACAGAGTTCAACAGAGGTAAACACATTTAAATCGAGGCAAAGAGAGGGAAACAGAGTGAAACAGAGTTAAAGAGAGGCAAACAGAGTTAAACAGCGTTAAACAGAGGCAAACAGAGTTAAATAGAGTTACACAGAGGCAAACAGAGTTAAACAGAGTTAAACAGAGGCAAACAGAGTTAAACAGATTGAAACAGAGGCAAACAGAGTTCAACAGATGTAAACAGATTTCAACTGAGTTACACAGAGATAAACAGAGGCAAACAGAGGCACACAGAGTTAAACAGAGGCATACAGTGTTAAACAGTTTTAAACAGAGGCAAACAGAGTTAAACAGCGTAAAACAGAGGCAAACAGAGTTAAATAGAGTTAAACAGAGGCAAACAAAGTTCAACAGATGTAAACTGAGTTAAACAGAGTTCAACAGAGGCAAACAGAGGGTAACAGAGTGAAACGGAGTTAAACAGAGTCGAACAGAGGCAAAGAGAGTTAAACAGAGTTAATCAGATGCAAACAGAGTTAAACAGAGTTAAACAGAGGCGAACAGAGTTAACCAGAGTTAACCAGAGGCAAACAGTTTTCAAAAGAATTAAACAGAGTTGAACAGAGGCAAACAGAGGGAAACAGAGTTAAACAGAGGCATATAGAGTTAAACAGAGTTGGACAGAGGCAAACAGAGTTAAATAGGTTGAAACAGAGGCAAACAGTGTTCAACAGATGTAAACAGAGTTCAACTGAGTTAAACAGAGTTAAACAGTGGCAAACAGAGGGTAACAGAGTGAAACAGAGTTAAACAGAGGCAAACAGAGTTAAACAGAGTCGAAAATTGGCAAACAGAGTTAAACAGAGTTAAACAGATGCAAACAGAGTTAAACAGCGTTAAACAGAGGCGAACAGAGTTAAACAGAGGCAAACAGTTTTCAACAGAGTTAAACAGAGTTAAACAGAGGCAGAGGGAAACAGAGTGAAACACAGTTAAACAGAGGGATACAGAGTGAAACAGAGTTAAACAGAATAGAACAGAGGCAAACAAAGTTAAACAGAGTTAAACAGAGTTAAATAGAGTTCAACAGAGTTAAACAGAGACAAACACAGTTAAACAGAATTAAACTGAGGAAAGCAGAGTTGAACAGAGGCAAACAGAGCTAAACAGAGTTAAACAGTGGCAAACATGGTTAAACAGAGTTAAACAGAGGCAAACAGAGGCAAACAGAGTAAACAGAGGCATACAGAGTTAAACAGAGTTAAACAGAGGCAAACAGAGTTAAACAGCGTTAAACAGAGGCAAACAGATTTAAATGGAGTTACACAGAGGCAAACAGAGTTAAACAGAGTTAAACAGAGGCAAACAGAGTTAAACAGATTGACACAGAGGCAAACAGAGTTCAAAAGACATAAACAGAGTTCAGCAGAGGCGAAAAGAGTTAAACAGAGTTAAACAGAGGCAAACAGAGTTCAACAGATTGAAACAGAGCTACACAGAGGCAAACAGAGGGAAACAGAGTGAAACAGAGTAAAACAGAGGCATACAGAGTTAAACAGAGTTGAACAGAGGCAAACAGAGTTAAACAGAGGCAAACAGAGGGAAACAGAGTGAAATAGAGTTAAACAGAGGCATATAGAGTTAAACAGAGTTGGACAGAGGCACACAGAGTTAAATAGGTTGAAACAGAGGCAAACAGAGTTCAACAGATGTAAACAGAGTTCAACTGAGTTAAACAGATGCAAACAGAGTTAAACAGCGTTAAACAGAGGCCAACAGAGTTAAACAGAGGCAAACAGTTTTCAACAGAGTTAAACAGAGTTAAACAGAGGCAAACAGAGGGAAACAGAGTGAAACACAGTTAAACTCTGTTTGCATCTGATTAACTCTGTTTAACTCTCTTTGCCTCTGTTCGACTCTGTTTAACTCCGTTTCACTCTGTTACCCTCTGTTTGCCTCTGTTGAACTCTGTTTAACTCAGTTTACATCTGTTGAACTTTGTTTGCCTCTGTTTAACTCTATTTAACTCTGTTTGCCTCTGTTTTACGCTGTTTAACTCTGTTTGCCTCTGTTTAAAACTGTTTAACACTGTATGCCTCTGTTTAACTCTGTGTGCCTCTGTTTGCCTCTGTTTAACTCTGTGTAACTCAGTTGAACTCTGTTTACATCTGTTGAACTCTGTTTGCCTCTGTTTCAATCTGTTTAACTCTGTTTGCCTCTGTTTAACTCTGGTTAACTCTGTTTGCCTCTGTGTAACTCTATTTAACTCTGTTTGCCTCTGTTTAACGCTGTTTAACTCTGTTTGCCTCTCTTTAACTCTGTTTCACTCTGTTTCCCTCTCTTTGCCTCGATTTAAATGTGTTTACCTCTGTTGAACTCTGTTTATTACTGTTCAACTCTGTTTGCCTCTATTTCAATCTATTAAACTCTTTTTGCCTCTGTTCAACTGTGTTTAACTCTGTAAGCCTCTGTTTAACTCTGTTTCAATCTGTTTCCCTCTGTTTGCATCTGTTTAACTCTGTTTGCCTCTGTTTAACTCTGTTTAACTCTGCCGAGTTCTGTTTAACTCTATTGAACTCTGTTTGCCTCTGTTTAACTCTTTCTAACTCTGTTTGCCTCTGTTTAAATCTATTTAAATCTATTTAACTCTGTTAAACGCTGTTTCACTCTGTTTGTCTCTGTTTAACTCTGCAGCGTTCTGTTTAACTCTATTGAACTCTGTTTGCTTCTGTTTAACTCTTTTCAACTCTGTTTGCCTCTGTTTCAACCTATTTAACTCTGTTTGCATCTGTTCAACTCTGTTTAACTCTATATGCCTCTATTTCACTCTGTTTCCCTCTGTTTGCCTCTGTTTAACTCTGTTTGCCTCTGTTCAACTCTGTTTAACTCTGTATGCCTCTGTTTTACTCTGTTTCACTCTGTTTCCCTCTGTTTGCCTCTGTGTAGCTCTGTTTCAATCTGTTGAACTCTGTTTGCCTCTGTTTAACTCTGTTTAACTCTTTTCGCCTCTGCTGAACTCCGTTTATGTCTTTTGAACACTGTTTGCCTCTGTTTCAATCTGTTTAACTCTGTTTGCCTCTGTTTAACTCTGTTTAACTCTGTTTGCCTCTGTGTAACTCCATTTAAATCTGTTTGCCTCTGTTTAACGCTGTTTAACTCTGTTTGCCTCTGTTTAACTCTGTTTAACTCTGTATGCCTCTGTTTACTCTGTTTGCCTCTGTTTGCCTCTGTTTAACTCTGTTTAACCATGTTTGCCACTGTTTAACTCTGTTTAGCTCTGTTTGCCTCTGTTCAACTCTGCTTTCCTCAGTTTAATTCTGTTTAACTGTGTTTGCCTCTGTTTAACTCTGTTGAACTCTATTTAACTCTGTTTAACTCTGTTTAACTTTGTTTGCCTCTGTTCTATTCTGTTTAACTCTGTTTCACTCTGTATCCCTCTGTTTAACTGTGTTTCACTCTGTTTCCCTCTGCCTCTGTTTAACTCTGTTTAACTCTGTTGAAAACTGTTTGCCTCTGTTTAACTCTGTTCGCCTCTGTTTAACGCTGTTTAACTCTGTTTGCATCTGTTTAACTCTGTTTAACTCTGTTTGCCAATTTTCGACTCTGTTTAACTCTGTTTGCCTCTGTTTAACTCTGTTTCACTCTGTTACCCTCTGTTTGCCACTGTTTAACTCTGTTTAACTCAGTTGAACTCTGTTTACATCTGTTGAACACTGTTTGCCTCTGTTTCAACCTATTTAACTCTGTTTGCCTCTGTCCAACTCTGTTTAACTCTATATGCCTCTGTTTAACTCTGTTTCCCTCTGTTTGCCTCTGTTCAACTCTGTTTAATTCTGTTGAAAACTGTTTGCCTCTGGTTAACTCTGGTTAACTCTGTTCGCCTCTGTTTAACTCTGTTTAACTCTGTTTGCATCTGATTAACTCTGTTTAACTCTCTTTGCCTCTGTTCGACTCTGTTTAACTCCGTTTCACTCTGTTACCCTCTGTTTGCCTCTGTTGAACTCTGTTTAACTCAGTTTACATCTGTTGAACTTTGTTTGCCTCTGTTTAACTCTATTTAACTCTGTTTGCCTCTGTTTTACGCTGTTTAACTCTGTTTGCCTCTGTTTAAAACTGTTTAACACTGTATGCCTCTGTTTAACTCTGTGTGCCTCTGTTTGCCTCTGTTTAACTCTGTGTAACTCAGTTGAACTCTGTTTACATCTGTTGAACTCTGTTTGCCTCTGTTTCAATCTGTTTAACTCTGTTTGCCTCTGTTTAACTCTGGTTAACTCTGTTTGCCTCTGTGTAACTCTATTTAACTCTGTTTGCCTCTGTTTAACGCTGTTTAACTCTGTTTGCCTCTCTTTAACTCTGTTTCACTCTGTTTCCCTCTCTTTGCCTCGATTTAAATGTGTTTACCTCTGTTGAACTCTGTTTATTACTGTTCAACTCTGTTTGCCTCTATTTCAATCTATTAAACTCTTTTTGCCTCTGTTCAACTGTGTTTAACTCTGTAAGCCTCTGTTTAACTCTGTTTCAATCTGTTTCCCTCTGTTTGCATCTGTTTAACTCTGTTTGCCTCTGTTTAACTCTGTTTAACTCTGCCGAGTTCTGTTTAACTCTATTGAACTCTGTTTGCCTCTGTTTAACTCTTTCTAACTCTGTTTGCCTCTGTTTAAATCTATTTAAATCTATTTAACTCTGTTAAACGCTGTTTCACTCTGTTTGTCTCTGTTTAACTCTGCAGCGTTCTGTTTAACTCTATTGAACTCTGTTTGCTTCTGTTTAACTCTTTTCAACTCTGTTTGCCTCTGTTTCAACCTATTTAACTCTGTTTGCATCTGTTCAACTCTGTTTAACTCTATATGCCTCTATTTCACTCTGTTTCCCTCTGTTTGCCTCTGTTTAACTCTGTTTGCCTCTGTTCAACTCTGTTTAACTCTGTATGCCTCTGTTTTACTCTGTTTCACTCTGTTTCCCTCTGTTTGCCTCTGTGTAGCTCTGTTTCAATCTGTTGAACTCTGTTTGCCTCTGTTTAACTCTGTTTAACTCTTTTCGCCTCTGCTGAACTCTGTTTATGTCTTTTGAACACTGTTTGCCTCTGTTTCAATCTGTTTAACTCTGTTTGCCTCTGTTTAACTCTGTTTAACTCTGTTTGCCTCTGTGTAACTCCATTTAAATCTGTTTGCCTCTGTTTAACGCTGTTTAACTCTGTTTGCCTCTGTTTAACTCTGTTTAACTCTGTATGCCTCTGGTTACTCTGTTTGCCTCTGTTTGCCTCTGTTTAACTCTGTTTAACCATGTTTGCCACTGTTTAACTCTGTTTAGCTCTGTTTGCCTCTGTTCAACTCTGCTTTCCTCAGTTTAATTCTGTTTAACTGTGTTTGCCTCTGTTTAACTCTGTTGAACTCTATTTAACTCTGTTTAACTCTGTTTAACTTTGTTCGCCTCTGTTCTATTCTGTTTAACTCTGTTTCACTCTGTATCCCTCTGTTTAACTGTGTTTCACTCTGTTTCCCTCTGTTTGCCTCTGTTTAACTCTGTTTAACTCTGTTGAAAACTGTTTGCCTCTGTTTAACTCTGTTGGCCTCTGTTTAACGCTGTTTAACTCTGTTTGCATCTGTTTAACTCAGTTGAACTCTGTTTACATCTGTTGAACTCTGTTTGCCTCTGTTTCAACCTATTTAACTCTGTTTGCCTCTGTCCAACTCTGTTTAACTCTATATGCCTCTGTTTAACTCTATTTCACTCTGTTTCCCTCTGTTTGCCTCTGTTTAACTCTGTTTGCCTCTGTTCAACTCTGTTTAACTCTGTATGCCTCTGTTTTACTCTGTTTCACTCTGTTTCCCTCTGTTTGCCTCTGTGTAGCTCTGTTTCAATCTGTTGAACTCTGTTTGCCTCTGTTTAACTCTGTTTAACTCTTTTCGCCTCTGCTGAACTCTGTTTATGTCTTTTGAACACTGTTTGCCTCTGTTTCAATCTGTTTAACTCTGTTTGCCTCTGTTTAACTCTGTTTAACTCTGTTTGCCTCTGTGTAACTCCATTTAAATCTGTTTGCCTCTGTTTAACGCTGTTTAACTCTGTTTGCCTCTGTTTAACTCTGTTTAACTCTGTATGCCTCTGTTTACTCTGTTTGCCTCTGTTTGCCTCTGTTTAACTCTGTTTAACCATGTTTGCCACTGTTTAACTCTGTTTAGCTCTGTTTGCCTCTGTTCAACTCTGCTTTCCTCAGTTTAATTCTGTTTAACTGTGTTTGTCTCTGTTTAACTCTGTTGAACTCTATTTAACTCTGTTTAACTCTGTTTAACTTTGTTTGCCTCTGTTCTATTCTGTTTAACTCTGTTTCACTCTGTATCCCTCTGTTTAACTGTGTTTCACTCTGTTTCCCTCTGCCTCTGTTTAACTCTGTTTAACTCTGTTGAAAACTGTTTGCCTCTGTTTAACTCTGTTCGCCTCTGTTTAACGCTGTTTAACTCTGTTTGCATCTGTTTAACTCTGTTTAACTCTGTTTGCCAATTTTCGACTCTGTTTAACTCTGTTTGCCTCTGTTTAACTCTGTTTCACTCTGTTACCCTCTGTTTGCCACTGTTTAACTCTGTTTAACTCAGTTGAACTCTGTTTACATCTGTTGAACTCTGTTTGCCTCTGTTTCAACCTATTTAACTCTGTTTGCCTCTGTCCAACTCTGTTTAACTCTATATGCCTCTGTTTAACTCTGTTTCACTCTGTTTGCCTCTGTTCAACTCTGTTTAATTCTGTTGAAAACTGTTTGCCTCTGGTTAACTCTGGTTAACTCTGTTCGCCTCTGTTTAACTCTGTTTAACTCTGTTTGCATCTGATTAACTCTGTTTAACTCTCTTTGCCTCTGTTCGACTCTGTTTAACTCTGTTTCACTCTGTTACCCTCTGTTTGCCTCTGTTGCACTCTGTTTAACTCAGTTTACATCTGTTGAACTTTGTTTGCCTCTGTTTAACTCTATTTAACTCTGTTTGCCTCTGTTTTACGCTGTTTAACTCTGTTTGCCTCTGTTTAAAACTGTTTAACACTGTATGCCTCTGTTTAACTCTGTGTGCCTCTGTTTGCCTCTGTTTATCTCTGTGTAACTCAGTTGAACTCTGTTTACATCTGTTGAACTCTGTTTGCCTCTGTTTCAATCTGTTTAACTCTGTTTGCCTCTGTTTAACTCTGTTTAACTCTGTTTGCCTCTGTGTAACTCTATTTAACTCTGTTTGCCTCTGTTTAACGCTGTTTAACTCTGTTTGCCTCTCTTTAACTCTGTTTCACTCTGTTTCCCTCTCTTTGCCTCGATTTAAATGTGTTTACCTCTGTTGAACTCTGTTTATTACTGTTCAACTCTGTTTGCCTCTATTTCAATCTATTAAACTCTTTTTGCCTCTGTTCAACTGTGTTTAACTCTGTAAGCCTCTGTTTAACTCTGTTTCAATCTGTTTCCCTCTGTTTGCATCTGTTTAACTCTGTTTGCCTCTGTTTAACTCTGTTTAACTCTGCCGAGTTCTGTTTAACTCTATTGAACTCTGTTTGCCTCAATTTAACTCTTTCTAACTCTGTTTGCCTCTGTTTAAATCTATTTAAATCTATTTAACTCTGTTAAACGCTGTTTCACTCTGTTTGTCTCTGTTTAACTCTGCAGCGTTCTGTTTAACTCTATTGAACTCTGTTTGCTTCTGTTTAACTCTTTTCAACTCTGATTGCCTCTGTTTCAACCTATTTAACTCTGTTTGCATCTGTTCAACTCTGTTTAACTCTATATGCCTCTATTTCACTCTGTTTCCCTCTGTTTGCCTCTGTTTAACTCTGTTCAACTCTGTTCAACTCTGTTTAACTCTGTATGCCTCTGTTTTACTCTGTTTCACTCTGTTTCCCTCTGTTTGCCTCTGTGTAGCTCTGTTTCAATCTGTTGAACTCTGTTTGCCTCTGTTTAACTCTGTTTAACTCTTTTCGCCTCTGCTGAACTCTGTTTATGTCTTTTGAACTCTGTTTGCCTCTGTTTCAATCTGTTTAACTCTGTTTGCCTCTGTTTAACTCTGTTTAACTCTGTTTGCCTCTGTGTAACTCCATTTAAATCTGTTTGCCTCTGTTTAACGCTGTTTAACTCTGTTTGCCTCTGTTTAACTCTGTTTAACTCTGTATGCCTCTGTTTACTCTGTTTGCCTCTGTTTGCCTCTGTTTAACTCTGTTTAACCATGTTTGCCACTGTTTAACTCTGTTTAGCTCTGTTTGCCTCTGTTCAACTCTGCTTTCCTCAGTTTAATTCTGTTTAACTGTGTTTGCCTCTGTTTAACTCTGTTGAACTCTATTTAACTCTGTTTAACTCTGTTTAACTTTGTTTGCCTCTGTTCTATTCTGTTTAACTCTGTTTCACTCTGTATCCCTCTGTTTAACTGTGTTTCACTCTGTTTCCCTCTGTTTGCCTCTGTTTAACTCTGTTTAACTCTGTTGAAAACTGTTTGCCTCTGTTTAACTCTGTTGGCCTCTGTTTAACGCTGTTTAACTCTGTTTGCATCTGTTTAACTCAGTTGAACTCTGTTTACATCTGTTGAACTCTGTTTGCCTCTGTTTCAACCTATTTAACTCTGTGTGCCTCTGTCCAACTCTGTTTAACTCTATATGCCTCTGTTTAACTCTATTTCACTCTGTTTCCCTCTGTTTGCCTCTGTTTAACTCTGTTTGCCTCTGTTCAACTCTGTTTAACTCTGTATGCCTCTGTTTTACTCTGTTTCACTCTGTTTCCCTCTGTTTGCCTCTGTGTAGCTCTGTTTCAATCTGTTGAACTCTGTTTGCCTCTGTTTAACTCTGTTTAACTCTTTTCGCCTCTGCTGAACTCTGTTTATGTCTTTTGAACTCTGTTTGCCTCTGTGTCAATCTGTTTAACTCTGTTTGCCTCTGTTTAACTCTGTTTAACTCTGTTTGCCTCTGTGTAACTCCATTTAAATCTGTTTGCCTCTGTTTAACGCTGTTTAACTCTGTTTGCCTCTGTTTAACTCTGTTTAACTCTGTATGCCTCTGTTTACTCTGTTTGCCTCTGTTTGCCTCTGTTTAACTCTGTTTAACCATGTTTGCCACTGTTTAACTCTGTTTAGCTCTGTTTGCCTCTGTTCAACTCTGCTTTCCTCAGTTTAATTCTGTTTAACTGTGTTTGCCTCTGTTTAACTCTGTTGAACTCTATTTAACTCTGTTTAACTCTGTTTAACTTTGTTTGCCTCTGTTCTATTCTGTTTAACTCTGTTTCACTCTGTATCCCTCTGTTTAACTGTGTTTCACTCTGTTTCCCTCTGTTTGCCTCTGTTTAACTCTGTTTAACTCTGTTGAAAACTGTTAGCCTCTGTTTAACTCTGTTCGCCTCTGTGTAACGCTGTTTAACTCTGTTTGCATCTGTTTAACTCTGTTTAACTCTGTTTGCCAATTTTCGACTCTGTTTAACTCTGTTTGCCTCTGTTTAACTCTGTTTCACTCTGTTAACCTCTGTTTGCCACTGTTTAACTCTGTTTAACTCAGTTGAACTCTGTTTACATCTGTTGAACTCTGTTTGCCTCTGTTTCAACCTATTTAACTCTGTTTGCCTCTGTCCAACTCTGTTTAACTCTATATGCCTGTGTTTAACTCTGTTTCACTCTGTTTGCCTCTGTTCAACTCTGTTTAACTCTGTTGAAAACTGTTTGCCTCTGGTTAACTCTGGTTAACTCTGTTCGCCTCTGTTTAACTCTGTTTAACTCTGTTTGCATCTGATTAACTCTGTTTAACGCTCTTTGCCTCTGTTCGACTCTGTTTAACTCTGTTTCACTCTGTTACCCTCTGTTTGCCTCTGTTGAACTCTGTTTAACTCAGTTTACATCTGTTGAACTTTGTTTGCCTCTGTTTCAACCTATTTAACTCTGTTTGCCTCTGTTTAACTCTGTTTGCCTCTGCTTAACTCTATTTAACTCTGTCTGCCTCTGTTTAACGCTGTTTAACTATGTGTGCCTCTGTTTAACTCTGTATGCCTCTGTTTAACTCTGTTGAAATCAGTTTGCCTCTGCTAACTCTGTTTAACTCTGTTCGCCTCTGTTTATCCCTGTTTAATTCTGTTTAACTCTGTTTCCTCTGTTTAAAACTGTTTAACTCTGTTTGCCTCTGTTCAACTCTATTTATCTCTGTTTGCCTCTGTTTAAGTCTGTTTCACTCTGTTTCCCTCTGTTTGCCTCTGTTTAAATCTGTTTAACTCTGTTGAACTCTGTTTATTACTGTTCAACTCTGTTTGCCACTATTTCAATCTATTAAACTCTTTTTGCCTCTGTTCAACTGTGTTTTACACTGTACGCCTCTGTTTAACTCTGTGTCAATCTGTTTCCCACTGTTTGCATCTGTTTAACTCTGTTTGCCTCTGTTTAACTCTGTTTAACTCTGCCGAGTTCTGTTTAACTCTATTGAACTCTGTTTGCCTCTGTTTAACTCTTTCTAACTCTGTTTGCCTCTTTTTAAATCTATTTCAATCTATTTAACTCTGTTTGCCTCTGTTAAACGCTGTTTCACTCTGTTTGTCTCTGTTTGACTCTCTTTAACTCTGCAGCGTTCTGTTTAACTCTATTGAACTCTGTTTGCTTCTGTTTAACTCTTTTCAACTCTGTTTCCCTCTGTTTAACTCTATTTAACTCTGTTTGCTTCTGTTTAACGCTGTTTAACTCTGTTTGCCTCTGTGTAAAAATGTTTGCCCCTGTTTAACTCTGTTTAACTCTGTTTGCCTCTGTTTAACTCTATTTAACTCTGTTTGCCTCTGTTTTACGCTGTTTAATTCTGTTTGCCTCTGTTTAAAACTGTTTAACACTGTATGCCTCTGTTTAACTCTGTGTGCCTCTGTTTGCCTCTGTTTAACTCTGTTTAACTCAGTTGAACTCTGGTTACATCTGTTGAACTCTGTTTGCCTCTGTTTCAATCTGTTTCACTCTGTTTGCCTCTGTTTAACTCTGTTTAACTCTGTTTGCCTCTGTGTAACTCTATTTAACTCTGTTTGCCTCTGTTTAACGCTGTTTAACTCTGTTTGCCTCTCTTTAACTCTGTTTAACTCTGTATGCCTCTGTTTACTCTGTTTGACTCTGTTTAACCATGTTTGCCACTGTTTAACTCTGTTTAGCTCTGCTTGCCTCTGCTCAACTCTGTTTTCCTCAGTTCAATTCTCTTTAAATCTGTTTCCCTCTGTTAAACTCTGTTGAACTGTATTTAACTCTGTTTAACTCTGTTTGCCTCTGTTCTATTCTGTTTAACTCTGTTTCACTCTGTATGCCTCTGTTTAACTGTGTTTCACTCTGTTTCCCTCTGTTTGCCTCTGTTTAACTCTGTTTAACTCTGTTGAAAACTGCTTGCCTCTGGTTAACTCTGTTCGCCTCTGTTTAACTCTGTATGCATCTGTTTAACTCTGTTTAAATCTGTTTGCCTCTGTTCGACTCTGTTTAACTCTGTTTGCCTCTGTTTAACTCTGTTTCACTCTGTTACCCTCTGTTTGCCTCTGTTTAACTCTGTTTAACTCTGTTTGCCTCTTTTCGACTCTGTTTAACTCTGTTTGCCTCTGTTTAACTCTGTTTCACTCTGTTACCCTCTGTTGGCCACTGTTTAACTCTGCTTAACTCAGTTGAACTCTGTTTACATCTGTTGAACTCTGTGTGCCTCTGTTTCAACCTATTTAACTCTGTTTGCCTCTGTCCAACTCTGTTTAACTCTATATGCCTCCGTTTAACTCTATTTCACTCTGTTTCTCTCTGTTCAACTCTGTTTAACTCTGTTGAAAACTGTTTGCCTCTGTTTAACTCTGTTTAACTCTGTTTGCATCTGATTAACTCTGTTTAACTCCGCTTGCCTCTGTTCGACTCTGTTTAACTCTGTTTCACTCTGTTAGCCTCTGTTTGCCTCTGTTGAACTCTGTTTAACACAGTTGAACTCTGTTTACATCTGTTGAACTTTGTTTGCCTCTGTTTCAACCTACTTAACTCTGTTTGCCTCTGTTTGACTCTGTTTGCCTCTGCGTAACTCTACTTAACTCTGTTTGCCTCTGTTTAACGCTGTTTAACTATGTGTGCCTCTGTTTAACTCTGTATGCCTCTGTTTAACTCTGTTGAAATCAGTTTGCCTCTGCTAACTCTGTTTAACTCTGTTCGCCTCTGTTTATCTCTGTTTAATTCTGTTTAACTCTGTTTCCTCTGTTTAAAACTGTTTAACTCTGTTTGCCTCTGTTCTACTCTGTTTATCTCTGTTTGCCTCTGTTTAAGTCTGTTTCACTCTGTTTCCCTCTGTTTGCCTCTGTTTAAATCTGTTTAACTCTGTTGAACTCTGTTTATTACTGTTCAACTCTGTTTGCCTCTATTTCAATCTATTAAACTCTTTTTGCCTCTGTTCAACTGTGTTTTACACTGTACGCCTCTGTTTAACTCTGTGTCAATCTGTTTCCATCTGCTTAACTCTGTTTGCCTCTGTTTAACTCTGTTTAACTCTGCCGAGTTCTGTTTAACTCTATTGAACTCTGTTTGCCTCTGTTTAACTCTTTCTAACTCTGTTTGCCTCTGTTTAAATCTATTTAAATCAATTTAACTCTGTTTGCCTCTGTTAAACACTGTTTCACTCTGTTTGTCTCTGTTTAACTCTCTTTAACTCTGTAGCGTTCTGTTTAACTCTATTGAACTCTGTTTGCTTCTGTTTAACTCTTTTCAACTCTGTTTCCCTCTGTTTAACTCTATTTATCTCTGTTTGCTTCTGTTTAACGCTGTTTAACTCTTTTTGCCTCTGTGTAAAAATGTTTGCCCCTGTTTAACTCTGTTTAACTCTGTTTGCCTCTGTTTAACTCTATTTAACTCTGTTTGCCTCTGTTTAACTCTGTTTGCCTCTGTTGAAAACTGTATAACTCTGTATGCCTCTGTTTGACTCTGTTTGCCTCTGTTTGCCTCTGTTTAACTCTGTTTAACTCAGTTGAACTCTGGTTACATCTGTTGAACTCTGTTTGCCTCTGTTTCAATCTGTTTCTCTCTGTTTGCCTCTGTTTAACTCTGTTTAACTCTGTTTGCCTCTGTGTAACTCTATTTAACTCTGTTTGCCTCTGTTTAACGCTGTTTAACTCTGTTTGCCTCTCTTTAACTCTGTTTAACTCTGTATGCCTCTGTTTACTCTGTTTGCCTCTGTTTAACTCTGTTTAACCATGTTTGCCACTGTTATATCTGTTTAGCTCTGTTTGCCTCTGCTCAACTCTGTTTTCCTCAGTTCAATTCTCTTTAAATCTGTTTCCCTCTGTTTAACTCTGTTGAACTCTATTTAACTCTGTTTAACTCTGTTTGCCTCTGTTCTATTCTGTTTAACTCTGTTTCACTCTGTATGCCTCTGTTTAACTGTGTTTCTCTCTGTTTCCCTCTGTTTGCCTCTGTTTAACTCTGTTTAACTCTGTTGAAAACTGCTTGCCTCTGGTTAACTCTGTTCGCCTCTGTTTAACTCTGTTTAACTCGGTATGCATCTGTTTAACTCTGTTTAACTCTGTTTGCCTCTGTTCGACTCTGTTTAACTCTGTTTGCCTCTGTTTAACTCTGTTTCACTCTGTTGCCCTCTGTTTGCCACTGTTTAACTCTGTCTAACTCAGTTGAACTCTGTTTACATCTGTTGAACTCTGTTTGCCTCTGTTTCAACCTATTTAACGCAGTTTGCCTCTGTTTAACTCTGTATAACTCTGTATGCCTCTGTTTAACTCTGTTTCACTCTGTTTCCCTCTGTTTGCCTCTGTTTAACTCTGTTTAACTCTGTTTGCCTCTTTTCGACTCTGTTTAACTCTGTTTGCCTCTGTTTAGCTCTGTTTCACTCTGTTACCCTCTGTTTGCCAATGTTTAACACTGTTTAACTCAGTTGAACTCTGTTTACATCTGTTGAACTCTGTTTGCCTCTGTTTCAACCTATTTAACTCTGTTTGCCTCTCTCCAACTCTGTTTAACTCTATATGCCTCTGTTTAACTCTGTGTCTCTCTGTTCAACTCTGTTTAACTCTGTTGAAAACTGTTTGCCTCTGTTTACCTCTGGTTAACTCTGTTCGCCTCTGTTTAACTCTGTTTAACTCTGTTTGCATCCTATTACCTCTGTTTAACTCTCTTTGCCTCCGTTCGACTCTGTTTAACTCTGTTTCACTCTGTTACCCTCTGTTTGCCTCTGTTGAACTCTGTTTAACTCAGTTGAACTCTGTTTACATCTGTTGAACTTTGTTTGCCTCTGTTGCAACCTATTTAACTCTGTTTGCCTCTGTTTAACTCTGTTTAACTCTGTTTGCTTCTGCTTAACTCTATTTAACTCTGTTTGCCTCTGTTTAACGCTGTTTAACTATGTGTGCCTCTGTTTAACTCTGTATGCCTCTGTTTCACTCTGTCGAAATCAGTTTGCCTCTGCTAACTCTGTTTAACTCTGTTCGCCTCTGTTTAAAACTGTTTAACTCTGTTTGCCTCTGTTCAACTCTGTTTATCTCTGGTTACCTCTGTTTAAGTCTGTTTCACTCTGTTTCCCTCTGTTTGCCTCTGTTTAACTCTGTTTGCCTCTGTTTAACTCTGTTTAACTCTGCCGAGTTCTGTTTAACTCTATTGAACTCTGTTTATTACTGTTCAACTCTGTTTGCCTCTATTTCAATCTATTAAATTCTTTTTGCCTCTGTTCAACTGTGTTTTACACTGTACGCCTCTGTTTAACTCTGTGTCAATCTGTTTCCCTCTGTTTGCATCTGTTTAACTCTATTTGCCTCTGTTTAACTCTGTTTAACTCTGCCGAGTTCTGTTTAACTCTATTGAACTCTGTTTGCCTCTGTTTAACTTTTTCTAACTCTGTTTGCCTCTGTTTAAATCTATTTCAATCAATTTAACTCTGTTTGCCTCTGTTAAACGCTGTTTCACTCTGTTTGTCTCTGTTTAACTCTCTTTAACTCTGCAGCGTTCTGTTTAACTCTACTGAACTCTGTTTGCTTCTGTGTAACTCTTTTCAACTCTGTTTCCCTCTGTTTAACTCTATTTAACTCTGTTTGCTTCTGTTTAACGCTGTTTAACTCTGTTTGCCTCTGTGTAAAAATGTTTGCCCCTGTTTAACTCTGTTTAACTCTGTTTGCATCTGTTTAACTCTGTGTGCCTCTGTTTGCCTCTGTTTAACTCTGTTTAACTCGGTATGCATCTGTTTAACTCTGTTTAACTCTGTTTGCCTCTGTTCGACTTTGTTTAACTCTGTTTGCCTCTGTTTAACTCTGTTTCACTCTGTTACCCTCTGTCTGCCACTGTTTAACTCTGTCTAACTCAGTTGAACTCTGTTTACACCTGTTGAACTCTGTTTGCCTCTGTTTCAACCTATTTAACGCAGTTTGCCTCTGTTTAACTCTGTATAACTCTGTATGCCTCTGTTTAACTCTGTTTCACTCTGTTTCCCTCTGTTTGCCTCTGTTTAACTCTGTTTAACTCTGTTTGCCTCTTTTCGACTCTGTTTAACTCTGTTTGCCTCTGTTTAGCTCTGTTTCACTCTGTTACCCTCTGTTTGCCAATGTTTAACACTGTTTAACTCAGTTGAACTCTGTTTACATCTGTTGAACTCTGTTTGCCTCTGTTTCAACCTATTTAACTCTGTTTGCCTCTCTCCAACTCTGTTTAACTCTATATGCCTCTGTTTAATTCTGTTTCACTCTGTGTCTCTCTGTTCAACTCTGTTTAACTCTGTTGAAAACTGTTTGCCTCTGTTTACCTCTGGTTAACTCTGTTCGCCTCTGTTTGACTCTGTTTAACTCTGTTTGCATCTGATTAACTCTGTTTAACTCTCTTTGCCTCTGTTCCACTCTGTTTAACTCTGTTTCACTCTGTTTCCCTCTGTTTGCCTCTGTTTAACTCTGTTTAACTCTGTTTGCCTCTTTTCGACTCTGTTTAACTCTGTTTGCCTCTGTTTAGCTCTGTTTCACTCTGTTACCCTCTGTTTGCCAATGTTTAACACTGTTTAACTCAGTTGAACTCTGTTTACATCTGTTGAACTCTGTTTGCCTCTGTTTCAACCTATTTAACTCTGTTTGCCTCTCTCCAACTCTGTTTAACTCTATATGCCTCTGTTTAATTCTGTTTCACTCTGTGTCTCTCTGTTCAACTCTGTTTAACTCTGTTGAAAACTGTTTGCCTCTGTTTACCTCTGGTTAACTCTGTTCGCCTCTGTTTGACTCTGTTTAACTCTGTTTGCATCTGATTAACTCTGTTTAACTCTCTTTGCCTCTGTTCCACTCTGTTTAACTCTGTTTCACTCTGTTACCCTCTGTTTGCCTCTGTTGAACTCTGTTTAACTCAGTTGAACTCTGTTTACATCTGTTGAACTTTGTTTGCCTCTGTTTAACTCTGTTTAACTCTGTTTGCCTCTGCTTAACTCTATTTAACTCTGTTTGCCTCTGTTTAACGCTGTTTAACTATGTGTGCCTCTGTTTAACTCTGTATGCCTCTGTTTAACTCTGTCGAAATCAGTTTGCCTCTGCTAACTCTGTTTAACTCTGTTCGCCTCTGTTTAAAACTGTTTAACTCTGTTTGCCTCTGTTCAACTCTGTTTATCTCTGTTTACCTCTGTTTAAGTCTGTTTCACTCTGTTTCCCTCTGTTTGCCTCTGTTAACTCTGTTTGCCTCTGTTTAACTCTGTTTAACTCTGCCGAGTTCTGTTTAACTCTATTGAACTCTGTTTATTACTGTTCAACTCTGTTTGCCTCTATTTCAATCTATTAAATTCTTTTTGCCTCTGTTCAACTGTGTTTTACACTGTACGCCTCTGTTTAACTCTGTGTCAATCTGTTTCCCTCTGTTTGCATCTGTTTAACTCTGTTTGCCTCTGTTTAACTCTGTTTAACTCTGGTTACCTCTGTTTAAGTCTGTTTCACTCTGTTTCCCTCTGTTTGCCTCTGTTTAACTCTGTTTGCCTCTGTTTAACTCTGTTTAACTCTGCCGAGTTCTGTTTAACTCTATTGAACTCTGTTTATTACTGTTCAACTCTGTTTGCCTCTATTTCAATCTATTAAATTCTTTTTGCCTCTGTTCAACTGTGTTTTACACTGTACGCCTCTGTTTAACTCTGTGTCAATCTGTTTCCCTCTGTTTGCATCTGTTTAACTCTATTTGCCTCTGTTTAACTCTGTTTAACTCTGCCGAGTTCTGTTTAACTCTATTGAACTCTGTTTGCCTCTGTTTAACTTTTTCTAACTCTGTTTGCCTCTGTTTAAATCTATTTCAATCAATTTAACTCTGTTTGCCTCTGTTAAACGCTGTTTCACTCTGTTTGTCTCTGTTTAACTCTCTTTAACTCTGCAGCGTTCTGTTTAACTCTACTGAACTCTGTTTGCTTCTGTGTAACTCTTTTCAACTCTGTTTCCCTCTGTTTAACTCTATTTAACTCTGTTTGCTTCTGTTTAACGCTGTTTAACTCTGTTTGCCTCTGTGTAAAAATGTTTGCCCCTGTTTAACTCTGTTTAACTCTGTTTGCATCTGTTTAACTCTGTGTGCTCTGTTTGCCTCTGTTTAACTCTGTTTAACTCGGTATGCATCTGTTTAACTCTGTTTAACTCTGTTTGCCTCTGTTCGACTTTGTTTAACTCTGTTTGCCTCTGTTTAACTCTGTTTCACTCTGTTACCCTCTGTCTGCCACTGTTTAACTCTGTCTAACTCAGTTGAACTCTGTTTACACCTGTTGAACTCTGTTTGCCTCTGTTTCAACCTATTTAACGCAGTTTGCCTCTGTTTAACTCTGTATAACTCTGTATGCCTCTGTTTAACTCTGTTTCACTCTGTTTCCCTCTGTTTGCCTCTGTTTAACTCTGTTTAACTCTGTTTGCCTCTTTTCGACTCTGTTTAACTCTGTTTGCCTCTGTTTAGCTCTGTTTCACTCTGTTACCCTCTGTTTGCCAATGTTTAACACTGTTTAACTCAGTTGAACTCTGTTTACATCTGTTGAACTCTGTTTGCCTCTGTTTCAACCTATTTAACTCTGTTTGCCTCTCTCCAACTCTGTTTAACTCTATATGCCTCTGTTTAATTCTGTTTCACTCTGTGTCTCTCTGTTCAACTCTGTTTAACTCTGTTGAAAACTGTTTGCCTCTGTTTACCTCTGGTTAACTCTGTTCGCCTCTGTTTGACTCTGTTTAACTCTGTTTGCATCTGATTAACTCTGTTTAACTCTCTTTGCCTCTGTTCCACTCTGTTTAACTCTGTTTCACTCTGTTACCCTCTGTTTGCCTCTGTTGAACTCTGTTTAACTCAGTTGAACTCTGTTTACATCTGTTGAACTTTGTTTGCCTCTGTTTAACTCTGTTTAACTCTGTTTGCCTCTGCTTAACTCTATTTAACTCTGTTTGCCTCTGTTTAACGCTGTTTAACTATGTGTGCCTCTGTTTAACTCTGTATGCCTCTGTTTAACTCTGTCGAAATCAGTTTGCCTCTGCTAACTCTGTTTAACTCTGTTCGCCTCTGTTTAAAACTGTTTAACTCTGTTTGCCTCTGTTCAACTCTGTTTATCTCTGTTTACCTCTGTTTAAGTCTGTTTCACTCTGTTTCCCTCTGTTTGCCTCTGTTAACTCTGTTTGCCTCTGTTTAACTCTGTTTAACTCTGCCGAGTTCTGTTTAACTCTATTGAACTCTGTTTATTACTGTTCAACTCTGTTTGCCTCTATTTCAATCTATTAAATTCTTTTTGCCTCTGTTCAACTGTGTTTTACACTGTACGCCTCTGTTTAACTCTGTGTCAATCTGTTTCCCTCTGTTTGCATCTGTTTAACTCTGTTTGCCTCTGTTTAACTCTGTTTAACTCTGCCGAGTTCTGTTTAACTCTATTGAACTCTGTTTGCCTCTGTTTAACTTTTTCTAACTCCGTTTGCCTCTGTTTAAATCTATTTCAATCAATTTAACTCTGTTTGCCTCTGTTAAACGCTGTTTCACTCTGTTTGTCTCTGTTTAACTCTCTTTAACTCTGCAGCGTTCTGTTTAACTCTACTGAACTCTGTTTGCTTCTGTGTAACTCTTTTCAACTCTGTTTCCCTCTGTTTAACTCTATTTAACTCTGTTTGCTTCTGTTTAACGCTGTTTAACTCTGTTTGCCTCTGTGTAAAAATGTTTGCCCCTGTTTAACTCTGTTTAACTCTGTTTGCATCTGTTTAACTCTGTGTGCCTCTGTTTGCCTCTGTTTAACTCTGTTGAACTCAGTTGAACTCTGTTTACATCTGTTGAACTCTGTTTGCCTCTGTTTCAATCTGTTTAACTCTGTTTGCCTCTGTTTAACTCTGCTTGCCTCTGTGTAACTCTATTTAACTCTGTTTGCCTCTGTTTAAGGCTGTTTAACTCAGTTTGCCTCTCTTTAACTCTGTTTAACTCTATATGCCTCTGTTTACTCTGTTTGCCTCTGTTTGACTCTGTTTAACTCTGTTTAACCATGTTTGCCACTGTTTAACTTTGTTTAGCTCTGTTTGCCTCTGCTCAACTCTGTTTTCCTCAGTTCAATTCTGTTTAACTCTGTTTCCCTCTGTTTAACTCTGTTGAACTCTATTTAACTCTGTTTAACTCTGTTTGCCTCTGTTCTATTCTGTTTAACTCTGTTTCACTCTGTATCCCTCTGTTTAACTGTGTTTCACTCTGTTTCCCTCTGTTTGCCTCTGTTTAACTCTGTTTAACTCTGTGGAAAACTGCTTGCCTCTGGTTAACTCTGTTCGCCTCTGTTTAACTCTGTATGCATCTGTTTAACTCTGTTTAAATCTGTTTGCCTCTGTTTCAATCTGTTTAACTCTGTATGCCTCTGTTTAACTCGTTTAACTCTGTTTGCCTCTGTTTAACTCTGTTTCACTCTGTTACCCTCTGTTTGCCACTGTTTAACTCTGTTTAACTCTGTTTGCCTCTTTTTGACTCTGTTTAACTCTGTTTGCCTCTGTTTAACTCTGTTTCACTCTGTTACCCTCTGTTTGCCACTGTTTAACTCTGCTTAACTCAGTTGAACTCTGTTTACATCTGTTGAACTCTGTGTGCCTCTGTTTCAACCTATTTAACTCTGTTTGCCTCTGTCCAACTCTGTTTAACTCTATATGCCTCTGTTTAACTCTATTTCACTCTGTTTCTCTCTGTTCAACTCTGTGTAACTCTGTTGAAAACTGTTTGCCTCTGTTTAACTCTGGTTAACTCTGTTCGCCTCTGTTTAACTCTGTTTAACTCTGTTTGCATCCTATTACCTCTGTTTAACTCTCTTTGCCTCCGTTCGACTCTGTTTAACTCTGTTTCACTCTGTTACCCTCTGTTTGCCTCTGTTGAACTCTGTTTAACTCAGTTGAACTCTGTTTACATCTGTTGAACTTTATTTGCCTCTGTTTCAACCTATTTAACTCTGTTTGCCTCTGTTTAACTCTGTTTAACTCTGTTTGCCTCTGTTTAACTCTATTTAACTCTGTTTGCCTCTGTTTAACGCTGTTTAACTATGTGTGCCTCTGTTTAACTCTGTATGCCTCTGTTTAACTCTGTTG
Source organism: Isurus oxyrinchus (assembly GCA_026770705.1). Taxonomy (NCBI): domain Eukaryota; kingdom Metazoa; phylum Chordata; class Chondrichthyes; order Lamniformes; family Lamnidae; genus Isurus; species Isurus oxyrinchus. The sequence continues at coordinate 469,652 of JANJGN010000425.1, forward strand.
AAATCAGTTTGCCTCTGCTAACTCTGTTTAACTCTGTTCGCCTCGGTTTATCTCTGTTTAATTCTGTTTAACTCTGTTTCCTCTGTTTAAAACTGTTTAACTCTGTTTGCTCTGTTCAACTGTGTTTTACACTGTACGCCTCTGTTTAACTCTGTGTCAAACTGTTTCCCTCTGTTTGCATCTGTTTAACTCTGTTTGCCTCATTTTAACTCTGTTTAACTCTGCCGAGTTCTGTTTAACTCTATTGAACTCTGTTTGCCTCTGTTTAACTCTTCCTAACTCTGTTTGCCTCTGTTTAACACTATTTAAATCTATTTAACTCTGTTTGCCTCTGTTAAACGCTGTTTCACTCTGTTTGCCTCTGTTTAACTCTCTTTAACTCTGCAGCGTTCTGTTTAACTCTATTGAACTCTGTTTGCTGCTGTTTAACTCTTTTTAACACTGTTTCCCTCTGTTTAACTCTGTTTAACTCTCTTGAACACTGGTTATCTCTCTTGAACTCTGTCTGCCTCTGTTTCAATCTGTTTAACTCTTTTTGCCTCTGTTCAACTCTGCTTAACTCTGTATGCCTCTGTTTCAATCTGTTTAACCCTGTATGCCTCTGTTTAAATCTGTTTCACTCTATTTCCCTCTGTTTGCCTCTGTTGAACTCTGTTTGCCTGTGTTTAATCCAGTTTAACTCTGTTTGCCTCTGTCTCACTCCACTTAACTCTGTTTGCCTCTGTTTACATTTGTTGAGCTCTGTATGCCTCTGTATAACTCTGTTTCCCTCTGTTTAACTCTGTTTAACTCTGCTTGCCTCTGTTTAACTCTGTTTACCTCTGTTCGCCTCTGCTAAACTCGGTTTAACTCTGTTTAACTCAATTTGCCTCTGTTTAACTCTGTTTAACTCTGTTTGCCTCTGTTCAACGCTGTTTAACTATGTGTGCCTCGGTTTAACTCTGTTTAACTCCATTTCCCTCTGTTTTACTCTGCTTAACTCTGTTGTACTCTGTTTATATCTGTTCAACTGTTTGCCTCTGTTTCAATCATTTTAACTCTGTATGCCTCTGTTCAACTCTGTTTAACTCTGTTTAACTCTGTTTCACTCTGTTTCCCTCTGTTTGCCTCTGTTTAACACTGTTGAAATCTGTTTGCCTATGTTTAACTCTGTTTAACTCTGTTCGCCTCTGTTTAACTCTGTTTAACTCTATTTAACTCTGTTTCACTCTGTTTGCCACTGTTTAACTCTGTTTAACTCAGTTTGACTCTGTTCAACTCTGTTTTAATCTGTTAGCCTCTGTTTAACTCTGTTTAACTCTGTTGAACTCTGTTTATCTCTGTTCAACTCTGTTGGCCTCTGTTTCAATCTATTTAACTCTGTTTGCCACTGTTTAACTCTGTTTATCTCTGATTGCATCTGTTTAACTCTACTTAATCTTGTATGACTATGTTTAACTCTATTGAACTCTATTTCACTCTGTTGAACTCTGTTTAACTCTGTTTGCCTCTGTTTCAATCTTTTTAACTCTGTTTGCCTCTGTTTAACTCTATTTAACTCTGTTTGCCTCTGTTTAACGCTGTCTAACTCTGTTTGCCTCTGTTTAAATTTGCTGAACTCTGTATGCCTCTGTTTAACTCTGTGTAACTCTGTTTGCCTCTGTTTCACTCTGTTTAACTCAGTTTCCCTTTGTTTACCTGTGATTAACTCTATTTAACTATTTTGAATTCTGTTTCCCTATGTTTAACTCTGTTTACCTCTGTTGAATTCTGTTTCACTATGTTTAACTCTATTTAACTCTGTTCGCCTCTGTTTAATTCTGTTTAACTCTGTTTAACTCAATTTGCCTCTGTTTAACTCTGTTTGCCTCTGTTCAACTCTGTTTAACTCTATGTGCCTCGGTTTAACTCTGTTTAACTCCGTTTCCCTCTGTTTAACTCTGTTGTACTCTGTTTATATCTGTTCAACTCTCTTTGCCTCTGTTTCAATCTATTTAACTCTGTATGCCTCTTTTCAACTCTGTTTAACTCTGTTTAACTCTGTTTTACTCTGCTTGCCACTGTTTAGATCTGTTTCACTCTGTTTCCCTCTGTTTGCTTCTGTTTAACTCTGTTTCACTCTGTTTGCCACTGTTTAGCTCTGTTTCACTCTGTTTCCCTCTGTTTGCCTCTGTTTAACTCAGTTTCCCTCTGTTTGCTGTGATTAACTCTATTTAACTATTTTGAATTCTGTTTCCCTATGTTTAACTCTGTTTACCTCTGTTGAACTCTGTTTACCTATGTTTAACTCTATTTAACTCTGTTCACCTCTGTTTAACTCTCTTTAACTCTGTTTAACTCAATTTGCCTCTGTTTAACACTGTTTAACTCTGTGTGCCTCGGTTTAACTCTGTTTAACTTCGTTTCCCTCTGATTAACTCTGTTTAACTCTGTTTGCCTCTGTTTAACTCTATTTAACTCTGTTTGCCTCTGTTTAACGCTGTTTAACTATGTGTGCCTCTGTTTAACTCTGTATGCCTCTGTTTAACTCTGTTGAAATCAGTTTGCCTCTGCTAACTCTGTTTAACTCTGTTCGCCTCGGTTTATCTCTGTTTAATTCTGTTTAACTCTGTTTCCTCTGTTTAAAACTGTTTAACTCTGTTTGCCTCTGTTCAACTGTGTTTTACACTGTACGCCTCTGTTTAACTCTGTGTCAAACTGTTTCCCTCTGTTTGCATCTGTTTAACTCTGTTTGCCTCATTTTAACTCTGTTTAACTCTGCCGAGTTCTGTTTAACTCTATTGAACTCTGTTTGCCTCTGTTTAACTCTTCCTAACTCTGTTTGCCTCTGTTTAACACTATTTAAATCTATTTAACTCTGTTTGCCTCTGTTAAACGCTGTTTCACTCTGTTTGCCTCTGTTTAACTCTCTTTAACTCTGCAGCGTTCTGTTTAACTCTATTGAACTCTGTTTGCTTCTGTTTAACTCTTTTTAACACTGTTTCCCTCTGTTTAACTCTGTTTAACTCTCTTGAACACTGGTTATCTCTCTTGAACTCTGTCTGCCTCTGTTTCAATCTGTTTAACTCTTTTTGCCTCTGTTCAACTCTGCTTAACTCTGTATGCCTCTGTTTCAATCTGTTTAACCCTGTATGCCTCTGTTTCAATCTGTTTCACTCTATTTCCCTCTGTTTGCCTCTGTTGAACTCTGTTTGCCTGTGTTTAATCCAGTTTAACTCTGTTTGCCTCTGTTTCACTCCATTTAACTCTGTTTGCCTCTGTTTACATTTGTTGAGCTCTGTATGCCTCTGTATAACTCTGTTTCCCTCTGTTTAACTCTGTTTAACTCTGCTTGCCTCTGTTTAACTCTGTTTACCTCTGTTCGCCTCTGCTAAACTCGGTTTAACTCTGTTTAACTCAATTTGCCTCTGTTTAACTCTGTTTAACTCTGTTCGGCACTGTTCAACGCTGTTTAACTATGTGTGCCTCGGTTTAACTCTGTTTAACTCCATTTCCCTCTGTTTTACTCTGTTTAACTCTGTTGTACTCTGTTTATATCTGTTCAACTCTGTTTGCCTCTGTTTCAATCATTTTAACTCTGTATGCCTCTGTTCAACTCTGTTTAACTCTGTTTAACTCTGTTTCACTCTGTTTCCCTCTGTTTGCCTCTGTTTAACACTGTTGAACTCTGTTTGCCTATGTTTAACTCTGTTTAACTCTGTTCGCCTCTGTTTAACTCTGTTTAACTCTATTTAACTCTGTTTCACTCTGTTTGCCACTGTTTAACTCTGTTTAACTCAGTTTGACTCTGTTCAACTCTGTTTTAATCTGTTAGCCTCTGTTTAACTCTGTTTAACTCTGTTGAACTCTGTTTATCTCTGTTCAACTCTGTTGGCCTCTGTTTCAATCTATTTAACTCTGTTTGCCACTGTTTAACTCTGTTTATCTCTGATTGCATCTGTTTAACTCTACTTAATCTTGTATGACTATGTTTAACTCTATTGAACTCTATTTCACTCTGTTGAACTCTGTTTAACTCTGTTTGCCTCTGTTTCAATCTGTTTAACTCTGTTTGCCTCTGTTTAACTCTATTTAACTCTGTTTGCCTCTGTTTAACGCTGTCTAACTCTGTTTGCCTCTGTTTAAATTTGCTGAACTCTGTATGCCTCTGTTTAACTCTGTGTAACTCTGTTTGCCTCTGTTTCACTCTGTTTAACTCAGTTTCCCTTTGTTTACCTGTGATTAACTCTATTTAACTATTTTGAATTCTGTTTCCCTATGTTTAACTCTGTTTACCTCTGTTGAATTCTGTTTCACTATGTTTAACTCTATTTAACTCTGTTCGCCTCTGTTTAATTCTGTTTAACTCTGTTTAACTCAATTTGCCTCTGTTTAACTCTGTTTGCCTCTGTTCAACTCTGTTTAACTCTATGTGCCTCGGTTTAACTCTGTTTAACTCCGTTTCCCTCTGTTTAACTCTGTTGTACTCTGTTTATATCTGTTCAACTCTCTTTGCCTCTGTTTCAATCTATTTAACTCTGTATGCCTCTTTTCAACTCTGTTTAACTCTGTTTAACTCTGTTTTACTCTGCTTGCCACTGTTTAGATCTGTTTCACTCTGTTTCCCTCTGTTTGCTTCTGTTTAACTCTGTTTCACTCTGTTTGCCACTGTTTAGCTCTGTTTCACTCTGTTTCCCTCTGTTTGCCTCTGTTTAACTCAGTTTCCCTCTGTTTGCTGTGATTAACTCTATTTAACTATTTTGAATTCTGTTTCCCTATGTTTAACTCTGTTTACCTCTGTTGAACTCTGTTTACCTATGTTTAACTCTATTTAACTCTGTTCACCTCTGTTTAACTCTCTTTAACTCTGTTTAACTCAATTTGCCTCTGTTTAACACTGTTTAACTCTGTGTGCCTCTGTTTAACACTGTTTAACTCTGTGTGCCTCGGTTTAACTCTGTTTAACTTCGTTTCCCTCTGATTAACTCTGTTTAACTCTGTTGTACTCTGTTTGCCTCTGTTTAACTCTGTTTAACTCTGTTTGCCTCTGTTTAACTCTTTTTAACTCTGTTTGCCTCTGTTCAACACTGTTTAACTCTGTATAACTCTGTATGCCTCTGTTTAACTCTGTTTCACTCTGTTTCCATCTGTTTGCCACTGTTTAACTCTGTTTAACTCTGTTAACCTCTATTTAACTCTGTTTAAATCTGTTCGCCTCTGTTTGACTCTGTTTAACTCTGTTTGCGTCTTTTTAACTCTGTTTAACTCTGGTGGTTTTTGTTTCACTCTGTTTCACTCTGTTTCCCTCTGTTTGCCTCTGCTTAACTCTGTTTAACTCTGTTTAACTCTGTTTGCCTCTGTTTAACTCTGGTTGTTTCTGTTTAACTCTGTTTCACTCTGTTTCTCTCTGTTTGCCTCTGTATAAATCTAGCTAACTCTGTTTGCCTCTGGTTAACTCTGTTTAATGCTGTTTGCATCTGTCCAACTCTGTTTAACTCTGTATGCCTCTGTTTAATTCTGTTTCACTCTATTTACCTCTGTTTGCCTCTATCCAACTCTGTTTAACTCTGTTTGCCTCTGTTCAACACTGTGTAACACTGTATAACTCTGTATGCCTCTGTTTTACACTGTTTCACTCTGTTTCCCTCTGTTTGCCACTGTTTAGGTCAGTTTAATTCTGTTGAACTCTGCTTGCCTCTGTTTGCCTTTGTTTAACTCTGTTTAACTCTGTTTGCCTCTGTTTCAATCTATTTAACTCTGTCTGCCTCTGTTTAATTCTGTTTAACTCTGATGCCTCTGTTTAACTCTATTTAACGCTGTTTGCCTCTGTTTAACGCTGTTTAACTCTGTTTGCCTCTGTTTCAATCTGTTTAACTCTGTATGCCTCTGTTTAACTCGTTTAACTCTGTTTGCCTCTGTTTAACTCTGTTTCACTCTGTTACCCTCTGTTTGCCACTGTTTAACTCTGTTTAACTCTGTTTGCCTCTTTTTGACTCTGTTTAACTCTGTTTGCCTCTGTTTAACTCTGTTTCACTGTTACCCTCTGTTTGCCACTGTTTAACTCTGCTTAACTCAGTTGAACTCTGTTTACATCTGTTGAACTCTGTGTGCCTCTGTTTCAACCTATTTAACTCTGTTTGCCTCTGTCCAACTCTGTTTAACTCTATATGCCTCTGTTTAACTCTATTCCACTCTGTTTCTCTCTGTTCAACTCTGTTTAACTCTGTTGAAAACTGTTTGCCTCTGTTTAACTCTGGTTAACTCTGTTCGCCTCTGTTTAACTCTGTTTAACTCTGTTTGCATCCTATTAACTCTGTTTAACTCTCTTTGCCTCCGTTCGACTCTGTTTAACTCTGTTTCACTCTGTTACCCTCTGTTTGCCTCTGTTGAACTCTGTTTAACTCAGTTGCACTCTGTTTACATCTGTTGAACTTTATTTGTCTCTGTTTCAACCTATTTAACTCTGTTTGCCTCTGTTTAACTCTGTTTAACTCTGTTTGCCTCTGTTTAACTCTAATTATCTCTGTTTGCCTCTGTTTAACGCTGTTTAAATATGTGTGCCTCTGTTTAACTCTGTATGCCTCTGTTTAACTCTGTTGAAATCAGTTTGCCTCTGCTAACTCTGTTTAACTCTGTTCGCCTCGGTTTATCTCTGTTTAATTCTGTTTAACTCTGTTTCCTCTGTTTAAAACTGTTTAACTCTGTTTGCCTCTGTTCAACTGTGTTTTACACTGTACGCCTCTGTTTAACTCTGTGTCAATCTGTGTCCCTCTATTTGCATCTGTTTAACTCTGTTTGCCTCATTTTAACTCTGTTTAACTCTGCCGAGTTCTGTTTAACTCTATTGAACACTGTTTGCCTCTGTTTAACTCTTTCTAACTCTGTTTGCCTCTGTTTAACACTATTTAAATCTATTTAACTCTGTTTGCCTCTGTTAAACGCTGTTTCACTCTGTTTGCCTCTGTTTAACTCTCTTTAACTCTGCAGCGTTCTGTTTAACTCTATTGAACTCTGTTTGCTTCTGTTTAACTCTTTTTAACTCTGTTTCCCTCTGTTTAACTCTGTTTAACTCTCTTGAACACTGGTTATCTCTCTTGAACTCTGTCTGCCTCTGTTTCAATCTGTTTAACTCTTTTTGCCTCTGTTCAACTCTGCTTAACTCTGTATGCCTCTGTTTCAATCTGTTTAACTCTGTATGCCTCTGTTTAAATCTGTTTCACTCTATTTCCCTCTGTTTGCCTCTGTTGAACTCTGTTTGCCTGTGTTTAATCCAGTTTAACTCTGTTTGCCTCTGTTTCACTCCATTTAACTCTGTTTGCCTCTGTTTCACGCTGTCTAACTCAGTTTGCCTCTGTCTACTTTTGTTGAGCTCTGTATGCCTCTGTATAACTCTGTTTCCCTCTGTTTCCCTCTGTTTAACTCTGTTTCCCTCAGTTTAACTCTGTTTAACTCTGCTTGCCCCTGTTTAACTCTGTTTACCTCTGTTGAACTCTGTTTGCCTATATTTAAATCTATTTAAATCTGTTCGCCTCTGCTAAACTCGGTTTAACTCTGTTTAACTCAATTTGCCTCTGTTTAACTCTGTTTGCCTCTGTTCAACGCTGTTTAACTATGTGTGCCTCGGTTTAACTCTGTTTAAATCCATTTCCCTCTGTTTAACTCTGTTTAACTCTGTTGTACTCTGTTTATATCTGTTCAACTCTGTTTGCCTCTGTTTCAATCATTTTAACTCTGTATGCCTCTGTTCAACTCTGTTTAACACTGTTTAACTCTGTTTCACTCTGTTTCCCTCTGTTTGCCTCTGTTTAACACTGTTGAACTCTGTTTGCCTATGTTTAACTCTGTTTAACTCTGTTCGCCTCTGTTTAACTCTGTTTAACTCTATTTTATCTGTTTCACTCTGTTTGCCACTGTTTAACTCTGTTTAACTCAGTTTGACTCTGTTCAACTCTGTTTTAATCTGTTAGCCTCTGTTTAACTCTGTTTAACTCTGTTGAACTCTGTTTATCTCTGTTCAACTCTGTTGGCCTCTGTTTCAATCTATTTAACTCTGTTTGCCACTGTTTAACTCTGTTTATCTCTGATTGCATCTGTTTAACTCTACTTAATCTTGTATGACTATGTTTAACTCTATTGAACTCTATTTCACTCTGTTGAACTCTGTTTAACTCTGTTTGCCTCTGTTTCAATCTGTTTAACTCTGTTTGCCTCTGTTTAACTCTATTTAACTCTGTTTGCCTCTGTTTAACGCTGTCTAACTCTGTTTGCCTCTGTTTAAATTTGCTGAACTCTGTATGCCTCTGTTTAACTCTGTGTAACTCTGTTTGCCGCTGTTTCACTCTGTTTAACTCAGTTTCCCTTTGTTTGCCTGTGATTAACTCTATTTAACTATTTTGAATTCTGTTTCCCTATGTTTAACTCTGTTTACCTCTGTTGAATTCTGTTTCACTATGTTTAACTCTATTTAACTCTGTTCGCCTCTGTTTAACTCTGTTTAACTCTGTTTAACTCAATTTGCCTCTGTTTAACTCTGTTTGCCTCTGTTCAACTCTGTTTAACTCTATGTGCCTCGGTTTAACTCTGTTTAACTCCGTTTTCCTCTGTTTAACTCTGTTGTACTCTGTTTATATCTGTTCAACTCTCTTTGCCTCTGTTTCAATCTATTTAACTCTGTATGCCTCTTTTCAACTCTGTTTAACTCTGTTTAACTCTGTTTTACTCTGCTTGCCACTGTTTAGATCTGTTTCACTCTGTTTCCCTCTGTTTGCTTCTGCTTAACTCTGTTTGCCACTGTTTAGCTCTGTTTCACTCTGTTTCCCTCTGTTTGCCTCTGTTTAACTCAGTTTCCCTCTGTTTGCTGTGATTAACTCTATTTAACTATTTTGAATTCTGTTTCCCTATGTTTAACTCTGTTTACCTCTGTTGAACTCTGTTTACCTATGTTTAACTCTATTTAACTCTGTTCACCTCTGTTTAACTCTCTTTAACTCTGTTTAACTCAATTTGCCTCTGTTTAACACAGTTTAACTCTGTGTGCCTCGGTTTAACTCTGTTTAACTTCGTTTCCCTCTGATTAACTCTGTTTAACTCTGTTGCACTCTGTTTGCCTCTGTTTAACTCTGTTTAACTCTGTTTGCCTCTGTTTAACTCTTTTTAACTCTGTTTGCCTCTGTTCAACACTGTTTAACTCTGTATAACTCTGTATGCCTCTGTTTAACTCTGTTTCACTTTGTTTCCATCTGTTTGCCACTGTTTAACTCTGTTTAACTCTGTTGAACTCTGTTTATCTCTGTTCAACTCTGTTGGCCTCTGTTTCAATCTATTTAACTCTGTTTGCCACTGTTTAACTCTGTTTATCTCTGATTGCATCTGTTTAACTCTACTTAATCTTGTATGACTATGTTTAACTCTATTGAACTCTATTTCACTCTGTTGAACTCTGTTTAACTCTGTTTGCCTCTGTTTCAATCTGTTTAACTCTGTTTGCCTCTGTTTAACTCTATTTAACTCTGTTTGCCTCTGTTTAACGCTGTCTAACTCTGTTTGCCTCTGTTTAAATTTGCTGAACTCTGTATGCCTCTGTTTAACTCTGTGTAACTCTGTTTGCCGCTGTTTCACTCTGTTTAACTCAGTTTCCCTTTGTTTGCCTGTGATTAACTCTATTTAACTATTTTGAATTCTGTTTCCCTATGTTTAACTCTGTTTACCTCTGTTGAATTCTGTTTCACTATGTTTAACTCTATTTAACTCTGTTCGCCTCTGTTTAACTCTGTTTAACTCTGTTTAACTCAATTTGCCTCTGTTTAACTCTGTTTGCCTCTGTTCAACTCTGTTTAACTCTATGTGCCTCGGTTTAACTCTGTTTAACTCCGTTTCCCTCTGTTTAACTCTGTTGTACTCTGTTTATATCTGTTCAACTCTCTTTGCCTCTGTTTCAATCTATTTAACTCTGTATGCCCCTTTTCAACTCTGTTTAACTCTGTTTAACTCTGTTTTACTCTGCTTGCCACTGTTTAGATCTGTTTCACTCTGTTTCCCTCTGTTTGCTTCTGTTTAACTCTGTTTAACTCTGTTTGCCACTGTTTAGCTCTGTTTCACTCTGTTTCCCTCTGTTTGCCTCTGTTTAACTCAGTTTCCCTCTGTTTGCTGTGATTAACTCTATTTAACTATTTTGAATTCTGTTTCCCTATGTTTAACTCTGTTTACCTCTGTTGAACTCTGTTTACCTATGTTTAACTCTATTTAACTCTGTTCACCTCTGTTTAACTCTCTTTAACTCTGTTTAACTCAATTTGCCTCTGTTTAACACTGTTTAACTCTGTGTGCCTCGGTTTAACTCTGTTTAACTTCGTTTCCCTCTGATTAACTCTGTTTCACTCTGTTGTACTCTGTTTGCCTCTGTTTAACTCTGTTTAACTCTGTTGAACTCTGTTTATCTCTGTTCAACTCTGTTGGCCTCTGTTTCAATCTATTTAACTCTGTTTGCCACTGTTTAACTCTGTTTATCTCTGATTGCATCTGTTTAACTCTACTTAATCTTGTATGACTATGTTTAACTCTATTGAACTCTATTTCACTCTGTTGAACTCTGTTTAACTCTGTTTGCCTCTGTTTCAATCTGTTTAACTCTGTTTGCCTCTGTGTAACTCTATTTAACTCTGTTTGCCTCTGTTTAACGCTGTCTAACTCTGTTTGCCTCTGTTTAAATTTGTTGAACTCTGTATGCCTCTGTTTAACTCTGTGTAACTCTGTTTGCCGCTGTTTCACTCTGTTTAACTCAGTTTCCCTTTGTTTGCCTGTGATTAACTCTATTTAACTATTTTGAATTCTGTTTCCCTATGTTTAACTCTGTTTACCTCTGTTGAATTCTGTTTCACTATGTTTAACTCTATTTAACTCTGTTCGCCTCTGTTTAACTCTGTTTAACTCTGTTTAACTCAATTTGCCTCTGTTTAACTCTGTTTGCCTCTGTTCAACTCTGTTTAACTCTATGTGCCTCGGTTTAACTCTGTTTAACTCCGTTTCCCTCTGTTTAACTCTGTTGTACTCTGTTTATATCTGTTCAACTCTCTTTGCCTCTGTTTCAATCTATTTAACTCTGTATGCCTCTTTTCAACTCTGTTTAACTCTGTTTAACTCTGTTTTACTCTGCTTGCCACTGTTTAGATCTGTTTCACTCTGTTTCCCTCTGTTTGCTTCTGTTTAACTCTGTTTAACTCTGTTTGCCACTGTTTAGCTCTGTTTCACTCTGTTTCCCTCTGTTTGCCTCTGTTTAACTCAGTTTCCCTCTGTTTGCTGTGATTAACTCTATTTAACTATTTTGAATTCTGTTTCCCTATGTTTAACTCTGTTTACCTCTGTTGAACTCTGTTTACCTATGTTTAACTCTATTTAACTCTGTTCACCTCTGTTTAACTCTCTTTAACTCTGTTTAACTCAATTTGCCTCTGTTTAACACTGTTTAACTCTGTGTGCCTCGGTTTAACTCTGTTTAACTTCGTTTCCCTCTGATTAACTCTGTTTAACTCTGTTGTACTCTGTTTGCCTCTGTTTAACTCTGTTTAACTCTGTTTGCCTCTGTTTAACTCTTTTTAACTCTGTTTGCCTCTGTTCAACACTGTTTAACTCTGTATAACTCTGTATGCCTCTGTTTAACTCTGTTTCACTCTGTTTCCATCTGTTTGCCACTGTTTAACTCTGTTTAACTCTGTTAACCTCTATTTAACTCTGTTTAAATCTGTTCGCCTCTGTTTGACTCTGTTTAACTCTGTTTGCGTCTTTTTAACTCTGTTTAACTCTGGTGGTTTTTGTTTCACTCTGTTTCACTCTGTTTCCCTCTGTTTGCCTCTGCTTAACTCTGTTTAACTCTGTTTAACTCTGTTTGCCTCTGTTTAACTCTGGTTGTTTCTGTTTAACTCTGTTTCACTCTGTTTCTCTCTGTTTGCCTCTGTTTAACGCTGTTTAACTCTGTTTGCCTCTGGTTAACTCTGTTTAATTCTGTTTGCATCTGTCCAACTCTGTTTAAATCTGTATGCCTCTGTTTAATTCTGTTTCACTCTATTTACCTCTGTTTGCCTTTATCCAACTCTGTTTAACTCTGTTTGCCTCTGTTCAACACTGTGTAACACTGTATAACTCTGTATGCCTCTGTTTTACACTGTTTCACTCTGTTTCCCTCTGTTTGCCACTGTTTAGGTCAGTTTAATTCTGTTGAACTCTGCTTGCCTCTGTTTGCCTTTGTTTAACTCTGTTTAACTCTGGTTGCCTCTGTTTAACTCTGTTTCACTCTGTTTCCCTCTGTTTGCCTCCGTTTAACTCTGTTTGCCTCTGTTTCAATCTTTGTAACTCTGTCTGCCTCTGTTTAATTCTGTTTAACTCTGTATGCCTCTGTTTAACTCGTTTAACTCTGTTTGCCTCTGCTTAACTCTGTCTAGCTCTCTTTGCCTCTGTTCAACTCTGTTTAACTCTGTTTGCATCAGGTTTATTCTGCTTAACTCTGATTGCATCTGTTTTAACTCTATTTAAATCTGTTTCCCTCTGTTGAACGCTCTTTCACTCTCTTTGCCTGTGTTGAACTCTGTTTAACTCTGTATGCCTCTGTTTAACTCTCTTGAACTCTGTTTGCCTTTGTTTAACTCTGTTTAACGCTGTTTAACTCAGTTTAACTCTGTTTGCCTCTGTTCAACACTGTTTATCGCTGTATAACTCTGTATGCCTCTGTTCAACTCTGTTTCACTCTGTTTCCATCTGTTTGCCACTGTTTAACTCTGTTTAAATCTGTTAACCTCTAATTTACACTGTTTAAATCTGTTCGCCTCTGTTCAACTCTGTTTCACTCTGTTTCCATCTGTTTGCCACTGTTTAACTCTGTTTAAATCTGTTAACCTCTAATTTACACTGTTTAAATCTGTTCGCCTCTGTTTAACTCTGTTTACCTCTGTTTGCCTCTGCTAAACTCTGTTTAACTCTGTTTGCCTCTGTTCAACATTGTTTAACACTGTATAACTCTGAATGCCTCTGTTTAACACTGTTTCACTCTGTTTAACCCTGTTTGCCACTGTTTAAGTCAGTTTAACTCTGTTGAACTCTGCTTGCCTCTGTTTAACTCTGTTTAACTCTGTTTGCCTCTGTTTAACTCTGTTTAACGCTGTTTGCCTCTGTTTAACTCTGTCTAACTCTGTTTGCCTCTGTTTAAATTTGTTGAACTCTGTATGCCTCTGTTTAACGCTGTGTAACTCTGTTTGCCTCTGTTTAACTCTGTTTGCCTCTGTTTAACTCTCTTTAACTCAGTTTCCCTCTGTTTGCCTGTGATTAACTCTATTTAACTATTTTAAATTGTTTGCCTCTGTTTAACTCAGTTTACCTCTGTTGAACTCTGTTTAACTATGTTTAACTCTATTTAAATCTGTTCGCCTCTGTTTAACTCTGTTTAACTCAATTTGCCTCTGTTTAACTCTGTTTGCCTCTGTTCAACTCTGTTTAACTCTGTGTGCCTCGGTTTAACTCTGTTTAACTCCGTTTCCCTCTGTTTAACTCTGTTGTACTCTGTTTATATCTGTTCAACTCTGCCTCTGTTTCAATCTATTTAACTCTGTATGCCTCTTTTCAACTCTGTTTAACTCGGTTTAACTCTGTTTTACTCTGTTTGCCACTGTTTAGCTCTGTTTCACTCTGTTTCCCTCTATTTGCCTCTGGTTAACTCTGTTTAACTCTGTTTGCCACTGTTTAGCTCTGTTTCACTCTGTTTCCCTCTGTTTCCCTCTGTTTAACTATGTTTAAGACTATTTAACTCTGTTCGCCTCTGTTTAACTCTGTTTAACCATGTTTGCCACTGTTTAAATCTGTTTAGCTTTGTTTGCCTCTGTTGAACTCTATTTAACTCTGTTTAACTCTGTTTGCCTCTGTTCAATTCTGTTTAACTCTGTTTCACTCTATTTGCCTCTGTTTAACTGTGTTTCACTCTGTTTCCCTCTGTATGCCTCTGTGTAACATTGTTTAACTCTGTTTGCCTCTGTCCAACTCTCTTTAACTCTGTATGCTTCTGTTTAACTCTGTTTCACCCAGGTTACATCTGTTTGCCTCTGTTTAACTCTGTTTAACTCTATTTGCATCTGTTTAACTCTGTTTAACTCTGTATGCCTCTGTTTAACTCTGTTTAACTCTGTTTGCCTCTGCTTGACTCTGTTTAACTCTGTTTATCTCTGTATGCCTCTGTTTAACTCTGTTTCACTCTGTTTCCATCTGTTTGCCATTGATTAACTCTGTTTAAATCTGTTAACCTCTATTCAACTCTGTTTAACTCTGTTCGCCTCTGCTTAACTCTGTTTAACTCTGTTTGCGTCTTTTTAACTCTGTTTAACTCTGGTTGTTTTTGTTTAACTCTGTTTCACTCTGTTTCCCTCTGTTTGCCTCTGCTTCACTCTGTTTAACTCTGTTTGCCTCTGTTTAACTCTGTTTAACTCTGGTTGTTTCTGTTTAACTCTGTTTCACTCTGTTTCTCTCTGTTTGCCTCTGTATAACTCTAGTTAACTCTGTTTGCCTCTGTTTAACGCTGTTTAACTCTGTTTACCTCTGTTTAACTCTGTTTAATTCTGTTTGCATCTGTCCAACTCTGTTTAACTCTGCTTGCCTCTGTTTAATTCTGTTTCACTCAGTTTACCTCTGTTTGCCTCTGTTTAACTCTGTTTAACTCTGTTTGCCTCTGTTCAACAGTGTTTAACACTGTATAACTCTGTATGCCTCTGTTTAACACTGTTTCACTCTGTTTCCCTCTGTTTGCCACTGTTTAGGTCAGTTTAATTCTGTTGAACTCTGCTAACCTCTGTTTAACTCTGTTTAACTCTGTTGAACTCTGTTTGCGTCTGTTTAACTCTGTTTAACTCTGGTTGCCTCTGTTTAACTCTGTTTCACTCTGTTTCCCTCTGTTTGCCTCCGTTTAACTCGGTTTGCCTCTGTTTCAATCTATTTAACTCTGTCTGCCTCTGCTTAATTCTATTTCACGCTGTTTGCCTCTGTTTAACGCTGTTTAACTCTGTTTGCCTCTCTTTAAATCTGTTTAACTCTGTATGCCTCTGTTTAACTCGTTTAACTCTGTTTGCCTCTGTTTAACTCTGTCTAGCTCTCTTTGCCTCTGTTCAACTCTGTTTAACTCTGTTTGCATCAGTTTTATTCTGCTTAACTCTGATTGCATCTGTTTTAACTCTATTTAAATCTGTTTCCCTCTGTTTAACGCTCTTTCACTCTCTTTGCCTTTGTTGAACTCTGTTTAACTCTCCTGAAATCTGTTTGCCTCTGTTTAACTCCGTTTAACTCTGTTTGCCTCTGTTTAACTCAGTTTAACTCTGGTTGCCTTTGTTCAACACTGTTTAACGCTGTATAACTCTGTATGCCTCTGTTCAACTCTGTTTCACTCTGTTTCCATCTGTTTGCCACTGTTTAACTCTGTTTAAATCTGTTAACCTCTAATTTACACTGTTTAAATCTGTTCGCCTCTGTTTAACTCTGTTTAACTCTGTTTACTTCTGTCCAACTCTGTTTAACTCTGTATGCCTCTGTTTAACTCTATTTAACTCTGTTTGCCTCTGTTTAACGCTGTTTAACTCTGTTTGCATCTGTTTTACTCTGTTTAACTCTGTTTACTTCTGTCCAACTCTGTTTAACTCTGTATGCCTCTGTTTAACTCGGTTTCACTCAGTTTACCACTGTTTGCATCTGCTAAACTCTGTTTAACTCTGTTTGCCTCTGTTCAACACTGTTTAACACTGTATAACTCTGAATGCCTCTGTTTAACACTGTTTCACTCTGTTTAACGCTGTTTGCTACTGTTTCAGTCAGTTTAACTCTGTTGAACTCTGCTTGCCTCTTTTTGACTCTGTTTAACTCTGTTCGCCTCTGTTTAACTCTGTTTAACTCTGTTTGCCTCCGGTTAACACTGTTTAACTCTGGTTGCCTCTGTTTAACTCTGTTTCACTCTGTTTCCATCTGTTTGCCACTGTTTAACTCTGTTTAAATCTGTTAACCTCTAATTTACACTGTTTAAATCTGTTCGCCTCTGTTTAACTCTGTTTAACTCTGTTTGCCTCTGTTTAACTCTGTTTAACTCTGGTTGTTTCTGTTTAACTCTGTTTCACTCTGTTTCCCTCTGTTTGCCTCTGTTTTACTCTATTTAACTCTGTTTGCCTCTGTTTAACGCTGTTTAACTCTGTTTGCATCTGTTTTACTCTGTTTAACTCTGTTTACTTCTGTCCAACTCTGTTTAACTCTGTATGCCTCTGTTTAACTCGGTTTCACTCAGTTTACCACTGTTTGCATCTGCTAAACTCTGTTTAACTCTGTTTGCCTCTGTTCAACACTGTTTAACACTGTATAACTCTGAATGCCTCTGTTTAACACTGTTTCACTCTGTTTAACGCTGTTTGCTACTGTTTCAGTCAGTTTAACTCTGTTGAACTCTGCTTGCCTCTGTTTGACTCTGTTTAACTCTGTTCGCCTCTGTTTAACTCTGTTTAACTCTGTTTGCCTCCGGTTAACACTGTTTAACTCTGGTTGCCTCTGTTTAACTCTGTTTCACTCTGTTTCCCTCTGTTTGCCTCCGTTTAACTCTGTTTGCCTCTGTTTCAATCTATTTCAATCTGTCTGCCTCTGTTTAATTCTGTTTAACTCTGATTGCCTCTGTTTAACTCTATTTAACGCTGTTTGCCTCTGTTTAACGCTGTTTAACTCTGTTTGCCTCTGTTTAAATCTGTTTAACTCTATATGCCTCTGTTTAACTCGTTTAACTCTGTTTGCCTCTGCCTATTTCTGTTTGCCTCTGTTTAACTCTGTTTGCCTCTGTCCAACTCAGTTTAACACTGTATGCTTCTGTTTCACTCAGTTTACATCTGTTTGCCTTTGTTTAAATCTGCTTAACTCTGTTTGCCTCTGTTCAACACTGTTTAACTTTGTTTAACTCTGTATGCCTCTGTTTAACACTGTTTCACTCTGTTTCCCTCTGTTTGCCACTGTTTAAGTCAGGTTAACTCCGTTGAACTCTGCTTGCCTCTGTTTAACTCTGTTCAACTCTGTTCGCCTCTGTTCAAATCTGTTTAACTCTGTTTAACTCAGTTTAACTCTGTTTGCCTCTGTTTAACTCTGTTTTACTCTGCTTGCCACTGTTTAGATCTGTTTCACTCTGTTTCCCTCTGTTTGCTTCTGTTTAACTCTGTTTAACTCTGTTTGCCACTGTTTAGCTCTGTTTCACTCTGTTTCCCTCTGTTTGCCTCTGTTTAACTCAGTTTCCCTCTGTTTGCTGTGATTAACTCTATTTAACTATTTTGAATTCTGTTTCCCTATGTTTAACTCTGTTTACCTCTGTTGAACTCTGTTTACCTATGTTTAACTCTATTTAACTCTGTTCGCCTCTGTTTAACTCTCTTTAACTCTGTTTAACTCAAATTGCCTCTGTTTAACACTGTTTAACTCTGTGTGCCTTGGTTTAACTCTGTTTAACTCTGTTTGACTCTGTTTAACTCTGTTTAACTCTGTATAACTCTGTATGCCTCTGTTTAACTCTGTTTAACTCTGTTTGCCTCTGTTTAACTCTGTTTAACTCTGTTTGACTCTGTTCAACACTGTTTAACTCTGTATAACTCTGTATGCCTCTGTTTAACTCTGTTTCATTCTGTTTCCATCTGTTCGCCACTGTTTAACTCTGTTTAACTCTGTTAACCTCTATTTAACTCTGTTTAAATCTGTTCGCCTCTGTTTGACTCTGTTTAACTCTGTTTGCGTCTTTTTAACTCTGTTTAACTCTGGTGGTTTTTGTTTCACTCTGTTTCACTCTGTTTCCCTCTGTTTGCCTCTGCTTAACTCTGTTTAACTCTGTTTGCCTCTGTTTAACTCTGTTTAACTCTGGTTGTTTCTGTTTAACTCTGTTTCACTCTGTTTCTCTCTGTTTGCCTCTGTTTAACGCTGTTTAACTCTGTTTGCCTCTGGTTAACTCTGTTTAATTCTGTTTGCATCTGTCCAACTCTGTTTAACTCTGTATGCCTCTGTTTAATTCTGTTTCACTCTATTTACCTCTGTTTGCCTCTATCCAACTCTGATTAACTCTGTTGGCCTCTGTTCAACACTGTTTAACACTGTATAACTCTGTATGCCTCTGTTTTACACTGTTTCACTCTGTTTCCCTCTGTTTGCCACTGTTTAGGTCAGTTTAATTCTGTTGAACTCTGCTTGCCTCTGTTTGCCTTTGTTTAACTCTGTTTAACTCTGGTTGCCTCTGTTTAACTCTGTTTCACTCTGTTTCCCTCTGTTTGCCTCCGTTTAACTCTGTTTGCCTCTGTTTCAATCTATTTAACTCTGTCTGCCTCTGTTTAATTCTGTTTAACTCTGATGCCTCTGTTTAACTCTATTTAACGCTGTTTGCCTCTGTTTAACGCTGTTTAACTCTGTTTGCCTCTGTTTCAATCTGTTTAACTCTGTATGCTTCTGTTTAACTCGTTTAACTCTCTTTGCCTCAGCCTAACTCTGTCTAGCTCTCTTTGCCTCTGTTCAACTCTGTTTAACTCTGTTTGCATCAGGTTTATTCTGCTTAACTCTGATTGCATCTGTTTTTACTCTATTTAAATCTGTTTCCCTCTGTTGAACGCTCTTTCACTCTCTTTGCCTGTGTTGAACTCTGTTTAACTCTGTATGCCTCTGTCTAACTCTCTTGAACTCTGTTTGCCTTTGTTTAACTCTGTTTAACTCTGTTTAACTCAGTTTAACTCTGTTTGCCTCTGTTCAACACTGTTTATCGCTGTATAACTCTGTATGCCTCTGTTCAACTCTGTTTCACTCTGTTTCCATCTGTTTGCCACTGTTTAACTCTGTTTAAATCTGTTAACCTCTAATTTACACTGTTTAAATCTGTTCGCCTCTGTTTAACTCTGTTTAACTCTGTTTACCTCTGTTTGCCTCTGCTAACTCTGTTTAACTGTGTTTCACTCTGTTTCCCTCTGTTTGCCTCCGTTTAACTCGGTTTGCCTCTGTTTCAATCTATTTAACTCTGTCTGCCTCTGTTTAATTCTATTTCACGCTGTTTGCCTCTGTTTAACGCTGTTTAACTCTGTTTGCCTCTCTTTAAATCTGTTTAACTCTGTATGCCTCTGTTTAACTCGTTTAACTCTGTTTGCCTCTGTTTAACTCTGTCTAGCTCTCTTTGCCTCTGTTCAACTCTGTTTAACTCTGTTTGCATCAGTTTTATTCTGCTTAACTCTGATTGCATCTGTTTTAACTCTATTTAAATCTGTTTCCCTCTGTTTAACGCTCTTTCACTCTCTTTGCCTTTGTTGAACTCTGTTTAACTCTCCTGAAATCTGTTTGCCTCTGTTTAACTCCGTTTAACTCTGTTTGCCTCTGTTTAACTCAGTTTAACTCTGGTTGCCTTTGTTCAACACTGTTTAACGCTGTATAACTCTGTATGCCTCTGTTCAACTCTGTTTCACTCTGTTTCCATCTGTTTGCCACTGTTTAACTCTGTTTAAATCTGTTAACCTCTAATTTACACTGTTTAAATCTGTTCGCCTCTGTTTAACTCTGTTTAACTCTCTTTGCCTCTGTTTAACTCTGTTTAACTCTGGTTGTTTCTGTTTAACTCTGTTTCACTCTGTTTCCCTCTGTTTGCCTCTGTTTTACTCTATTTAACTCTGTTTGCCTCTGTTTAACGCTGTTTAACTCTGTTTGCATCTGTTTTACTCTGTTTAACTCTGTTTACTTCTGTCCAACTCTGTTTAACTCTGTATGCCTCTGTTTAACTCGGTTTCACTCAGTTTACCACTGTTTGCATCTGCTAAACTCTGTTTAACTCTGTTTGCCTCTGTTCAACACTGTTTAACACTGTATAACTCTGAATGCCTCTGTTTAACACTGTTTCACTCTGTTTAACGCTGTTTGCTATTGTTTCAGTCAGTTTAACTCTGTTGAACTCTGCTTGCCTCTTTTTGACTCTGTTTAACTCTGTTCGCCTCTGTTTAACTCTGTTTAACTCTGTTTGCCTCCGGTTAACACTGTTTAACTCTGGTTGCCTCTGTTTAACTCTGTTTCACTCTGTTTCCCTCTGTTTGCCTCCGTTTAACTCTGTTTGCCTCTGTTTCAATCTATTTCAATCTGTCTGCCTCTGTTTAATTCTGTTTAACTCTGATTGCCTCTGTTTAACTCTATTTAACGCTGTTTGCCTCTGTTTAACGCTGTTTAACTCTGTTTGCCTCTGTTTAAATCTGTTTAACTCTATATGCCTCTGTTTAACTCGTTTAACTCTGTTTGCCTCTGCCTATTTCTGTTTGCCTCTGTTTAACTCTGTTTGCCTCTGTCCAACTCAGTTTAACACTGTATGCTTCTGTTTCACTCAGTTTACATCTGTTTGCCTTTGTTTAAATCTGCTTAACTCTGTTTGCCTCTGTTCAACACTGTTTAACTTTGTTTAACTCTGTATGCCTCTGTTTAACACTGTTTCACTCTGTTTCCCTCTGTTTGCCACTGTTTAAGTCAGGTTAACTCCGTTGAACTCTGCTTGCCTCTGTTTAACTCTGTTCAACTCTGTTCGCCTCTGTTCAAATCTGTTTAACTCTGTTTAACTCAGTTTAACTCTGTTTGCCTCTGTTTTACTCTGTTTTACTCTGCTTGCCACTGTTTAGATCTGTTTCACTCTGTTTCCCTCTGTTTGCTTCTGTTTAACTCTGTTTAACTCTGTTTGCCACTGTTTAGCTCTGTTTCACTCTGTTTCCCTCTGTTTGCCTCTGTTTAACTCAGTTTCCCTCTGTTTGCTGTGATTAACTCTATTTAACTATTTTGAATTCTGTTTCCCTATGTTTAACTCTGTTTACCTCTGTTGAACTCTGTTTACCTATGTTTAACTCTATTTAACTCTGTTCGCCTCTGTTTAACTCTCTTTAACTCTGTTTAACTCAAATTGCCTCTGTTTAACACTGTTTAACTCTGTGTGCCTTGGTTTAACTCTGTTTAACTCTGTTTGACTCTGTTTAACTCTGTTTAACTCTGTATAACTCTGTATGCCTCTGTTTAACTCTGTTTAACTCTGTTTGCCTCTGTTTAACTCTGTTTAACTCTGTTTGACTCTGTTCAACACTGTTTAACTCTGTATAACTCTGTATGCCTCTGTTTAACTCTGTTTCATTCTGTTTCCATCTGTTCGCCACTGTTTAACTCTGTTTAACTCTGTTAACCTCTATTTAACTCTGTTTAAATCTGTTCGCCTCTGTTTGACTCTGTTTAACTCTGTTTGCGTCTTTTTAACTCTGTTTAACTCTGGTGGTTTTTGTTTCACTCTGTTTCACTCTGTTTCCCTCTGTTTGCCTCTGCTTAACTCTGTTTAACTCTGTTTGCCTCTGTTTAACTCTGTTTAACTCTGGTTGTTTCTGTTTAACTCTGTTTCACTCTGTTTCTCTCTGTTTGCCTCTGTATAAATCTAGCTAACTCTGTTTGCCTCTGTTTAACGCTGTTTAACTCTGTTTGCCTCTGGTTAACTCTGTTTAATTCTGTTTGCATCTGTCCAACTCTGTTTAACTCTGTATGCCTCTGTTTAATTCTGTTTCACTCTATTTACCTCTGTTTGCCTCTATCCAACTCTGATTAACTCTGTTGGCCTCTGTTCAACACTGTTTAACACTGTATAACTCTGTATGCCTCTGTTTTACACTGTTTCACTCTGTTTCCCTCTGTTTGCCACTGTTTAGGTCAGTTTAATTCTGTTGAACTCTGCTTGCCTCTGTTTGCCTTTGTTTAACTCTGTTTAACTCTGGTTGCCTCTGTTTAACTCTGTTTCACTCTGTTTCCCTCTGTTTGCCTCCGTTTAACTCTGTTTGCCTCTGTTTCAATCTATTTAACTCTGTCTGCCTCTGTTTAATTCTGTTTAACTCTGATGCCTCTGTTTAACTCTATTTAACGCTGTTTGCCTCTGTTTAACGCTGTTTAACTCTGTTTGCCTCTGTTTCAATCTGTTTAACTCTGTATGCTTCTGTTTAACTCGTTTAACTCTCTTTGCCTCAGCCTAACTCTGTCTAGCTCTCTTTGCCTCTGTTCAACTCTGTTTAACTCTGTTTGCATCAGGTTTATTCTGCTTAACTCTGATTGCATCTGTTTTTACTCTATTTAAATCTGTTTCCCTCTGTTGAACGCTCTTTCACTCTCTTTGCCTGTGTTGAACTCTGTTTAACTCTGTATGCCTCTGTCTAACTCTCTTGAACTCTGTTTGCCTTTGTTTAACTCTGTTTAACTCTGTTTAACTCAGTTTAACTCTGTTTGCCTCTGTTCAACACTGTTTATCGCTGTATAACTCTGTATGCCTCTGTTCAACTCTGTTTCACTCTGTTTCCATCTGTTTGCCACTGTTTAACTCTGTTTAAATCTGTTAACCTCTAATTTACACTGTTTAAATCTGTTCGCCTCTGTTTACCTCTGTTTGCCTCTGCTAACTCTGTTTAACTGTGTTTCACTCTGTTTCCCTCTGTTTGCCTCCGTTTAACTCGGTTTGCCTCTGTTTCAATCTATTTAACTCTGTCTGCCTCTGTTTAATTCTATTTCACGCTGTTTGCCTCTGTTTAACGCTGTTTAACTCTGTTTGCCTCTCTTTAAATCTGTTTAACTCTGTATGCCTCTGTTTAACTCGTTTAACTCTGTTTGCCTCTGTTTAACTCTGTCTAGCTCTCTTTGCCTCTGTTCAACTCTGTTTAACTCTGTTTGCATCAGTTTTATTCTGCTTAACTCTGATTGCATCTGTTTTAACTCTATTTAAATCTGTTTCCCTCTGTTTAACGCTCTTTCACTCTCTTTGCCTTTGTTGAACTCTGTTTAACTCTCCTGAAATCTGTTTGCCTCTGTTTAACTCCGTTTAACTCTGTTTGCCTCTGTTTAACTCAGTTTAACTCTGGTTGCCTTTGTTCAACACTGTTTAACGCTGTATAACTCTGTATGCCTCTGTTCAACTCTGTTTCACTCTGTTTCCATCTGTTTGCCACTGTTTAACTCTGTTTAAATCTGTTAACCTCTAATTTACACTGTTTAAATCTGTTCGCCTCTGTTTAACTCTGTTTAACTCTGTTTGCCTCTGTTTAACTCTGTTTAACTCTGGTTGTTTCTGTTTAACTCTGTTTCACTCTGTTTCCCTCTGTTTGCCTCTGTTTTACTCTATTTAACTCTGTTTGCCTCTGTTTAACGCTGTTTAACTCTGTTTGCATCTGTTTTACTCTGTTTAACTCTGTTTACCTCTGTCCAACTCTGTTTAACTCTGTATGCCTCTGTTTAACTCGGTTTCACTCAGTTTACCACTGTTTGCATCTGCTAAACTCTGTTTAACTCTGTTTGCCTCTGTTCAACACTGTTTAACACTGTATAACTCTGAATGCCTCTGTTTAACACTGTTTCACTCTGTTTAACGCTGTTTGCTACTGTTTCAGTCAGTTTAACTCTGTTGAACTCTGCTTGCCTCTGTTTGACTCTGTTTAACTCTGTTCACCTCTGTTTAACTCTGTTTAACTCTGTTTGCCTCCGGTTAACACTGTTTAACTCTGGTTGCCTCTGTTTAACTCTGTTTCACTCTGTTTCCCTCTGTTTGCCTCCGTTTAACTCTGTTTGCCTCTGTTTCAATCTATTTCAATCTGTCTGCCTCTGTTTAATTCTTTTTCACTCTGATTGCCTCTGTTTAACTCTATTTAACGCTGTTTGCCTCTGTTTAACGCTGTTTAACTCTGTTTGCCTCTGTTTAAATCTGTTTAACTCTATATGCCTCTGTTTAACTCGTTTAACTCTGTTTGCCTCTGCCTATTTCTGTTTGCCTCTGTTTAACTCTGTTTGCCTCTGTCCAACTCAGTTTAACACTGTATGCTTCTGTTTCACTCAGTTTACATCTGTTTGCCTTTGTTTAAATCTGCTTTACTCTGTTTGCCTCTGTTCAACACTGTTTAACTTTGTTTAACTCTGTATGCCTCTGTTTAACACTGTTTCACTCTGTTTCCCTCTGTTTGCCACTGTTTAAGTCAGGTTAACTCCGTTGAACTCTGCTTGCCTCTGTTTAACTCTGTTCAACTCTGTTCGCCTCTGTTCAAATCTGTTTAACTCTGTTTAACTCAGTTTAACTCTGTTTGCCTCTGTTTAACTCTGTTTTACTCTGCTTGCCACTGTTTAGATCTGTTTCACTCTGTTTCCCTCTGTTTGCTTCTGTTTAACTCTGTTTAACTCTGTTTGCCACTGTTTAGCTCTGTTTCACTCTGTTTCCCTCTGTTTGCCTCTGTTTAACTCAGTTTCCCTCTGTTTGCTGTGATTAACTCTATTTAACTATTTTGAATTCTGTTTCCCTATGTTTAACTCTGTTTACCTCTGTTGAACTCTGTTTACCTATGTTTAACTCTATTTAACTCTGTTCGCCTCTGTTTAACTCTCTTTAACTCTGTTTAACTCAAATTGCCTCTGTTTAACACTGTTTAACTCTGTGTGCCTTGTTTTAACTCTGTTTAACTCTGTTTGACTCTGTTTAACTCTGTTTAACTCTGTATAACTCTGTATGCCTCTGTTTAACTCTGTTTAACTCTGTTTGCCTCTGTTTAACTCTGTTTAACTCTGTTTGACTCTGTTCAACACTGTTTAACTCTGTATAACTCTGTATGCCTCTGTTTAACTCTGTTTCATTCTGTTTCCATCTGTTCGCCACTGTTTAACTCTGTTTAACTCTGTTAACCTCTATTTAACTCTGTTTAAATCTGTTCGCCTCTGTTTGACTCTGTTTAACTCTGTTTGCGTCTTTTTAACTCTGTTTAACTCTGGTGGTTTTTGTTTCACTCTGTTTCACTCTGTTTCCCTCTGTTTGCCTCTGCTTAACTCTGTTTAACTCTGTTTAACTCTGCCTCTGTTTAACTCTGTTTAACTCTGGTTGTTTCTGTTTAACTCTGTTTCACTCTGTTTCTCTCTGTTTGCCTCTGTATAAATCTAGCTAACTCTGTTTGCCTCTGTTTAACGCTGTTTAACTCTGTTTGCCTCTGGTTAACTCTGTTTAATTCTGTTTGCATCTGTCCAACTCTGTTTAACTCTGTATGCCTCTGTTTAATTCTGTTTCACTCTATTTACCTCTGTTTGCCTCTATCCAACTCTGATTAACTCTGTTGGCCTCTGTTCAACACTGTTTAACACTGTATAACTCTGTATGCCTCTGTTTTACACTGTTTCACTCTGTTTCCCTCTGTTTGCCACTGTTTAGGTCAGTTTAATTCTGTTGAACTCTGCTTGCCTCTGTTTGCCTTTGTTTAACTCTGTTTAACTCTGGTTGCCTCTGTTTAACTCTGTTTCACTCTGTTTCCCTCTGTTTGCCTCCGTTTAACTCTGTTTGCCTCTGTTTCAATCTATTTAACTCTGTCTGCCTCTGTTTAATTCTGTTTAACTCTGATGCCTCTGTTTAACTCTATTTAACGCTGTTTGCCTCTGTTTAACGCTGTTTAACTCTGTTTGCCTCTGTTTCAATCTGTTTAACTCTGTATGCTTCTGTTTAACTCGTTTAACTCTCTTTGCCTCAGCCTAACTCTGTCTAGCTCTCTTTGCCTCTGTTCAACTCTGTTTAACTCTGTTTGCATCAGGTTTATTCTGCTTAACTCTGATTGCATCTGTTTTTACTCTATTTAAATCTGTTTCCCTCTGTTGAACGCTCTTTCACTCTCTTTGCCTGTGTTGAACTCTGTTTAACTCTGTATGCCTCTGGCTAACTCTCTTGAACTCTGTTTGCCTTTGTTTAACTCTGTTTAACTCTGTTTAACTCAGTTTAACTCTGTTTGCCTCTGTTCAACACTGTTTATCGCTGTATAACTCTGTATGCCTCTGTTCAACTCTGTTTCACTCTGTTTCCATCTGTTTGCCACTGTTTAACTCTGTTTAAATCTGTTAACCTCTAATTTACACTGTTTAAATCTGTTCGCCTCTGTTTAACTCTGTTTAACTCTGTTTACCTCTGTTTGCCTCTGCTAAACTCTGTTTAACTCTGTTTGCCTCTGTTCAACATTGTTTAACACTGTATAACTCTGAATGCCTCTGTTTAACACTGTTTCACTCTGTTTAACGCTGTTTGCCACTGTTTAAGTCAGTTTAACTCTGTTGAACTCTGCTTGCCTCTGTTTAACTCTGTTTAACTCTGTTCGCCTCTGTTTAACTCTGTTTAACTCTGTTTAACGCTGTTTGCCTCTGTTTAACTCTGTCTAACTCTGTTTGCCTCTCTTTAAATTTGTTGAACTCTGTATGCCTCTGTTTAACGCTGTGTAACTCTGTTTGCCTCTGTTTAACTCTGTTTGCCTCTGTTTAACTCTGTTTAACTCAGTTTCCCTCTGTTTGCCTGTGATTAACTCTATTTAACTATTTTAAATTCTGTTTGCCTATGTTTAACTCTGTTTACCTCTGTTGAACTCTGTTTAACTATGTTTAACTCTATTTAACTCTGTTCGCCTCTGTTTAACTCTGTTTAACTCAATTTGCCACTGTTTAACTCTGTTTGCCTCTGTTCAACTCTGTTTAACTCTGTGTGCCTCGGTTTAACTCTGTTTAACTCCGTTTCCCTCTGTTTAACTCTGTTTAACTCTGTTGTACTCTGTTTATATCTGTTCAACTCTCTTTGCCTCTGTTTCAATCTATTTAACTCTGTATGCCTCTTTTCAACTCTGTTTAACTCGGTTTAACTCTGTTTTACTCTGTTTGCCACTGTTTAGCTCTGTTTCACTCTGTTTCCCTCTATTTGCCTCTGGTTAACTCTGTTTAACTCTGTTTGCCACTGTTTAGCTCTGTTTCACTCTGTTTCCCTCTGTTTGCCTCTGTTTAACTCAGTTTCCCTCTGTTTAACTATGTTTAACACTATTTAACTCTGTTCGCCTCTGATTAACTCTGTTTAACTCAATTTGCCTCTGTTCAACTCTGTTTAACTCTGTGTGCCTCGGTTTAACTCTGTTTCACTCCGTTTCCCTCTGTTTAACTCTGTTTATCTCTGCTGTACTCTGTTTATACCTGTTCAACTCTCTTTGCCTCTGTTTCAATCTATTTAACTCTGTATGCCTCTTTTCAACTCTGTATAACTCTGTGTAACTCTGTTTTACTCTGTTTGCCTCTGTTTAACTCTGTTTAACTCTGTTTGCCACTGTTTAGCTCCGTTTCACTCTGTTTCCCTCTGTTTGCCTCTGTTAACTCAGTTTCCCTCTGTTTGCCTGTGATTAACTCTATTTAACTATTTTGAATTCTGTTCTCTATGTTTAACTCTGTTTACCTCTGTTGAACTCTGTTTGCCAATGTTTAACTCTATTTAACTCTGTTCGCCTCTGTTTAACTCTGTTTCACTCAATTTGCCTCTGTTTAACTCTGTTTAACTCTGTTTGCCTCTGTTCAACACTGTTTAACTCTGTGTGCCTCGTTTTAACTCTGTTTAACTCCGTTTCCCTCTGTTTAAATCTGTTTAACTCTGTTGTACTCTGTTTGCCTCTGTTTAACTCTGTTTAACTCTGTTTGCCTCTGTTTAACTCTGTTTAACTCTGTTTGCCTCTGTTCAACACTGTTTAACTCTGTATAACTCTGTATGCCTCTGTTTAACTCTGTTTAACTCTGCCTCTGTTTAACTCTGTTTAACTCTGGTTGTTTCTGTTTAACTCTGTTTCACTCTGTTTCTCTCTGTTTGCCTCTGTATAAATCTAGCTAACTCTGTTTGCCTCTGTTTAACGCTGTTTAACTCTGTTTGCCTCTGGTTAACTCTGTTTAATTCTGTTTGCATCTGTCCAACTCTGTTTAACTCTGTATGCCTCTGTTTAATTCTGTTTCACTCTATTTACCTCTGTTTGCCTCTATCCAACTCTGATTAACTCTGTTGGCCTCTGTTCAACACTGTTTAACACTGTATAACTCTGTATGCCTCTGTTTTACACTGTTTCACTCTGTTTCCCTCTGTTTGCCACTGTTTAGGTCAGTTTAATTCTGTTGAACTCTGCTTGCCTCTGTTTGCCTTTGTTTAACTCTGTTTAACTCTGGTTGCCTCTGTTTAACTCTGTTTCACTCTGTTTCCCTCTGTTTGCCTCCGTTTAACTCTGTTTGCCTCTGTTTCAATCTATTTAACTCTGTCTGCCTCTGTTTAATTCTGTTTAACTCTGATGCCTCTGTTTAACTCTATTTAACGCTGTTTGCCTCTGTTTAACGCTGTTTAACTCTGTTTGCCTCTGTTTCAATCTGTTTAACTCTGTATGCTTCTGTTTAACTCGTTTAACTCTCTTTGCCTCAGCCTAACTCTGTCTAGCTCTCTTTGCCTCTGTTCAACTCTGTTTAACTCTGTTTGCATCAGGTTTATTCTGCTTAACTCTGATTGCATCTGTTTTTACTCTATTTAAATCTGTTTCCCTCTGTTGAACGCTCTTTCACTCTCTTTGCCTGTGTTGAACTCTGTTTAACTCTGTATGCCTCTGGCTAACTCTCTTGAACTCTGTTTGCCTTTGTTTAACTCTGTTTAACTCTGTTTAACTCAGTTTAACTCTGTTTGCCTCTGTTCAACACTGTTTATCGCTGTATAACTCTGTATGCCTCTGTTCAACTCTGTTTCACTCTGTTTCCATCTGTTTGCCACTGTTTAACTCTGTTTAAATCTGTTAACCTCTAATTTACACTGTTTAAATCTGTTCGCCTCTGTTTAACTCTGTTTAACTCTGTTTACCTCTGTTTGCCTCTGCTAAACTCTGTTTAACTCTGTTTGCCTCTGTTCAACATTGTTTAACACTGTATAACTCTGAATGCCTCTGTTTAACACTGTTTCACTCTGTTTAACGCTGTTTGCCACTGTTTAAGTCAGTTTAACTCTGTTGAACTCTGCTTGCCTCTGTTTAACTCTGTTTAACTCTGTTCGCCTCTGTTTAACTCTGTTTAACTCTGTTTAACGCTGTTTGCCTCTGTTTAACTCTGTCTAACTCTGTTTGCCTCTCTTTAAATTTGTTGAACTCTGTATGCCTCTGTTTAACGCTGTGTAACTCTGTTTGCCTCTGTTTAACTCTGTTTGCCTCTGTTTAACTCTGTTTAACTCAGTTTCCCTCTGTTTGCCTGTGATTAACTCTATTTAACTATTTTAAATTCTGTTTGCCTATGTTTAACTCTGTTTACCTCTGTTGAACTCTGTTTAACTATGTTTAACTCTATTTAACTCTGTTCGCCTCTGTTTAACTCTGTTTAACTCAATTTGCCACTGTTTAACTCTGTTTGCCTCTGTTCAACTCTGTTTAACTCTGTGTGCCTCGGTTTAACTCTGTTTAACTCCGTTTCCCTCTGTTTAACTCTGTTTAACTCTGTTGTACTCTGTTTATATCTGTTCAACTCTCTTTGCCTCTGTTTCAATCTATTTAACTCTGTATGCCTCTTTTCAACTCTGTTTAACTCGGTTTAACTCTGTTTTACTCTGTTTGCCACTGTTTAGCTCTGTTTCACTCTGTTTCCCTCTATTTGCCTCTGGTTAACTCTGTTTAACTCTGTTTGCCACTGTTTAGCTCTGTTTCACTCTGTTTCCCTCTGTTTGCCTCTGTTTAACTCAGTTTCCCTCTGTTTAACTATGTTTAACACTATTTAACTCTGTTCGCCTCTGATTAACTCTGTTTAACTCAATTTGCCTCTGTTCAACTCTGTTTAACTCTGTGTGCCTCGGTTTAACTCTGTTTCACTCCGTTTCCCTCTGTTTAACTCTGTTTATCTCTGCTGTACTCTGTTTATACCTGTTCAACTCTCTTTGCCTCTGTTTCAATCTATTTAACTCTGTATGCCTCTTTTCAACTCTGTATAACTCTGTGTAACTCTGTTTTACTCTGTTTGCCTCTGTTTAACTCTGTTTAACTCTGTTTGCCACTGTTTAGCTCCGTTTCACTCTGTTTCCCTCTGTTTGCCTCTGTTAACTCAGTTTCCCTCTGTTTGCCTGTGATTAACTCTATTTAACTATTTTGAATTCTGTTCTCTATGTTTAACTCTGTTTACCTCTGTTGAACTCTGTTTGCCAATGTTTAACTCTATTTAACTCTGTTCGCCTCTGTTTAACTCTGTTTCACTCAATTTGCCTCTGTTTAACTCTGTTTAACTCTGTTTGCCTCTGTTCAACACTGTTTAACTCTGTGTGCCTCGTTTTAACTCTGTTTAACTCCGTTTCCCTCTGTTTAAATCTGTTTAACTCTGTTGTACTCTGTTTGCCTCTGTTTAACTCTGTTTAACTCTGTTTGCCTCTGTTTAACTCTGTTTAACTCTGTTTGCCTCTGTTCAACACTGTTTAACTCTGTATAACTCTGTATGCCTCTGTTTAACTCTGTTTCACTCTGTTTCCATCTGTCTGCCACTGTTTAACTCTGTTTAAATCTGTTAACCTCTATTCAACTCTGTTTAACTCTGTTCGCCTCTGCTTAACTCTGTTTAACTCTGTTTGCGTCTTTTTAACTCTGTTTAACTCTGGTTGTTTTTGTTTAACTCTGTTTCACTCTGTTTCCCTCTGTTTGCCTCTGTTTCACTCTGTTTAACTCTGTTTGCCTCTGTTTAACTCTGTTTAACTCTGGTTGTTTCTGTTTAACTCTGTTTCACTCTGTTTCTCTCTGTTTGCCTCTGTATAACTCTAGTTAACTCTGTTTGCCTCTGTTTAACGCTGTTTAACTCTGTTTGCCTCTGTTTAAATCTGTTTAATTCTGTTTGCATCTGTCCAACTCTGTTTAACTCTGCTTGCCTCTGTTTAATTCTGTTTCACTCAGTTTACCTCTGTTTGCCTCTGTTTAACTCTGTTTAACTCTGTTTGCCTCTGTTCAACACTGTTTAACACTGTATAACTCTGTATGCCTCTGTTTAACACTGTTTCACTCTGTTTCCCTCTGTTTGCCACTGTTTAGGTCAGTTTAACTCTGTTGAACTCTGCTTGCCTCTGTTTAACTCTGTTTAACTCTGTTGAACTCTGTTTGCGTCTCTTTAACTCTGTTTAACTCTGGTTGCCTCTGTCTAACTCTGTTTCACTCTGTTTCCCTCTGTTTGCCTCCGTTTAACTCGGCTTGCCTCTGTTTCAATCTATTTAACTCTGTCTGCCTCTGTTTAAGTCTATTTCACGCTGTTTGCCTCTGTTTAACGCTGTTTAACTCTGTTTGCCTCTCTTTAAATCTGTTTAACTCTGTATGCCTCTGTTTAACTCGTTTAACTCTGTTTGCCTCTGTTTAACTCTGTCTAGCTCTCTTTGCCTCTGTTCATCTCTGTTTAACTCTGTTTGCATCAGTTTTATTCTGCTTAACTCTGATTGCATCTGTTTTAACTCTATTTAAATCTGTTTCCCTCTGTTTAACGCTCTTTCACTCTCTTTGCCTTTGTTGAACTCTGTTTAACTCTGTATGCCTCTGTTTAACTCTCTTGAAATCTGTTTGTCTCTGTTTAACTCCGTTTAACTCTGTTTGCCTCTGTTTAACTCAGTTTAACTCTGGTTGCCTTTGTTCAACACTGTTTAACGCTGTATAACTCTGTATGCCTCTGTTCAACTCTGTTTCACTCTGTTTCCATCTGTTTGCCACTTTTTAACTCTGTTTAAATCTGTTAACCTCTAATTTACACTGTTTAAATCTGTTCGCCTCCGTTTAACTCTGTTTAACTGTTTAACTCTGTTTGCCTCTGTTTAACTCTGTTTAACTCTGGTTGTTTCTGTTTAACTCTGTTTCACTCTGTTTCCCTCTGTTTGCCTCTGTTTTACTCTATTTAACTCTGTTTGCCTCTGTTTAACGCTGTTTAACTCTGTTTGCCTCCGTCCAACTCTGTTTAACTCTGTATGCCTCTGTTTAACTCTGTCTCACTCAGTTTACCACTGTTTGCATCTGCTAAACTCTGTTTAACTCTGTTTGCCTCTGTTCAACACTGTTTAACACTGTATAACACTGAATGCCTCTGTTTAACACTGTTTCACTCTGTTTAACGCTGTTTGCCACTGTTTAAGTCAGTTTAACTCTGTTGAACTCTGCTTGCCTCTGTTTGACTCTGTTTAACTCTGTTCGCCTCTGTTTAACTCTGTTTAACTCTGTTTGCATCCGTTTAACACTGTTTAACTCTGGTTGCCTCTGTTTAACTCTGTTTCACTCTGTTTCCCTCTGTTTGCCTCCGTTTAACTCTGTTTGCCTCTGTTTCAATCTATTTCAATCTGTCTGCCTCTGTTTAATTCTGTTTAACTCTGATTGCCTCTGTTTAACTCTATTTAACGCTGTTTGCCTCTGTTTAACGCTGTTTAACTCTGTTTGCCTCTGTTTAACTTGTTTAACTCTGTTTGCCTCTGCTTAATTCTGTTTGCCTCTGTTTAACTCTGTTTGCCTCTGTCCAACTCAGTTTAACACTGTATGCTTCTGTTTCACTCAGTTTACATCTGTTTGCCTTTGTTTAAATCTGCTTAACTCTGTTTGCCTCTGTTCAACACTGGTTAACTTTGGTTAACTCTGTATGCCTCTGTTTAACACTGTTTCACTCTGTTTCCCTCTGTTTGCCACTGTTTAAGTCAGTTTAACTCCGTTGAACTCTGCTTGCCTCTGTTTAACTCTGTTCAACTCTGTTCGCCTCTGTTCAAATCTGTTTAACTCTGTTTAACTCAGTTTAACTCTGTTTGCCTCTGTTTAACTCTGTTTAACTCTGGTTGCCTCTGTTTAACTCTGCCTCTGTTTCAATCTATTTAACTCTGTCTGCCTCTGTTTAATTCTGTTTGACTCTGATTGCCTCTGTTTAACTCTATTTAACGCTGGTTGCCTCTGTTTAACGCTGTTTAACTCTGTTTGCCTCGGTTTAAATCTGTTTAACTCTGTATGCCTCTGTTTAACTCGTTTAACTCTGTTTGCCTCTGCTTAATTCTGTTTGTCTCTGCTTAATTCTGTTTAACTCTGCTCAACTCTGTTTAACTCTGTATGATTCTGTTTAACCCTGTTGAACTCTGTTTGCATCTGTTTGACTCTGTTTAACAATGTGTGCCTCTGTTTAACTCTATCTAGCTCTGTTTGCCTCTGTTCAACTCTGTTTAACTCTGCTTGCATCAGTTCTATTCTGTTTAACTCTGTTTGCATCTGTTTAACTCTATTTAAATCTGTTTCCCTGTGTTTAACGCACTTTCACCCCCTTTGCCTGTGTTCAACTCTGTTTAACTCTGTATGCCTCTGTTTAACTCTGTTGAACTCTGTTTGCCTCTGTGTAACTCTGTTTAACTCTGTTTGCCTCTGTTTAACTCTGTTTAACTCTGTTTGCCTCTGTTCAACACTGTTTAACTCTGTATAACTCTGTATGCCTCTGTTTAACTCTATTTAAGTCTGTTTGCCTCTGTCCAACTCTGTTTAACTCTGTATGCTTCGGTTTAACTCTGTTTCACCCAGGTTACATCTGTTTGCCTCTATTTAACTCTGTTTAACTCTGTGTGCATCTGTTTAACTCTGTTTAACTCTGT
Source organism: Isurus oxyrinchus (assembly GCA_026770705.1). NCBI lineage: Eukaryota > Metazoa > Chordata > Chondrichthyes > Lamniformes > Lamnidae > Isurus > Isurus oxyrinchus. The sequence continues at coordinate 503,043 of JANJGN010000425.1, forward strand.
ATGCCTCTGTTTAACTCTGTTGAACTCTGTTTGCCTCTGTTTCAATCTATTTAACTCTGTCTGCCTCTGTTTAATCCTGTTTAACTCTGATTGCCTCTGTTTAACTCCATTTAACGCTGTTTGCATCTGTTTAACGCTGTTTAACTCTGTTTGCCTCTGTTTAAATCTGTTTAACTCTATATGCCTCTGTTTAACTCCTTTAACTCTGTTTCACTCAGTTTACATCTGTTTGCCTTTGTTTAACTCTGTTTAACTCTGTTTGCCTCTGTTCAACACTGTTTAAATCTGTATGCCTCTGTTTAACAGTGTTTCACTCTGTTTCCCTCTGTTTGCCACTGTTTAAGTCAGTTTAACTCCGTTGAACTCTGCTTGCCTCTGTTTAACTCTGTTAAACTCTGTTCGCCTCTGTTTAACTCTGTTTAACTCTGTTTCACTCTGTTTAACTCTGTTTGCCTCCGTTTAACTCTGTTTAACTCTGTATGCCTCTGTTTAACTCTGTTTAACTCTGTTTCCATCTGTTTGCCTCGGTTTAACTCTGTTTCACTCTGTTTCAATCTATTTCAATCTGTCTGCCTCTGATTAATTCTGTTTAACTCTGATTGCCTCTGTTTAACTCTATTTAACGCTGTTTGCCTCTGTTTAACGCTGTTTAACTCTGTTTGCCTCTGTTTAAATCTGTTTAACTCTATATGCCTCTGTTTAACTCGTTTAACTCTGTTTGCCTCTGCTTAATTCTGTTTGCCTCTGTTTAACTCTGTTTGCCTCTGTCCAACTCAGTTTAACACTGTATGCTTCTGTTTCACTCAGTTTACATCTGTTTGCCTTTGTTTAAATCTGCCTGACTCTTTTTGCCTCTGTTCAACACTGTTTAACTTTGTTTAACTCTGTATGCCTCTGTTTAACACTGTTTCACTCTGTTTCCCTCTGTTTGCCACTGTTTAAATCAGTTTAACTCCGTTGAACTCTGCTTGCCTCTGTTTAACTCTGTTCAACTCTGTTCGCCTCTGTTTAAATCTGTTTAACTCTGTTTAACTCTGTTTAACTCTGTTTGCCTCTGTTTAACTCTGTTTATCTCTGTTCGCCTCTTCTATCTCTGTTTCACTCTGTTTCCCTCTGTTTAAAACTGTTTAACTCTGTTGAACTCTGTTTATTACTGTTCAACTCTGTTTGCCTCTATTTCAATCTATTTAACTCTGTTTGCCTCTGTTCAACTCTGTTTAACTCTATATGCCTCTGTTTAACTCTGTTTCACTCTGTTTCCCTCTGTTTGCCTCTGTTTAACTCTGTTTAACTCTGTTGAAATCCGTTTATCTCTGTTGAACTCTGTTTGCCTCTGTTTCAATCTATTTGACTCTGTTTCCCTCTGTTTACTCTGTTTAAACTCTGTTTGCTTCTGTTTAACTCTGTTTATCTATGTTTGCCTCTGTTCAACTCTGTTTAACTCTGTATACCTCTGTTTAACTCTGCTTCACTCTGTTTCCCTCTGTTTGCCTCTGTTTAACTCTGTTAACTCTTTTGAACTCTGGTTATCTCTGTTGAACTCTTTTTGCCTCTGTTTCAATCTTTTTAACTCTGTTTGCCTCTGTTAAACTCTGTTTAACTCTGTTTGCCTCTGTTTAACTCTGCATGCCTCTGTTTTACTCTGTTGAACTATGTTTGCCTCTGTTTAACTCAGTTTAACTCTGCTTGCCTCTGATTAACTCTGTTAACTCCGATTGCCTCTGTTCAACTCTGTTTAACTCTGTATAACTCTGTTTGCCTCTGTTTAAATCTGTTGAAATCTGCTTGCCTCTGTTTAAATCTGTTCAACTCTTTTCGCCTCTGTTGAACTCTGTTTATCTCTGTTGAACTCTGTTTGCCTCTGTTTCAATCTATCTAACTCAGTTTGCCTCTGTTTAACTCTCTTTAATTCTGTTTGACTATGTTTAACTCTATTTTTCTCTATTTAACGCTGTTTAACTCTGTTTGCCTCTGTTTAATTCTGTTTGCCTCTGTTTAACTCTGTTTAAATCTGTTTGTCTCGGTTTAAGGCTGTTTAACTCCGTTTGCCTCTGTTTAAATCTGTTTAACTCTGTATGCCTCTGTTAAACTCTGTTTAACTCTGTTTGCCTCTGTTTAACTCTGTTTAAATCTGTTTGCCTATGTTTAACTCTTTTTAACTCTGTTTGCCTCTGTTCAACTCTGTTTAACTCTGTTTAACTCTGTATGCCTCTGTTCAACTCTGTTTCACTCATTTTCCCTGGGTTTGCCTCTGTTTAACACTGTTTAACTCTGTTTGCCTATGTTTAACTCCGTTTAACTCTGTTTGCCTCTGTTTCAATCTATCTAACACTGTTTGCCTCTGTTTAACTCTCTTTAATTCTGTTTGACTCTGCTTCAATCTATTTGCCTCTATTTAACGCTGTTTAACACTGTTTGCACCTGTTTAACTCTGCTTAACTCTGTTTGCCTCTGTTTAACTCTATTTAACTCTGTTCGCCTCGGTTTAAGGCTGTTTAACTCTGTTTGCCTATGTTTAAATCTGTTTAACTCTGTATCCTCTGTTTAACTCTGTTTGCCTCTGTTTAACTCTGTTTCAATCTGTTTGCCTATGTTTAACTCTTTTTAACTCTGTTTGCCTCTGTTCAACTCTGTTTAACTCTGTTTATCTCTGTATGCCTCTATTTAACTCTGTTTCACTCATTTTCCCTTGGTTTGCCTCTGTTTAACACTGTGTAACTCTGCTTGCCTCTGTTTAACTCTGTTTGCCTCTGTTCAACTTTGTTTAACTCTGTATGCCTCTGTTTTACTTTGTTTCACTCTGTTTCCCTCTGTTTGCCTCTGTTTAACTCTGTTTAACTCTTTTCGCCTCTGCTGAACTCTGTTTATATCTGTTGAACTCTGTTTGCCTCTGTTGAACTCTGTTTGCCTCTGTTTCAATCTATCGAACTCTGTTTGCCTCAGTTTAACTCTCTTTAATTCTGTCTGACTCTGTTTAACTCTATTTTCCTCTATTTAACGCTGTTTAACTCTGTTTGCCTCTGTTTAACTCTGTTTGCCTCTGTTTAACTCTATTTAACTCTGTTTGTCTCGGTTTAAGGCTGTTTAACTCCGTTTGCCTCTGTTTAAATCTGTTTAACTCTGTATGCCTCTGTTAAACTCTGTTTAACTCTGTTTGCCTCTGTTTAACTCTGTTTAAATCTGTTTGCCTATGTTTAACTCTTTTTAACTCTGTTTGCCTCCGTTCAACTCTGTTTAACTCTGTTTAACACTGTATGCCTCTGTTTAACTCTGTTTCACTCATTTTCCCTTGGTTTGCCTCTGTTTAACACTGTTTAACTCTGTTTGCCTATGTTTAAGTCCGTTTAACTCTGTTTGCCTCTGTTTCAATCTATCTAACACTGTTTGCCTCTGTTTGACTCTCTTTAATTCTGTTTGACTCTGCTTAACTCTATTTGCCTCTATTTAACGCTGTTTAACTCTGTTTGCCTCTGTTTAACTCTATTTAACTCTGTTTGTCTCGGTTTAAGGCTGTTTAACTCTGTTTGCCTATGTTTAAATCTGTTTAACTCTGTATGCCTCTGTTTAACTCTGTTTAACTCTGTTTGCCTCTGTTTAACTCTGTTTAAATCTGTTTGCCTATGTTTAACTCTTTTTAACTCTGTTTGCCTCTGTCCAACTCTGTTTAACACTGTATGCTTCTGTTTAACTCTGTTTCACTCAGTTTACATCTGTGTGCCTTTGCTTAACTCTGTTTAACTCTGTTTGCCTCTGTTCAACAATGTTTAACTCTGTTTAACTCTGTATGCCTCTGTTTAACACTGTTTCACTCTGTTTCCCTCTGTTTGCCACTGTTTAAGTCAGTTTAACTCTGTTGAACTCTGCTTGCCTCTGTTTAACTCTGTTTAACTCTGTTCGCCTCTGTTTAACTCTGCTTAACTCTGTTTAACTCTGTTTGCCTCCGTCTAACTCTGTTTAACTCTGTATGCCTCTGTTTAACTCTGTTTCACTCTGTTTCGCTCTGTTTGCCTCCGTTTAACTCTGTTTGCCTCTGTTTCAATCTATTTCAATCTGTCTGCCTCTGTTTAATTCTGTTTAACTCTGATTGCCTCTGTTTAACTCTACTTAACGCTGTTTGCCTCTGTTTAACGCTGTTTAAGTCTGTTTGCGTCTGTTTAACACTGTTTAACTCTGTTTGCCTATGATTAACTCCGTTTCACTCTGTTTGCCTCTGTTTCAATCTATCTAACACTGTTTGCCTCTGTTTAACTCTCTATAATTCTGTTTGACTCTGCTTAACTCTATTAGCCTCTATTTAACGCTGTTTAAATCTGTTTGCCTCTGTTTAACTCTGTTTAACTCTGTTTGCCTCTGTCTAACTCTATTTAACTCTGTTTGCCTCGGTTTAAGGCTGTTTAACTCTGTTTGCCTCTGTTTAAATCTGTTTAACTCTGTATGCCTCTGTTTAACTCTGTTTAACTCTGTTTGCCTCTGTTTAACTCTGTTTAAATCTGTTTGCCTGTGTTTAACTCTTTTTAACTCTGTTTGCCTCTGTTCAACTCTGTTTAAATCTGTTTATCTCTGTATGCCTCGGTTTAACTCTGTTTCACTCATTTTCTCTTGGTTTGCCTCTGTTTAACACTGTTTAACTCTGCTTGCCTATGTTTAACTCTGTTTGCCTCTGTTTAACTCAGTTTAACTCCGATTGCCTCTGTTCAACTCTGTTTAACTCTGTATAACTCTGTTTGCCTCTGTTTAAATCTGTTGAAATCTGCTTGCCTCTGTTTAAATCTGTTCAACTCTTTTCGCCTCTGTTGAACTCTGTTTATCTCTGTTGAACTCTGTTTGCCTCTGTTTCAATCTATCTAACTCAGTTTGCCTCTGTTTAACTCTCTTTAATTCTGTTTGACTATGTTTAACTCTATTTTTCTCTATTTAACGCTGTTTAACTCTGTTTGCCTCTGTTTAATTCTGTTTGCCTCTGTTTAACTCTGTTTAAATCTGTTTGTCCTCGGTTTAAGGCTGTTTAACTCCGTTTGCCTCTGTTTAAATCTGTTTAACTCTGTATGCCTCTGTTAAAACTCTGTTTAACTCTGTTTGCCTCTGTTTAACTCTGTTTAAATCTGTTTGCCTATGTTTAACTCTTTTTAACTCTGTTTGCCTCTGTTCAACTCTGTTTAACTCTGTTTAAACTCTGTATGCCTCTGTTCAACTCTGTTTCACTCATTTTCCCTGGGTTTGCCTCTGTTTAACACTGTTTAACTCTGTTTGCCTATGTTTAACTCCGTTTAAACTCTGTTTGCCTCTGTTTCAATCTATCTAACACTGTTTGCCTCTGTTTAACTCTCTTTAATTCTGTTTGACTCTGCTTCAATCTATTTGCCTCTATTTAACGCTGTTTAACACTGTTTGCACCTGTTTAACTCTGCTTAACTCTGTTTGCCTCTGTTTAAACTCTATTTAACTCTGTTCGCCTCGGTTTAAGGCTGTTTAACTCTGTTTGCCTATGTTTAAATCTGTTTTAACTCTGTATCCTCTGTTTAACTCTGTTTGCCTCTGTTTAACTCTGTTTCAATCTGTTTGCCTATGTTTAACTCTTTTTAAACTCTGTTTGCCTCTGTTCAACTCTGTTTAACTCTGTTTATCTCTGTATGCCTCTATTTAACTCTGTTTCACTCATTTTCCCTTGGTTTGCCTCTGTTTAACACTGTGTAACTCTGCTTGCCTCTGTTTACCTCTGTTTGCCTCTGTTCAACTTTGTTTAACTCTGTATGCCTCTGTTTTACTTTGTTTCACTCTGTTTCCCTCTGTTTGCCTCTGTTTAACTCTGTTTTAACTCTTTTCGCCTCTGCTGAACTCTGTTTATATCTGTTGAACTCTGTTTGCCTCTGTTGAACTCTGTTTGCCTCTGTTTCAATCTATCGAACTCTGTTTGCCTCAGTTTAACTCTCTTTAATTCTGTCTGACCTCTGTTTAACTCTATTTTCCTCTATTTAACGCTGTTTAACTCTGTTTGCCTCTGTTTAACTCTGTTTGCCTCTGTTTAACTCTATTTAACTCTGTTTGTCTCGGTTTAAGGCTGTTTAACTCCGTTTGCCTCTGTTTAAATCTGTTTAACTCTGTATGCCTCTGTTAAACTCTGTTTAACTCTGTTTGCCTCTGTTTAACTCTGTTTAAATCTGTTTGCCTATGTTTAACTCTTTTTAACTCTGTTTGCCTCCGTTCAACTCTGTTTAACTCTGTTTAACACTGTATGCCTCTGTTTAACTCTGTTCACTCATTTTCCCTTGGTTTGCCTCTGTTTAACACTGTTTAACTCTGTTTGCCTATGTTTAAGTCCGTTTAACTCTGTTTGCCTCTGTTTCAATCTATCTAACACTGTTTGCCTCTGTTTGACTCTCTTTAATTCTGTTTGACTCTGCTTAACTCTATTTGCCTCTATTTAACGCTGTTTAACTCTGTTTGCCTCTGTTTAACTCTATTTAACTCTGTTTGTCTCGGTTTAAGGCTGTTTAACTCTGTTTGCCTATGTTTAAATCTGTTTAACTCTGTATGCCTCTGTTTAACTCTGTTTAACTCTGTTTGCCTCTGTTTAACTCTGTTTAAATCTGTTTGCCTATGTTTAACTCTTTTTAACTCTGTTTGCCTCTGTCCAACTCTGTTTAACACTGTATGCTTCTGTTTAACTCTGTTTCACTCAGTTTACATCTGTGTGCCTTTGCTTAACTCTGTTTAACTCTGTTTGCCTCTGTTCAACAATGTTTAACTCTGTTTAACTCTGTATGCCTCTGTTTAACACTGTTTCACTCTGTTTCCCTCTGTTTGCCACTGTTTAAGTCAGTTTAACTCTGTTGAACTCTGCTTGCCTCTGTTTAACTCTGTTTAACTCTGTTCGCCTCTGTTTAACTCTGCTTAACTCTGTTTAACTCTGTTTGCCTCCGTCTAACTCTGTTTAACTCTGTATGCCTCTGTTTAACTCTGTTTCACTCTGTTTCGCTCTGTTTGCCTCCGTTTAACTCTGTTTGCCTCTGTTTCAATCTATTTCAATCTGTCTGCCTCTGTTTAATTCTGTTTAACTCTGATTGCCTCTGTTTAACTCTACTTAACGCTGTTTGCCTCTGTTTAACGCTGTTTAAGTCTGTTTGCGTCTGTTTAACACTGTTTAACTCTGTTTGCCTATGATTAACTCCGTTTCACTCTGTTTGCCTCTGTTTCAATCTATCTAACACTGTTTGCCTCTGTTTAACTCTCTATAATTCTGTTTGACTCTGCTTAACTCTATTAGCCTCTATTTAACGCTGTTTAAATCTGTTTGCCTCTGTTTAACTCTGTTTAACTCTGTTTGCCTCTGTCTAACTCTATTTAACTCTGTTTGCCTCGGTTTAAGGCTGTTTAACTCTGTTTGCCTCTGTTTAAATCTGTTTAACTCTGTATGCCTCTGTTTAACTCTGTTTAACTCTGTTTGCCTCTGTTTAACTCTGTTTAAATCTGTTTGCCTGTGTTTAACTCTTTTTAAACTCTGTTTGCCTCTGTTCAACTCTGTTTAAATCTGTTTATCTCTGTATGCCTCGGTTTAACTCTGTTTCACTCATTTTCTCTTGGTTTGCCTCTGTTTAACACTGTTTAACTCTGCTTGCCTATGTTTAACTCTGTTTGCCTCTGTGCAACTATGTTTAACTCTGTTTGCCTCTGTTTTACTCTGTTTCACTCTGTTTCCCTCTGTTTGCCTCCGTTTAACTCTGTTTAAATCTGTTGAACTCTGTTTGCCTCTGTTTTAACTCTGTTTAAACTCTTTTCGCCTCTGCTGAACACTGTTTATGTCTGTTGAACTCTGTTTGCCTCTGTTTTACTCTGTTCCACTCTGTTTCCCTCTGTTTGCCTCTGTTTAACTCTGTTTAAATCTGTTGAACTCTGTTTGCCTCTGTTTAACTCTGTTTAACTCTTTTCGCCTCTGCTGAACACTGTTTATGTCTGTTGAACTCTGATTGCCTCTGCTTAACGCTGTTTAACCCAGTTTGCATCTGTTTAACTCTGTTTAACTCTGTTTGCCTCTGTTTAACACTGTTTATCTCTGTTTGCCTCTGTTCAACTCTGTTTAACTCTGTATACCTCTGTTTAACTCTGCTTCACTCTGTTTCCCTCTGTTTGCCTCTGTTTAACTCTGTTAACTCTTTGGAACTCTGGTTATCTCTGTTGAACTCTTTTTGCCTCTGCTTCAATCTATTTAAATCTGTTTGCCTCTGTTAAACTCTGTTTAACTCTGTTTGCCTATGTTTAACTCTATTTAAATCTGTTTGCCTCTGTTTACCGCTGCTTAACTCTATTTGCCTCTGTTTAACTCTGCATGCCCCTGTTTTACTCTGTTGAACTATGTTTGCCTCTGTTTAACTCAGTTTAACTCTGGTTGCCTCTGTTTAACTCTGTTGAAATCTGTTTGCCTCTGTTTAACTCAGTTCAACTCTTTTCGCCTCTGTTGAACTCTGTTTATCTCTGTTGAACTCTGTTTGCCTCTGTTTCAATCGATCTAACTCTGTTTGCCTCTGTTTAACTCTCTTTAATTCTGTTTGACTCTGTTTAACTCTATTTGCCTCTATTTAACGCTGTTTAACTCTGTTTGCCTCTGTTTAACTCTGTTTAACTCTGTTTAACTCTATTTAACTCTGTTTGTCTCGGTTTAAGGCTGTTTAACTCTGTTTAAATCTGTTTAACTCTGTATGCCTCAGTTTAACTCTGTTTAACTCTGTTTGCCTCTGTTTAACTCTGTTTTAAATCTGTTTGCCTCTGTTTAACTCTTTTTAACTCTGTTTGCCTCTGTTCAACTCTGTTTAACTCTGTTTAACTCTGTATGTGTCTGTTTAACTCTGTTTCACTCATTTTCCCTTGGTTTGCCTCTGTTTAACATTGTTTAACTCTGTTTGCCTATGTTTAACTCCGTTTAACTGTGTTTGCCTCTTTTTCAATCTATCTAACACTGTTTGCCTCTGTTTAACTCTCTTTAATTCTGTTTGACTCTGCTTAACTCTATTTGCCTCTATTTAACGCTGTTTAACTCTGTTTACCTCTGTTTGCCTCTGTTTAACTCTGTTTGCCGCTGTTGAACTCTATTTAACTCTGGTTGTCTCGGTTTAAGGCTGTTTAACTCTGTTTTGCCTATGTTTAAATCTGTTTAACTCTGTATGCCTCTGTTTAACTCTGTTTAACTCTGTTTGCCTCTGTTTAACTCTGTTTCAATCTGTTTGCCTATGTTTAACTCTTTTTAACTCTGTTTGCCTCTGTTCAACTCTGTTTAAACTCTGTTTATCTCTGTATGCCTCTTGTTTAACTCTGTTTCACTCATTTTCCCTTGGTTTGCCTCTGTTTAACACTGTTTAAACTCTGTTTGCCTCTGTTTAACTCTGCTTAAATCTGTTTGCCTATGTTTAATTCTTTTTAACTCTGTTTGCCTCTGTTCAACTCTGTTTAACCTCTGTTTATCTCTGTATGCCTCTATTTAACTCTGTTTCACTCATTTTCCCTTGGTTTGCCTCTGTTTAACACTGTTTAACTCTGCTTGCCTCTGTTTAAACTCTGTTTGCCTCTGTTCAACTCTGTTTAACTCTGTATGCCTCTGTTTTACTTTGTTTTACTCTGTTTCCGTCTGTTTGCCTCTGTTTAACTCTGTTTAAATCTGTTGAAATCTGTTTGCCTCTGTTGAACTCTGTTTAACTCTTTTCGCCTCTGCTGAACTCTGTTTATGTCTATTGAACTCTGTTTGCCTCTGTTTAACGCTGTTTAACTCTGTTTGCCTCTGTTTAACTCTGTTTAACTCTGTTTGCCTCTGTTTAACTCTATTTAACTCTGTTTGTCTCGGTTTAAGGCTGTTTAACTCTGTTTGCCTATGTTTAAATATGTTTAACTCTGTATGCCTCTGTTTAACTCTGTTTAACTCTGTTTGCCTCTGTTTAACTCTGTTTAAAACTGTTTGCCTATGTTTAACTCTATTTAACTCTGTTTGCCTCTGTTCAACTCTGTTTAACTCTGTTTATCTCTGTATGCCTCTGTTTAACTCTGTTTCACTCATTTTCCCTTGGTTTGCCTCTGTTTAACACTGTTTAACTCTGCTTGCCTCTGTTTAACTCTGTTTGCCTCTGTTCAACTATGTTTAACTCTGTATGCC